>CM064560.1:12392291-12766811 GCA_032716605.1 Paralithodes platypus | reverse complement strand
AGCATGTAATTTTACCGTCAGCAAGCAACTCTATTATATATATATATATTAATATATGATATACTATATATCTTGTCACAATGACCAGGGTCTTTTAGGAGTACCTAGCCGGTTACGGTAGTGGCCTCCTGCCTTGATTACAGCAGCTGTGCGGCAAGTCTAAAGTATTAGAAAGACCTGGTCATTTGTGAGTTTCACTCCCGATAACCCTTCCAATTACTCATGGCCTAGTTTTGGTATTTTGCCGTGCACTCTAAGTATGTTTGTCTCCAATAAACATTTGGGTAGAATCAGCCAATGAGAGCTGTTACTATTTTCATGCATGAAGTGTATGTTTTAAGGGCAACGCTGTAATTTGACTGCTGCTAGGCGGGAATAAGTGAGGAAGTTGGAGGGGGGTGCGATGTTTGCTCTGGTCTCGGGGAGGGAGGGGGAGGGGGCGGCGAGCTTGGCCTGCCCCATCGTTTAGTTTCATTTAATTGATGTGACCATTTGCAAGTTTAGTTTGTGTTGCAATATCCAGCAATGTACTTTATTTTATCTCTGCACACACTGTTTTAGTTAATTTGTTAACACAGGAAGACTTTTAGTATAAGTCATTCTTGTGAAGTTTCTTAGTGTTATCATATCGTGTGGTGATATATTGCAACCCCACTTAGTTTGAGCCTGACTTCCCGCTAGCTACGCCAGGGCCCGGCATCACCATTCTCTCGTGGGCGGTCAGACAGCTACGGTGGTGGTAGCTCCTCTCTAGTGGTACACCAGTCTGCCCCTGTTTATTTTTTCCTTGCTTGCAATAAGATTAACGTAACGTAATTAACAGAGAATCCTAGACATCTAGTTCTCTCTGTTTTATTATTCCTTTCCTCTGATCAGCATTTTTACTATCCTTCCATTTTCATCATAGATTCTGAACCTCTCAGTGGCTACTTCTGAATTCGTGATAGGGAGGAGCTGGGAGGTTTTGCCGGGGTCCTTACTAATAAAGCACTGTTAATCACCATAGACAGTCCACACACACACTCTCCATAACCCCTACATAATTGTCCCCAGTGTTCGTCTGCGTAGGACCCGGTAGCAGCCTGGACGGTTCTGCCCCAGCTATTGTTTGTTCCCTATCTCGGCGTTTCGAACGGAGGCAACAGAGTGTTTAATATTAATTAGGAATCCAGCCTTCCAGTCTGGTCCCCACCCCCCCATAGTTTAAGTGTGGACTCTCAGATGTTATAGTTTCGGGCGGTTACGCACTGGGGGGGCCCAGGTTGAAGGCAGGCAGGATATATAGGTGGTGATATTAGAGGTGGTCAGGGCAACTTGGTTTCCACTATATAGTGTCACCCCCCCCCCTCACTGAAGTTAGTAGTCATATTATGACACTGCCTTGTAAATTGTTAGTTCATTATAGGTATGCCAAATTATTATGTTGCAACTCTCTTTGGGTTGAGAGTGGTGATTACCGTTGGCTGGTTTTGCGCACGGTATACTATTGTCGAGGGCGCGCATAGCCTGTTATGCTCGACGTACACCTGCACTCCTTTTTTTTCGTGTGATGTCTGCTGGTAGGCCTATATTTATTCAACTGTTTTGGATTATCCAACCCAGCATTGCTAATCCCGGTGTTGGGTTGTCGAGTTCTCGTAGCTAGTGAGTTGCATGATTCTTTCTGTTCTTTTTTTACTTATTATTCAGAGTTAGGAGCAGCGGCAAGTGTGCACCTCAAGCCCTGAGAAAGATCCTGGAAAGCGTTCATCACGCTCTTTACCTGTTGCGTCGGGTTGGTGTTGTTTGGCAGAGAGACAAGGTGCATTGAACATTAGGTCAGTATTTTCGTATACCTTCTCTAAACAACTGAGGTCCAGATTCGTAACAGTGGCGACCTTGCCTAGGATATCAGAATAGCACCAGCAGTATTAATAGGAGTTTATTTTGATCAGAGTCTTTTATTTTTTTTTAGAATATGTGTCTAGCATTTATATTTTACTATATTGAAACAACAATCAAGAGAGGAGGGGGAGGGGTGTCGTGCCGTATACATATCACCAGTGAGGAGGATGCGAGAAGTGTTGCCTTCAGAGTTCTCCCAGAATGGCACAGATGCAGGTATGAGAATTGTGGAGGAATTGAGGTTGATTGCATCAGTGTTGGGAGTAGAGGGGTCTCTTCTTACCACGAGGGAAACATGTCAGCAGTCGTATAGTATGGCGGTAGTATGTATGATGTTCGAGAGGAGGCTGAGTCCACACAACTTGTTTGCCGGCAGGAGGCTATATTACACCTGGCACGCTCCTCCGCCCGCGCACCACCCAGTCCTTTTAAACGAGAGCATCACATCTTCCCAGTTGACATGGTCCTACTGTTATTCCCCATTGTTGCCTGAAGTGCCCTCTGGTTGTGCCCAAACTTACTCAACCCCATTTTTATCCTTTACACTCTACTTGCCTGCCGCTGGCATGTGCGGCACAGAATCAGGTTTTTACACCCTCCCCCCCCCCCATTTATCCCAGCCTCCCTTTTCTTCTAACGATTTCCGCCACGTTACTCGTCCCGCTTATGTTCCTACACCACCCCTACTTTTGCCCCTTTAGGGCTATCAGAGTGAATGCTCTAATACAATTGGAGTTGAAGAAATTGGAATGCAAGAGAAGAGAGAAGAGAAAGAGAGAGAGAGGCAGGAGAAAGAGAGAAACGAGAGAGATGCAGGAGAGGTTAGAAACTCAGATACTGACAATGGAGTTACAAAGAACCAAATTTGAGGTAGAGCGGGGGTATGTACACAAGGGGACAAGGGGGCACTGTACACAGGGAGGAATCTAGTGAGTTTAAAGTTGTCTCGTAGCCTGATTTCTGAAGCGCGTTCCCACTTTCGACGAGGACAACAGTCACTGAATGGTTTCTCCGCGATGTTGAAAGAAAGCACGGGAGTTCGCAGTGGCCACGGGAAACGTCTGGGCGGCATATGGTGGCAAATGTTTCTCAAGGGAAAAGCGCTTGAGGCATATGATGGATGTCAGTGGAGGACTGTAGCAGAGTATGATAATTTAAAGCAGGCTATCCTTAAAGGCTTATTGAAACTCAGGCCAGAAGCCTATCGTCTTAAATTTTCGTAATGCAAGGCAGAAGCCTAATCATAACCCATGTTGAGTTTGCTAAGTACCATCCGTGATTGTTTGTCTCGTTGGCTTTTAACACCTTACAGAGCGGCCTATGCGGTTTATTTATGGGTGTTACCGCCCAGCGGGTGTTTTTTAGCCAAAATAGGGCTGTTTACGTGACCAGTTTTCAATATGCCTACAATAAGACCCAGAACGTTAAAACAAGTATCTATCCCTGAAAGGGCATAAACATAGCTGTCGAATGACACCATAACGGTCCTTGTTATGATGGATAGTTTTTTCTTGCAATAACCGTGGGCAACGCAGAGGTGCCAAAAAGCAGGTAATTCGGTACTTTCGGTACATAACTTGAGTATGGTTAGCGAGTGAGAGAGGGAGGAGGGAGCTGAGATTTGTTGTCAGTAGGTTCGCCGGTGCGGTGGTCTGGAGAAAGCAGTCATACGCTCGCTAGTCCTCCTGCCACCACTTGTCTCTCTCTCTCAGACCAACTACGTGCTTGAAATTTGCCACTCGAGTTATGTCGATCGCGACGCCAACATAGTCCAGCTTTATTTAACTCGACTTAAGTGGGGTGGGCGCTTTTTTAAGGGTTAAGTGAAAATGTAACTAATTTAAATGAGGCAATGGAGCTTTTCCTGCCTAGAGCACTTTACCAACAATGTTGACAGAGAGATTTGCCAAAACCGTGAGAAGCGCCCCGGCAAGCTTCTGATGCTGCCGTGTGGGCTGACGATCGAGTATTGGCAACCAAGGGTTTTACTGATCGTGCCAGATATGCCCCCCCCCCGACTGCACATGACGAGAAGTACCGAGCAAGTGGACGCGGAGGCTACAGTAACAGTCCCACACGTAATAATAACGGTGGAGACAGACCAAAATTCACCTCAGCCCGCCCTGATTCCAGTGTTGTTAGGTGTTAGGGTGTAAACAGACCGACATATTAACCAAACTGTCCCCAGGCAAAGTCTTCTGCAGCGCTTGCTAAGCCTGTGTCGTTAGTGGTTGTATCCAGGGAGAGGATGAATCTTTGTTAGGTTGGAGGCAGACCGAAGGGCGAAGCATGGGGCCAATGGCCATGGCACAGCCTGCCCCCGAAGTGTCTCAACTAGGTAGCAATGCAAGTCCAGAAGCCTCGCTCACTTGGTGCCAGGCTTTCGTTCATGAGGGTGAAGTAGAGCTGTGTGGGAAGGTGTATCCAGTCAAAGTTCTTAGGATTCAGGAGCTAAGCAGTCCATGTGTTTTGAACTTGACGGGGAAGCCTATAAAATCTAACGAGTTTGTGTTATGTCGAGGTGTAAACACTGAGGCCCTTATAGCCTCGTTCCTGTTCATCTTAGGTGTCCTGTAGTCACGGCGACGGCGAAAGTAGCGGTCATGGACACATTACCTGTGGAGGGGATTGATTTTCTACTTGGAGCAGATATGGCAGGGAGCAGAGTCTCTCCACCTCCGGTAGTGGTGTCGGAGCAGGTACAGCCGGAGGAGAGGAACAAGAGGCTAAGAAGCTGCCTCCCGATTTGTTTCCGGTGTGTGGTCAAGAGATCTATGGCCCAGGTTGCACAGCCGGAGGAATTGTTAGCGAGGATAGATCTGATCGAAGGGATGTACAGTACTGAATCTGCATCACCCCTAGATTCGACTGATCTGCAGGGTTGCCGAGGGTGTGCAGGACGACGAGGAAAGCTCAGCGGAAAGCTCCTCACTCGTTTCACCCGGTGCCAGAGACCAGAGGTGATACTGAAAGGAGCGATCGGGTCCCTACGGGAGGACCGGTTGATCCTGTATAATCAAATCAGACCGACTTGGAGGCTATACCTAATCTTACCACCGTGGCACCGGGGGAGATTGGTAAGGCACCGCAGAGTGATGCTTTATTAACACACTTATTTTCTAAGGTCGGGAAGAGTAATTCCAGACAGACATAAGACCCATCAGCTCTGCCATATTAACATGTTGAAGAGGTACTGTCGTGCGGCGGGCACACAGGCGACGTCACCTAAAGGGGCTAGCCGAGAGAGTTGCCTGGCGCCGATCAGTCACCTGCTGGTGTTAACGGGGAGTTGTCTGAGGCAGTTTGTGCTACTGTATCTGCTCAGAACGGGTCAGTAGAGAAAGTTGAGTCAGATCCGGTCACTTTCTTGCCTAGGTTATTGACTGGAGAGTTGGAGTCGGAGGTGCAGGTTAAGCCCGGGCCTGGTGGATGGTGGTTGGATAACCCAGGTCCCGGGGCTAGCGGTTCATTGCACTGTGGGAACGCCAGGCAAGGCTCCTGCCAGTGCCTCTCAACCCCCCTCTGCAGTCTCCCCAATTCTCCGGTCCCAGGGACCAGGATGCCGTGTCTCGTTGCCCTGTTCTGGTTGTAGAAGGTATGAAGGAGGAGCAGGAGGAGGAGAAGGAGTTTTTCCCAGGTGAGGCTGTGCGGCTGGGACATGGGTCGAGAACGGGTACCTGGCCTTGCTGGAGAAATTGACCCATTTACCTCCGGAAAAGGGTTTGAGGAGATGTTTACCACCTTGTGGGCTTATCCACACGTGTACGGGGATGCACCAGGTTTGACATCTTGGGCGGTGCATGACATCGATGTGGGAGAGAACAAGCCTATAAAATTACCACCTTGCAAAGTAAATTTACTCTCCAAGACAGATACCTACCCTTTACCGAGAGTTGATGACTCGGTAGACAAGATTGGGGAAGCCACGTTCATCCGAAAAGTGGACTTAGTTAAAGGCTATTTGCAAATCCCACTACCAGAACGTGCCAAGAAAATCGCTAGTTTTGTGGTGGGGGGAGGAGTGTATCAGTGCCAGGTAATGCCTTGCGGCATGAAGAATGTTCCCGCCACCTTTCAGCGGTTAATGGACAGGGTTGTGCATGATGTCCCCAATTGTTTAGTCTACATGGATGATGTTGAGCACCCCCTTTCCTACTTTTCAAAAAGGTTTAACCGAGCACACAAGAACTATTCTGTGATCGAGAGGGAGTTGCTAGCTATTATTTTGAGTTTATACCATTTCGCTGTTTATTTGCCACCATACGGGCCCGTGCTCAGAATCTACTCTGACCATCATCCTTGGCAGTTTCTTAATAGGCTCAGGGACAAGAACCAGAGACTTACTCACTGGAGTTTGACGTTGCAAGAATATCATTTCGATGTTAGACACATCTGTGGTGTTGATAATGTCCTGGCAGACTGTTTGTCCCATGAGTCTTCTGAGGTATGATAGGCGAGCACGAGGCTATTTAGTTAGTAAGTCATATCTACTCCCTGTTACAAAAATCTATAAATTGTAAAAATACAAAAGACTGTCAATGTACATATTTTGCAGTTGTAAACTAATGATGAAAGTTTTGTTTCAAAGCTTCAAAACTCCACCCCCCCCCCACCCCCCCATGTGAGGGTGTCACAATGACGAGGGTCTTTTAGGAGTAACTAGACGGTTACGGTAGTGGCGCCTGACTTATTACAGCAGCTGTGCCTAGTCTAGTATTAGAAAGACCTGGTATTGTGAGTTTCACTCCGATACCCTTCCAATTACTCATGCCTAGTTTTGCCGTGCCTCTAAGTATGTTAGTCTCAATAAACATTTGGGTAGAATCAGCCAATAGAGTGTTACTAGTTTCGTGTATGAAGTTATGTTTTAAGGGCAACGCTGTAATTTTGCTGCTAGGCGGGGTAAGTGAGGAAGTGGAGGGGGGGCGATGTTGCTCCTGTCTCGGGGAGGGAGGGAGGGGGCGGCGAGCTTGCCTGCCCCACTAGTTTCATTTAATTATGTGACCATTGCAAGTTTAGTCGTGTTGCAATATCCAGATGTACTTTATTTTATCTGCCACACTGTTTTAGTTAATTTGTTAACACAGGAATACTTTAGTATAAGTTATTCTTGTGAAGTTTCTTAGTGTTATCATATCGTGTGGTGATATATTGCAACCCCACTTAGTTTGAGCCTGGCTCCCGCTAGCTACGTCAGGGCCCGGCATCACCATTCTCTCGTGGGCGGTCAGACAGTATAGGTGGTGGTAGCTCTCTCTAGTGGTACACCAGTCTGCCCCTGTTTATTTTTTCCTTGCTTGCATAAGAGTAACGTAACGTAATTAACAGAGAATCCTAGACATCTAGTTATCCCTTTTTTATTATTCCTTTCCTCTGATCAGCATTTTACTATCCTTCCATTTTCATCATAGATTCTGAACCTTCGGTGGCTACTTCGGAATTCGTGATAGGGAGGAGCTGGGAAGTTTGCCAGGGTCCTTACTAATAAGCACTGTTAATCCCATAGACAGTCCACACACACACACATCCATAACCCCTACATAATTTTTCCCAGTGTTCGTGCGTAGGACCCGGTAGCAGCCTGGACGGTTCTGCCCCAGCTATTGTTTGTTCCCTATCTCGGGTTTCGAACTGAGGCAACAGAGTGTTTAATATTAATTAGGAATCCAGCTTCAGTCTGGACCCCCCCCCCATAGTTAATTAACCCTCCCGCATTTTTACGACGCGATCGCGTCCTAACGCCACCCCTCGAAGAGTGGTTGTATGACGCAATCGCGTCATAATGCCACCCGTAAGTTAGAAATATTCGTGGTAAATAAGTTTATAACACGATTATGATGCGTTTTTGGCTGGTAAGTTAGCCCTCAGTAAGTTACAAAATGAAATATCTGGCAACCTCCTAGCGTCCCTGTGAGAGGAGCAGTCAAAAGTGGTGTCCCCCAGGGATCGGTATTAGGTCCCCTGTTGTTTCTTATATACATAAATTACCTAGATTTTGGTATAACTAGTAGGATAAGTAAATTCGCAGACGATACTAAAATAGGGAGATCAATTGATTCAGATAGCGATATAGAGTGCCTCCAAAGGGATCTAGATACCTTACATGAATGGTCAGTAAATTGGCAGATGAAGTTTAACATTGACAAATGCAAGGTATTAAAGATAGGGAAGATGCAAACAAATGTTAAATATAAACTAGCTAATTTAGAATTAGAAAATTCAGACTGCGAGAAAGATCTAGGTGTGTTTGTTAGCAATGATTTGAAGCCTAGAAAACAGTGTATAAGCGTTCGTAATAAGGCAAACAGGATTCTCGGGT
The DNA here is from genome assembly GCA_032716605.1 of Paralithodes platypus. Classification (NCBI taxonomy): domain Eukaryota; kingdom Metazoa; phylum Arthropoda; class Malacostraca; order Decapoda; family Lithodidae; genus Paralithodes; species Paralithodes platypus. The sequence goes on along the minus strand of CM064560.1, from coordinate 12,758,608 downwards.
TCATCTCTAGGAGTGTGAGTAACAGAACTGCTGATGTTATCTTAAAACTTTACTTGTCATTAGTGAGACCCCATATGGATTATGCTGTCCAATTTTGGTGTCCTTATTACAGAATGGACATAGATTCATTGGAGAGAGTACAGCGTAGAATGACAAAAATGATCCATAAAATTAGAAATCTTTCGTATGAAGAAAGGTTGAAGAAATTAGGTTTACATTCGTTAGAGAGACGCAGAGTTAGAGGGGATATGATAGAGGTGTTCAAGTGGGTTAGTGGGATTAACAAAGGGGACATGACAAATGTACTAAAGCTCAGTGATAGCGAAAGAACTCGTACCAATGGTTTCAAATTAGATAAATTTCGTTTCAGAAAAGATATAGGCAAATATTGGTTTGGTAACAGAGTTGTAGATGGGTGGAATGGACTACCAAGTGCTATAGTGGGATCTAAAACTGTAGGGAGCTTTAAGATAAAATTGGATAAGCATATGGACGAGAAGGGTTGGGTGTGAAGGGGGATCAGCTGGGTTGGGCCAATCAGCGCTCTGCAGACCCCCATAATCCTGCGTTAATCTCTAACCGTTTTGGTAAGATGATCCTCAGGGTATTAGAGTGTGAAGCCTATAATTGGGCTTTGTAATTGAATTGGGGTTGTGTGGGACAGGGATCTGCCTTGCTTAGGCCAATCGGCTTTCTGCAGACTCCCATTTTCTTATGTTCTTATATTCTTATGTTCTATTGTTATTTTATATATATTTTTATTTATTTGATTTTATTTATTTTATATATACAGGTATATACTGTATATATATATAATTTTTTCTTTTCTTGTCCCCTTCCCTGTTGTTCCTGTTCCCCTGTTGTGTTGTTCCTGTTCCCCAGGGTGTCTCTGGGACCACCCCCTAGGTCCAGAGCAAGGGTAAGGACCATAATCGAGTATTTATATAGTTATTTTTTATTTATTGGGATTTATTTATATCGTTTTATTTATTATTTTATTATATTTTATTTATAATTTTATTTCATTTATATATATATATATATTTTTTGTCCCCTGTTCCCAAGGGTGCCCATGGGACCACCCCCTAGGTCCACAGCAAGGGCAGGGCCCATAATCGAGTATTTCTATTGTTATTTTATATATATTTTTTATTTATTTGATTTTATTTATTTTATATATACAGGTATATACCGTATATATATAAAAACAAAAATCTTGTCCCCTTCCCTGTTGTTCCTGTTCCCCTGTTGTGTTGTTCCTGTCCCCGAGGGTGTCTCTGGGACCACCCGCTAGGTCCAGAGCAAGGGTAAGGACCATAATCAAGTATTTATATAGTTAGTTTTTATTTATTGGGATTTATTATAGTTGTTATTTATTTTATTTATTTTATTCATATCGTTTTATTTTATTTCATTTATATATATATATATATATTTTCTTTAATACATACGAGGTTGAAAGAAATGGCAATTTCTGCGTTGGAAATTTTATTATTCAAAGTTTCCAGGTCTCTGATGAGTTTTCGCTGGGTGGCAGGAAGTAGATGAAGGAGATGAGCAAAATTCATGGTGGTACAGGGTTACATTAAAGTACATGATGATACAGGATATACGACGCGTTTCACTGGACAACCAGCATTATCAAGTAAGGAAGGAATGATATAAAAGGTAAACAGGAAGGGTATATATAGAGGGTGGAGGATCAGAGGAGGCGGAAAACAGGGGGCAAAAGTCTGCTATTGGTGGAAGGGAAAACTAGGAGAGAAAAAGGGGGTAACCGCTTCACGCATGCGCACTGGATGCGGGATGGTGGTCGATAGGTGGGGTCGAAGCTGATTGGCTGCGTGTCGAGGGGCGTGGCCTAAGATGTGTGGCGCCTGCAGAAGACGAAGCTGAAGGAGGTAGCGCGGGGGGCTGCGTCAAGGGCACCGGGGGGCGAGGAGGGGTGTTAGGTCCTGTAGGGTAGTTGCCTTTTGGCAGAAGGAAGGATCTGAAGGTCCAGAGTTTGGTTGTTGATGTTGGGATGTAAGGCTTGGATATATAAAGCTTCGAGTATAGGTAATCTCCTTGGGTCACTTTCTTTATCGAGTATGGTGGTGTGTTTCTCTAACTCGTTGCGTGTGAGGTGAGGGTGGTTAGGGGTGAGATAGTGGTCTTGATGGCTCCAGCCTGAAGGTGAAGAGTTAACCGACGTGAAAGACGAGTCTGCGTCATACCAATATAGGAATGAGGTCCACAGTCCTCATAATTACAGGTATGTTGGTAAATGACGTGATCGTCGGTCATCGGGCTCTTTATCTTGGTGGAGGCTGGTTTGTTGCGGAGAACGAGGTTGGAGGTCTTGGGGGATTTGTAATAAATTATTAATTTGATTTTGTTTTCCGGGTTGGTTGGGTGGACATGCTTGGAGATTATTTCTTTTAAGACGGCCTCGTCATTTTTGTGTTCAGAGGACATGTAATTGCGGTAGAAGATCTTAATTTCATTGGGGGGGTCAATGTTGGGAGGGCTTTGGGTGTACCATTTTTCAAGATGGTGGTTGATGGTGCTGGAGATGTCGGAGTTGGAGTATCCGTTATTTACTAAAACTTGGGATAGTCTTTCTAGTTCCTGGTGGGTGTCGGCCCAGGTAGAGCAGTGCGTGAGGGCTCTCCTAACATAGGCGGAGATGGAGGATAGAAGATAACGGCGGGGGCATTCACTATCACCGTTGAGGCATTGTCCTGTGTTAGTTGGTTTAATGTAGACGGTGGTTTTGAACCCATGGTCGTTCAGAGCTACGAGGATGTCGAGGAAGGGGAGTTGTCCATTGTTAGATTTTTCAAAGGTGAAGTTAAGTCCGGAGGAGGTCATGAAGCGACGCTGGAGTTCCTGTAGTTCGTGGAGGTCCTTGATTTGCACGAAGATGTCATCCACGTATCTACAGTAGACGGCGGGTCGTTGGGCAGCCAGGAGCTCTTCCTCGATGGTACCCATGAAAAAGTTCGCAAAAAGAACTCCTAGGGGGCTGCCCATCGCCACACCGTCTATCTGCTTGTACATGTTGCCCCGGGGGCAAAGGAAGGGGGCCTCCTTGGTACATAGCTCCAGTAGTGTTTTCAGGGCCTTCTCCGGGATGTCCAGTGTTGGTGTATCAGGGCAATGATAAATTCGACGTAGAATCATGTCAATGGTCCTATCCACTGGCACGTTGGTGAACAGGCTTTCTACGTCGAGAGAGGCGATTGTGTGGTTGTTGTTACGGGGGGCGTCTCGTAAAATTTCCAAGAAATCGTGGGCTGAGTTAAGGTTGAATTGGCTGGGCACGTAGGGGGTGAGGAGGTTGTTCAGGGCCTTGGCGATCTGGTAGGTGGCAGTGGGGATCTGGGAGATGATGGGGCGGAGGGGGTTCCCAGGTTTGTGTGTTTTGATGGTTCCGTACGCATAACCAGGGGTGTATTCTCCGACGAGTTTTTTAAGGTGGATCCCTCCTTGTTTGGCGTTGATGGCGGTGATGGTGGTGTTGGCAATACGTTTGATTTCGTCGGTTGGGTTGCGGGTGATCTTTTTAAATTTAGTGTTGTCACTTAAGATGACGTCCATTTTTCTAAGATATTCCTCCTTGTCATGGATCACTTGTCATGGCGATGGGCAGCCCCCTAGGAGTTCTTTTTGCGAACTTTTTCATGGGTACCATCGAGGAAGAGCTCCTGGCTGCCCAACGACCCGCCGTCTACTGTAGATACGTGGATGACATCTTCGTGCAAATCAAGGACCTCCACGAACTACAGGAACTCCAGCGTCGCTTCATGACCTCCTCCGGACTTAACTTCACCTTTGAAAAATCTAACAATGGACAACTCCCCTTCCTCGACATCCTCGTAGCTCTGAACGACCATGGGTTCAAAACCACCGTCTACATTAAACCAACTAACACAGGACAATGCCTCAACGGTGATAGTGAATGCCCCCGCCGTTATCTTCTATCCTCCATCTCCGCCTATGTTAGGAGAGCCCTCACGCACTGCTCTACCTGGGCCGACACCCACCAGGAACTAGAAAGACTATCCCAAGTTTTAGTAAATAACGGATACTCCAACTCCGACATCTCCAGCACCATCAACCACCATCTTGAAAAATGGTACACCCAAAGCCCTCCCAACATTGACCCCCCCAATGAAATTAAGATCTTCTACCGCAATTACATGTCCTCTGAACACAAAAATGACGAGGCCGTCTTAAAAGAAATAATCTCCAAGCATGTCCACCCAACCAACCCGGAAAACAAAATCAAATTAATAATTTATTACAAATCCCCCAAGACCTCCAACCTCGTTCTCCGCAACAAACCAGCCTCCACCAAGATAAAGAGCCCGATGACCGACGATCACGTCATTTACCAACATACCTGTAATTATGAGGACTGTGGACCTCATTCCTATATTGGTATGACGCAGACTCGTCTTTCACGTCGGTTAACTCTTCACCTTCAGGCTGGAGCCATCAAAGACCACTATCTCACCCCTAACCACCCTCACCTCACACGCAACGAGTTAGAGAAACACACCACCATACTCGATAAAGAAAGTGACCCAAGGAGATTACCTATACTCGAAGCTTTATATATCCAAGCCTTACATCCCAACATCAACAACCAAACTCTGGACCTTCAGATCCTTCCTTCTGCCAAAAGGCACTACCCTACAGGACCTAACACCCCTCCTCGCCCCCCGGTGCCCTTGACGCAGCCCCCCGCGCTACCTCCTTCAGCTTCGTCTTCTGCAGGCGCCACACATCTTAGGCCACGCCCCTCGACACGCAGCCAATCAGCTTCGACCCCACCTATCGACCACCATCCCGCATCCAGTGCGCATGCGTGAAGCGGTTACCCCCTTTTCTCTCCTAGTTTTCCCTTCCACCAATAGCAGACTTTTGCCCCCTGTTTTCCGCCTCCTCTGATCCTCCACCCTCTATATATACCCTTCCTGTTTACCTTTTATATCATTCCTTCCTTACTTGATAATGCTGGTTGTCCAGTGAAACGCGTCGTATATCCTGTATCATCATGTACTTTAATGTAACCCTGTACCACCATGAATTTTGCTCATCTCCTTCATCTACTTCCTGCCACCCAGCGAAAACTCATCAGAGACCTGGAAACTTTGAATAATAAAATTTCCAACGCAGAAATTGCCATTTCTTTCAACCTCGTATGTATTAAAGAAAATTTATTACCTGGCTTTACCAACATATATATATATATATATATATATATATTTTTTTTTTTTTTTTTTTGTTCCTGTTCCCCAGGGTGTCCATGGGACCAACCCCTAGGTCCACAGCAAGGGCAGGGCCCATAATCGAGTATTTCTATTGTTATTTTATATATATTTGTATTATTTGATTTGATTAATTTTATATACAGTATACAGGTATATACCGTATATATATATATTTTTTTTTTCTTGTCCCCTTCCCTGTTGTTCCTGTTCCCCTGTTGTGTTGTTCCTGTTCCCCAGGGTGTTTCTGGGACCACCCCCTAGGTCCAGAACAAGGGCAAGGACCATAATCGAGTATTTCTATTGTTATTGTATATACATTTTTATTTATTTGATTTTATTTATTTTATATATACAGGTATATACCGTATATATATAAAACAAAAATCTTGTCCCCTTTCCTGTTGTGTTGTTCCTGTTCCCCAGGGTGTTTGGCCAAAGAGCCCCAAGGTATAAATATATTCTTATAATGCCATACTATGACTACGTCATGGTGTTCCCCCATTTGAATTACAAAATGCGGAACTATATCGTCATGAATCCATTATACTCACGTCATCTGGAATCGGATAATGCAAAACTATGACTACGTCATGGTGAACTATACCAACGTTATATGGATCCAGTGATGGCGAACTTGCGTCATGACAACCATCAACGTCAATTACGTTTTTCCTTTATTTCCTTTTCTTGGTTTCAGCATCGTAAGCTAACAACTGACTTCCGCCATACGCCAGCCTGCCGCCATACGCCAGCCTGCCGCCATACGCCAGCCTGCCGCCATACGCCAGCCTGCCGCCATACGCCAGCCTGCCGCCATACGCCAGCCTGCCGCCAAACGCCAGCCTGCCGCCATACGCCAGCCTGCCACCATACGCCAGCCTGCCGCCATACACTAGCTGCCATGTCGGACAACAGGGATAACAAGAAACGTTTGCGGGACTCCCAGCTGGAGGATGTAGTGAACGACGTGCTGGACCTGACGACGACGGACGAGACGGCGAGCGAGAGTGAGTCGGACGAGTGGTCTGAAGATGAGGATTGGGCTTCACCTCCGGCCAAACGACTCCGCCTCGACGCCCACGCCTCGGCCGATCCACCACCAGCCCCAGCAACGCCAGACGACCCACCACCACCACCACCACCAGCAACGCCAGATGACCCACCACCACTACCAGGAACTGAACCAGCCCCAGCGGATCCACCACCACCATCCATCCACATCCCATCCCATCCCATCTACATCTCATCCCATCCCATCTACATTTCATCCCATCCCCTCTACATCTCTACCAATCCATAACATCACCGATTACCTCCTACCATCACCCAACTTCCTCCAACTTCCCACGTCACCTCTTCCATCCACCTCACATGGCGGTGCCTCATCCTTGCTTCCAGCAGGATCACCAGCCCGCAGCCCACACCTGTTTGCTACGCTACTTGCTGTGGGCACTTTGAATACCCCGCCTTCGCATGTCATGGGAACGGTCACCCCCGCAGTGTCCCCCTTCAGCGACACACCTTTGACCCCCTCGGCATTTTTTCTGCCTGAGCATCGAGCCGCAATGCGTGCTGAGGTTGCTGAAGCCGCAGTGCGTGCTCAGGTTGTTGCTGAGGTGCCACGCACAGCGTTGAATCCTCCAGCAGCAATCGAGGAGCTTCTTCCCCAAAGGCTTCCTCTTCACCGTTCACCAACTGGTACAGCTGCACCAGGTTCACCAGCTCCACACCTTTCACCAGCTGATGCAGCTGCACCAGGTTCACCAGCTCCACACCTTTCACCACCTGGTGCTGCACCAGGTTCACCGGCTTCTGCATCATCTGATGCAGAAGCCCCCCCCACTCAACCCCTCGACGTAGCACCTATGCCACGCCGGAGGCCAGGGCCCCGTAGGGGGGCAGGTGGTAGGCCCAGGGGCCGCAGAGGTGTTCCTCGCGGTGGTCCTCGCGGTGGTCGTGGCCGTGCTCGCGATCCTGCCCCCGATCGTGATGCCGGTTGGACCGACGCCCCCTTCGACCCCCAGCCTGATCTGTTCACAGGGACCCCTGGCATGCAGGTTCCAAAGCCGGTGACTCCTCTCCAGTTCTTCCAGCTCTTCTTCACAAGGGAGATGCTGCAATACCTGGTATTGGAGACAAATGCTTACGCCAAATTCGTTTACGGAGCAGACGGTCTTTGGTACCTGTTTGGTGAGGAGGAAATGGCCAAATTCCTTGGCCTGTACTTCCTCATGGGCATCACCAAGATTCCTTCTCTGAGTCACTACTGGCGTTCAACTATCCTTCACGACTACCCAGTATTTCGGAGAACGATGATTAGGACTAAGTTTCTAGCCTTGTTGAAGTATTTCCATGCTTTCAACAACAAGGCAGTCTGCAGGCAGAACAAGGACAGGCTTGTGAAGGTTCGGACGGTGATGGAATACCTACTTGAAGGCTTCAAGCTGGCATACATCCCCGCCGAAAAGCTGTCCCTTGACGAAGGCAGCCTTGGATGGAAGGGTCGCCTTTCATTCAAGGTTTACAACCCAATGAAGCCGACGAAGTATGGTATCAAGCTGTACATCCTGGCAGAGGCGTTGACTGGCTATGTGTGGGACTTTCGGGTCTACACCGGTCCGGGTACATCTCTCCAGGAGACGGTGGAGGGTCTCACGGAGACCTTCAGAGGCCAGGGGTACAGGCTGTACATGGACAACTATTACAACTCAGTTGACCTGTGCCAGCAAATGCTCACACACAACATCTATGTGTGCGGCACCCTGCGCCTTGTACGAGGAGCTCCTAAGCGGTTGTGCGACATTGCTATAGCAAAACAGCTTGAACGCGATGCGACAATAGCAATGAACAACGGCTTAACCATGGTCCTACTTTGGCGAGACAAGCGCATCGTCAACATGGTGTCCACCTTCCACAAACAGGACACCATCCCGAAGCTTGTCAGTTCAAAGAGAAGGACCAACAGGGCAGGTGGCGTCGTGTACAGAGGGAGATCTACAAACCTGTTTGCGTTGAAGACTACAACATCCACATGGGTGGGGTGGATCACTTCGACCAGATGGTCCAGTACTACCCCATCCAGCGAAGGACGGTCAAGTGGACGAAGAAGATCACCTTCTACTTCATCCAAATGGCCCTCTTCAACGCCCATGTCCTGTACAGAAAGTGCTACCCAAGGAAGAAGATGACCTTGCTCGACTTCCAGGAGCACATCTGTACTTCCTTGCTGCACTTCAACCCTGCAGAGTGGCCTATGTCGGGGAGGCCAGTCCACCGAGCACAAGATCTGCCGCCTGACCAGCGTGAGCCACAGAGGCATGCACGCAGGCAACGGCAACCCGGTGGACCATCTGGGTCGTCCGACGACGACCATCCAGACTCCCCAGCCCCTGCTGCTCCTGACAACACTCCACCCTCTCCTGTTGCTGCTCCTGGTGGAGGCGTTGAGAGGGCACCACGTCTCGATGTCCCCTCCCCACCACCAGAACCAGATGATGCTGCTGCTGATGCTGCTGCCCCGGGGGGAAACTATATCCTGGTTCAACCCCCTGTGGTACTAGCACCTGATGAAGCTGCTGCTGGTGACGATGGGGAAGCAGCTCTTGAAGCTGCCAACCAACCGCCACCAGTACTGGAAGCAGCACGAGCGGTGCGAGTCCGGAGACCTCGACCTGGAGTGGTCCCAAGGCCCCGTCCTATTGTTCTGAACCATCTCCGGTTGAACAAGGCCTTGGACCATTCTCGGCAGAGGAATCCGGTCAAGAAGCGACTCCGTTGCTATTACTGCAAAGTAATGAAGGGCATTCGCAAGGACACAAGTTTCCGCTGCACGACTTGCACGGTTGCCCTCTGCATTGACGTCAACGACTGCTTCAACCTTTTCCATAGCCACAATGCAGGTGTCCTATAGTCAGGAGCCATGTGCAATCATTCATTCATTGATTGATTGATTCATTCATTCATTCATTTCTCTTCTCCATTCACCCAGCTTCATTCACCCAGCTTCATTCACCCACCTTCATTCACCCACCCTCGTTCACCCACCGACATTCACCCACCGACATTCACCCACCTACATTTACCCACCTTCATTCACCCACCGACATTCACCCACCGACATTCACCCACCTACATTTACCCACCTTCATCATCAAAGTAGATATAGGCCTCCTGGGGAAACCACTCTAAAAAAATAACGAGTCAAATGCAGTACCTCCTAGGGTGGCTTGGAAATCTGCATATTTCTGTGGTTTGGCACCTTGTATATATATATATATATATATATATATATATGACACCTTGTATATATATATATATATATATATATATATATATATATATATATATTTATATATTACTTTATTGTGTGTACAAGAGAATTATTTCTGAATTTATTACTTGAAGATAACCTGGCTTTTTTGTTTTGTTTTTTCAGTGTCAACCCAGGAGCCATTTCCCTTCTCGTTGGAAAGGGTTGTGGCCCTATCAGGTAAGTAAAATTGACAACCTTCATGACTGACATGTCCTCTATGAACATTATACAATTATTGGCAAGGAAAATTATATAAAAGTGTTGTATATTGTGGCAAAGATAAACAACTGTATAAACATTCTCATATATTTACATAACAATAACAGTGCATGGAAACAATTGCGCATAGCTCGCAAACCAATTACGCTATATTATTTTGGTATTCAACATTAGAAAGAGCATAATTTTCCAATGACGGTGATATAAACAGTTATATACGTATCCGAGCAAATAAACCAACGCCGAGGTGGGGAACAGCTCGGAACCCGGCTAGCATCGGCGGAACAGAGACGGGTGAAGCGTAAATACTCGCATTTTGGCTCTTCATTTCAAATATTCATAGCGCAAAACTTATTTGTCGTAGGAACTTCTAGTTTGTTTTATACTCATCAGCATTATTTGCCGTATTCATACAGCCTAAATTTAAAACCATACACTTCGTAGCAACGAAATAAATCGAAAATGTTATAAACCATATCAATCAAAATCATGTTTTTTTCGATCACTGCTTGAGAACTATTGAAGATAAACAATTTCTGTTTTCAGATTTGGAAAGAGGAGAACAAATACTATTATATGAGCAAAAGAAAAATATATGGTCATCACTCACAATTTAGAGATAAAACGGTGTGAAGACAATTGCATGGAAATAATTGTATTCCGGACTCATTTATACTTTCATATTTCGATTTATTTACATTTGTTTTTGTTTTATCATGTACTATAAATATTCCTCTTTCCATTGACATATGATACATCACAATAAACAGCATTCTGGTGGATGAAAATACAGAAAAACACAAGGCTTCGAAAACTCGCCCAGCCTGGTATTTCATGGCAAATTAGAGAAGGTCTTACCATAAGTTACATATATAAGTTACCGAATGCGGGAGGGTTAAGTGAGTGTGGGAGGTGGACTCTAAGAGTTCATAGTTTCGGGCGGTTACTCACTGGGGGGCCCAGGTTGAAGCAGGATATATTGGTGTGATATTAGAGGTGGTCAGGGCAACTTGCTTCCACTAATATCACCCCGATGTTAGTAGTCATATTAGGACACTGCCTTGTATTATTAGTTCATTATATGTATGCAATATTATTATGTGCAACTCTCTTGGGTTGAGAGTGGATTACCGTTGGCTGGTTTGCGCACGGTTTAGTATTGTCGAGGGCGCGCATAGCCTGTTATGCTCGAAGTACACCTGCACTCCTTTTTCGTTGATGTCTGCTGGTAGCCTATATGTATTCAACTGTTTTGATTATCCAACCCAGCATTGCTAATCCCGGTGTTGGTTTCGAGTTCTCGTAGCTAGTGAGTTACATGATTCTTTCTGTTCTACTTATTATTCAGAGTAGGAGCTGGGCAGTGTGCACCTTAAGCCCTGAGAAGAGCCTGGAAGCATTCATAAAGCTCTTACCTGTTGCGTCGTGGTGTTGTTTGGCAGAGAGACAAGGTGCATTGGCATTAGGCATTATTTTCGTATACCGTCTCTAAACAACTGAGGTCCAGATTCGTAACAATATAATTATATATATATATATATATATATATATATATATATGAAAACAATTAACAAAATTACACTCCCCACAACCTAAAGCTTAAACTGCTAAAAAAAAAACCAGGTAATATATTTTTGTATCCTATTCCTAGGTAGCAAATCGTATAATATACGAAACAAAATAAACAAATTTTTACCCCCAACTCTCATTAAGAATTGTATTTCAATCCCCTATGACTCTATCTCGATGTTTTAGATTTTAAGGACCGAATCCCCGATGCACTGCGATCCTCCGTGGTTTACCAATATAAGTGCAGTCGCTGAAATGCGACCTACATTGGTCAAATCAAACGCCATCTTACGGCTAGGATTGCAGAGCATAAGGGAGTATCATTTAGGACTGGCTATCCATTATCGAAGCCCTCCTATTCGGCCATTCGAAACCATTTTGAGGCCTCTGGCCATGTCAATAACAAGTATAATTTTTCTATACTTTTCACCACCACCGACATTGTCACGCGATTACTAGCAGAGTCCCTTCTCACCCAGGACCTCAAACCATCCCTCAGTGTGCACGAGACATCTATTCCACTACTATGTTTTTAAATTAACTGGTATGTTATTTATAAGTCTATATTTTAGAATATCTTTTTAGTTGTAGGCAAAATTAGTTAAATTCCACGTTTCTTCCACACACGTTTACAAATTCAACATAAATTGATCGCGAACTCTTTTCTATACTTATTTATTTTTACTTAACACCTTAAGAGCGGGTGGAGGAGTATATTTGATGTGCCGCCCAGCGGAGGGTTTTACCGTAAACGAGCTTGTTTCCGTGCTCGTTTTCATGCATAAACAAGAGCCAGAGCGTAATACAAGTATGCATCCCTGAAAGGGCATTAATTCAGCTTTCCAATGACACCAGAACCATCCTTCTACGATCACTGGTTGTCTTGCAACGATCGTGCAACCGAAGGGCAAAATCGGTAAAATACGGTCATTTTCTTACATTATTACGTGTGAAACGAGTGAGAGAGGGTGGAGTACAAAGGAGTACATCTCAGTAGCTCCACGGGCACCGTGGCGAGCGGTCATGAGGTAACCTACTGTACGCTCCTCCCACTGCTCCGCTCTCTCTCAGAGCACATTACGTGCTCAAAATTGCACTCGACAATAGCCGTGACCCGCCACATAGGCCACATTTATTTAACTCGACAATAGCCGGGTTCCGCCAGTTAAGGGTTAATACAAATTACATCAAAATCTCAATTATCCCTACTTTTAACCTTGCTTATACACTATATTCTCAAATTCAATAATGTTAATTTCCCTTAGATTGATCTAAGTGATTACCACGCTTTTCTATTCTTACGACTAACATTACAATTCACCATTACCTATCCCTCAACCATATACGAATCTATTTTATTCACTGTTTTACAATGTAAACTTAGTTACGTTATTTTACACAAAACACAACGATAGACAAAAAAATCACTACTTTTCGTTTTAGTTTCCCATTCCATGATAATTTTATATGTACATAATTTATTGATAATAAGATTTTACACAACAAATTAGCTACATGTACGTTCATTTAATTTTTAGATCTGATGATGGCTCGTGAAGAGAAGCCGAAATGTTATCAAATAAAGATGTTGTTCCTTACGTTGGCCTTACTATTCCTTATATACTTTATTTTGCAAATTTTACATTATAATATATATATACAGTATATATATACCTACATGTATATACTGTATATACAGTATATATAATTATATATATATATATACCGTATATATATATATATATATATATCCACCTACATGTATATACAGTATATATATATAATTATATATATATATATATATATATATATATATATATATATATATATATATATATCACCAAACTAATATATCCCATCCGGTTCACTTCTCATTACCTCTGAAATATCCTCACGAAAATAAATATTCACCAAATATTTATAGACCCATCATAATTTACATTCCCCCTTCACTCCCCTCTTCCACGTCATCGGAGAATTATCAGTATATCTTGCGCCTTAATCACAACACATTATAATAAATTCTCTTTTCACGCCATGTAAATTTATCTGCGTCCAACCAAACGATTCACACATTTTCTCCTTGACGTTCCAGGAACTATTTTATGTAGAACCATTACGAATCTGCCTTCTCTCCTCACTTCAATGTTTATATTTATTTATTCATTAATTAGATTTGTTTATTTATTATATATATATATATAATATATATATATACAGTCATAGACTACAGTAGAAAATGTGATACGGCGAAAATTTTATATTTTCGCGGTTTCGATGTTCGAACTTGGAGGTTCATTCTCCGATTTTGGGTCCCTTACTGCAAAGTTCCATGTTCGTGTCCAGTCCAGATCTACTGTAGTCTATGATAGAGTATATATATATATATTTTTTTTTATGTATTTTTTTTTTTTTTTTGAGGGGGCGAGGGATTCACATATTAACCCAATCAGTATTCGAAGACTCACTTCTCCTTTAATTATGTATGTATGTACTCAGGCCCACTCCCCATTTTTCCTATTTTTTTTTTCTGGGGGTGGTCAACTCGAGACAGAGCCCGAATAGGGACAATGCAACACAACAGAAAACAATGAACACACACAAATAAAACACACATCTGGGTTACCCAGGAGAAGACCCAGAGACCAGGGATCACCAAGGTTCCTCCAGCACTCCCCCGGCCCCAGACCACCCGGAGAGGTTCCGGTCTCAGCAGGCAGACATGCAGCGAGCCGAAACAGCAAGGCCGCCCACCACACTTCCAGGCGCACCCTTCATATATACCGGCTCCCCGGGTCAGGCGCCTGACGGACTATTATCTAGTCCAACTGGCTCCCGATCCCTTCTCCCAAATGACCAAATGTTCACTCATCTAATTCTGACTACCAATATAAGGTTTTATTTAGATTACTAAGGATATTTGAATGCCATTGGTTTTACTGATATATATTTTACCCCTTTCATTCCTAGAGAGCTTTCCAAAGCTGAGTAAAGTCGTCTAATATTAGCAAGGATAATATGAAGACAGGCATCCAAATACAGGAAGGGTTAAAGTACATAATACTTCCCCTTCTGTCATTCTCAGGTTCAGTATTCTTAGCACATCACATACTCATATTCATTGCCTTGTATACCTTTTCCTAAAGTAGCTATTATTCATCCATTTTTCACAGTTATTATGGATGTGTTAACTTCTCTCGAACTTTGAAGTCTCAATATGATCGATCATTGTATGGTATTTTCACCCAACAAAGCCTTTTCCACCCAGCCATCTTACCTTTCAAACTTCTACAATTTCATTTGATCTGCCATTCATTTTGTTTTCATTATTATTATTATTATTATTATTATTATTATTATAGGTTCGAGCCCTAGCGGGAAACCCCTATTGTATTCATTAAATCTTCTTATTCTTCCAAATTATTTTTCCACGCCGGTTTTTAAGCAATAACTCAGGAACCGCTTGTCAGATTGAAACCAAACTTTTACATAAGGTGCGTTTTTGTATTGGGCAACTTTTGATGTGCCAAACATCCAAAATGGCAGCCAAACAGGTCCGTGGCAGCCGGTTTCCCGAAAAATTTAAATCATAAATACCGTCTCTCCCACTCATAGGAAATGATTTGGCTTTGATATATGGACTCCACTACTAAAGCAAGGTTCACACATTGGCGAGTCGGAGCGCAACTCCAACGCGAGTGATGACATTTTTGCACTCGCCAATTATTATCCCAAATTCGCCGACACTCGCCGACACTCGCACAGACTCGCGTGGACTCGCGCTGCACCGCGTACACTCGCGAACGCGGCCAAAAATTTCATGCAGACATGAAATTTGGAGAGTCAAGTGGGAGTAGGACGCCAACTCGCATAGACTCGCGTAGACTCGCGTAGACTCACGTAAACTCCTGTAGACTCGTGTGACACTCATGTAGACTCGCGTGACACTCGCGTTGTACTATTTAGAAATTTAATGATCGCGAGTCTACACGAGTCTACACGAGTCCACGCGGGTCTACGTGAGTCTACACGAGTACAACAGGAGTCAACACTATATGCAAATAACCAATATTGCCATAGGCGAGTTTAACAGGAGTCAAACAGGAGTCAACACGACCCTAACACGAGTTAACACGGGGTAACGCGAGTGTAACCCGCGTAAACGAGAGTACCCACGTGGTGGTCTGGATTTCACAATATGTGTGGCGAGTCTATGCGAAACAAACACGAGTTTACGCGATATTAACGCGAGTCTATGCGAGTCTATGCGAAACCAACGTGAGTCTACGCGAGTAACGGTGAAACCAACGTGAGTCTACGCGAGTAACGGTGAAACCAACGTGAGTCTACGCGAGTATCGGTGAAACCAACGTGAGTCTACGCGAGTGGTGTGCGACTGCTGGCAACACCGCGCGAGTAGGTGGCACCACCGCGTCAAACACCCCCTATAAAAAGGGACCGCCCGCGGTGCCTCCTCCACTCTCCACCGTGACCCCAGCAAGGACCTATTGACCCGTGCCGCACATCGACCCACGCTGCCCTACCACGCTGCCTGCCCTACCACGCTGCCCTACCTGCCTGCCCTACCTGCCTGCCCTGCACCATGCCTTTGCCCAAGGAGAAGGTGGCGGCCACCAAGTCTCGGAAGGGTGGTGATGGTGTTGTGAAGAAGGACTAGTATACTTCACATTAGTAGGGTGCCATCACCGATACCTGTATTTATGGTCAAACATGTCACATAATCATACACATACCTGGATGCCATGATGCCAAAGGCGTTCTCAACAACTCTGCGAGCCCGGGACAGTCTGTAGTTGAAGATCCGTTCAGGTACAGTCAGTCGCCGGGTAGAGTGTGGCTTCATCAACCACCTTCGCATGGGGAAGGCGTCATCACCCACCAGGAAGTAGGGAACAGGTGTGTCGTCGTTGGGCAGGAGGGAGTCCCAGGGTGCACCCATCCAATGCTGCTCTGATATTGGTTCTTATAAAGACCCCACCATCTGAGCAGCTAACGTGATTACCCACGTCACAGTAGAGGAACTTGTAGTCGGCGTCTACAATAGCCATGAGCACGATGGAGTGGAAGCCTTTGTAGTTGTAGAATTCTGTACCGGCATTTGGAGGGCATTTGATGGCGCAGTGCTTTCCATCGATGGCACCAACGGTATGTGGGAAATCCCAGCGCTTGGCAAACTCACTGGCAACATCCTTCCACTCCGCCGGTGTCCTGGGGCAACGTATAACCTCCTCCTGGTATTCTGCAATGATGGCTTCGCATGTTGCAGGCACAATGAGGGAGATGGTGTTCCGGGCCACACGGAACGCGTACTGTAGGCTAGGATATGAGTCACCAGTGGCCAGGTAGCGGAGTGTGATTGCAATCCTCAGCCCAGGTGACAAAGCCTCCCTCCAGAATGTGTCCTGCTTCTCTACCCTAGGCCCCACACGTGCCACCAACTCCCTAAACATGTGGACGTCCACACGTAGGAAGTTCCGGAATCCTTTGGGGTCCTCTCTCTCAAGCTCCTCCATAAGTTGTTCGTACACACCGAACTGTGGCCATCTCAGTAGCCAGCTCCTAGCCCAAACTCTCCTTCGTAGCCTTTCCCCTTGACGTCTTTCTTCAGCCTCCTTCTCCTCCAGCTCCTCTAGGTCTAGGAGATGCATCTGCATCTGCAGTATGAGCACAGCTGCCACTCTCCGCCTCCTGATGGACATGGTGGGTGGGTGGGTTGGGCTGTATCCTGCAGAGTAACGTCCGTCCGTGGTGGTGTTGCGTGGTGTGAAAAATGGTGCCAGTGGGGGCCTCTTTATATACGTATCCTGACACTCGCCATCACTCGCACACACTCATGTTAGACTCCCATACACTCCTTTTAACTTCCTGTAGACTCGCGTTCATCTCGTGTAAACTCGTGTAAACTCCTGTGACACTCGTGTAGACTCCTGTAGACTCGCACTATTCGTACCCTGGAATTTGACCGTTATTTTTCAAATTTTGGCGGTGCATGTTGGGGTTGTGTTACACTCGCTGACACTCGCGTAAACTCTTGTGAACTCGTGTAAACTCATGTAAACTCGTGTAAACTCGTGTTATATTCGTGTTATATGCGTGTTTACTCGCATCAGCTGCTACTCGCGTTGGGTTTGGGCTCCATCAACGGCGATATGCGGCGAGTGTGACTCGCGTTGGCCTCGCGCTCCGACTCGCCTATGTGTGAACCTACCTTAATGCTCCGCAAATGTTATGGAAAAGGTTTTTCTTTGCACGTTGGGTTTTTTTCGGCAATCTTTAAAAAAAAATCGAAATACACGTAAAAATCCACATTATGAAAACTAAGCAGATGATCAAAGCCATGTTTGCGTAGTTGGGTGAGGCTCGCAATTCCGAACGTTTTGGTACCAAAAGAATAAAAATTGTTGGAATAGTTTGGCTGCAGCATTGAAAACAGTCTATTCCTAAATTACTTTAAAACCGTATTCAGTACCCACACAACGTTTTCAGTCTTCAGTCTATACTAGGCTTCCCCGCATTCCCTAGTTTGCTTAATTTAATATTTGATTTCATCATTCAGATCCATGCATTATTTATATTTAATTATCTCAAAAAAGTTAGTCCCTACGAATTCCACCAATTATTTAACCAACCTACCTATACATACCTACCTTACCAAATAATATCGATAATTAACATTTATTTTGGGTGAATAGCAGAGTATTGGCTAAGGTTTTTAACAATTCCTTACTTTGCCAAATGCTTACTTTAACAACAATGATCTGGACCTTCAAAGGTTTGACAATTTTCTGTGTGACTAATTTTTTAACCCTCCTCCCTCAACTCTAAGTCAAGTGTTACTACAAAATACCGCTAAATCCGTTCTCAAAAGTTGCTAGCATGTTGCCTACAGTCAAAAAATGCTAGAATAATGCTGCAATCTCTAAAGAGTTTTGGTTTGTTTGTTTTGCAAGTTTTTTAATGTAATATGACTAGAATGTCTGAAATTTTCAAATTATCCCTAGTAAATTTCTCTAGATATAAAAAACTGGCTGCTAGATTGAAGTCAATACCTCTACATCTAGCGATAATGTGTATGTAAAACTGGCAGCACTGCAAAGTCATCCCCCCTCCTCCTTCTCCCAAGACAGTCACACACCTCCCTCCCTCACCTCGCAGAATAATGATGGTCTGAAAATTGTATTTGCTTATATTATCCTGTGTATATATGTAATCCTTCCACGTGTCTTTATTAAGTAATGACATCTAACAGGAATCATGATTTAAATACTAGGATATATATTAATCGAAAGTAATTAATTGTCTTTGGAAAGCTGACATATAATTTATGCGCAAATCGCAGGTTATATATGCGCAAATAAGAGAATCAAGGGGAGGGATAGGAAGGAGGAAGGTAGGTCCCTCCACCTTGATAGGTCAAGGTAGGTCCCTCCACCCTCAACTCCACCTTGGATGATTCCGGTGCTATTCCTCCCTCTCCGCCCTCCTCTCTCTTACTTATGCCTAATATCCTAATCTCTTCAAAAGATGTACTTTCTACCCTCTCTGGGCTTAACACTAATAAGGCGTACGGTCCGGACGGTGTTCCTCCTGTTGTTCTCAAAAACTGTGCTTCCGTGCTGACTCCCTGCCTAGGCAAACTCTTTCGTCTCTGTCTATCCTCTAACGTCTTCCCTTCTTGCTGGAAGTTTGCTCACATTCAACCTGTCCCAAAGAAGGGTGACCGCTCTCAACCCTCCAACTATCGTCCAATTGCTCTCATTTCTTGTCTTTCTAAAGTTTTGAAACTATTCTTGCTTCCAAATTTCTTAAGCATTTCTCTTTTCATAATCTGCTCTCAGATCGCCAGTATGGCTTCCTTAAGGGTCGCTCTACTGGTGATCTTCTTTCATATCTTACTAACTCTTGGTCATCCTCCTTTCGGGACTTCGGTGAGACTTTTTCTATTGCACTAGACATATCGAAAGCCTTCGATAGAGTCTGGCATAAATCATTAATTTCTAAACTACCCTCCTTCGGTTTCTATCCCTCCATCTGTGCCTTTGTCTCTAATTTCCTTTCCGGCCGTTCCATAGCCTCGGTTGTGGACGGCCATTGTTCACTTCCTCACCCTATAAACTCCGGTGTTCCTCAGGGCTCTGTCCTATCTCCTATTCTCTTTCTAATTTTTATAAATTATCTCCTTAACTGTACCTTAATTCCCATCCATTCATACGCAGACGACTCAACCTTACACTACTCCGTTCTTTTTCAGAACGCCCCAGCCAGCAATCCCTCAACGACAAACGTAATGAAGCCATACAACTCTTAAATTCTGATCTAAATACTATTTCCAATTGGGGCAGAGAAAACCTTGTTAACTTTAATGCTTCCAAAACCCAATTTCTCCATCTATCTACCCGTCAGGATCTCCCAGCGGACTATCCCTTATTCTTCAACAATACAAAAATCAACCCTTCATCTTCTCTCAATATTCTTGGTGTCTCTTTTTCTTCTGCTCTCATTTGGAAGGACCATATCACCAGTCTTGCTAAGGCAGCCTCCCAGAAGCTGGGTGTGCTCAACCGCCTTAGGGGGTTCTTTTCCCCTGCACAGCTTCTTGCTCTGTACAGGGGCATTGTGCGCCCTTGTATTGAGTATTGTTCACATGTGTGGGGAGGTTCCTCTCACGCCGCTCTCCTAGACAAGGTTGAAAGGAAGGCCTTTCGTATCATTAACTCCCGTCCACTCACCAACTCTCTGCAATCTCTCTCTCTCCGCCGCAATGTTGCATCTCTCTCGCTATTCTATCGCTACTATAATAATCAGTGTTCCTCAGAGCTATCCCAGTGCATACCACCTTCTTTACGTAGGGCACGTGGTACCCGTCTTGCAACTCAATCCCACCCCTACTCTGTGCAACTCTCCAACCCAAGAGTGAAACGTTACTCTCAAACTTTCTTCTACTCAACAGCTGAGCTCTGGAACTCTCTCCCAGAATCAGTTTTTCCCGCTTCCTATGACTTAAATTGCTTCAAACTCCGTGTGTCCAGGCATTTTGGCTCGAACGTCCCTTGATTTTGGCCCTGTCACTCTTTCAACTATGGGGGAGGCACTCGCTATAGGCAGTTATGCCTTTTGCCTCCCTCAATCACATAGAAAAAAAAAAAATATATAAGGGGTGGACCAATGGGAGGGAAGAGACCCCGATATACGAGATATACAGCTTTATATTGAGGTATTGATCACATTCCTGCTATTATGTATGCATGCAGAAGTAGAAGGAGACCTATGTGAAGAGTGAACACCAATAACTAAGCCATAAACAGTAAAAAAGACAGAAATAATAGCGTAGATAAGAAGTGATGGAATACGAAAGACAGGGAGAGGGGGACTGATGTCATGTTGTGATAAACAGTGGCACGGTAATTTCGGCCTTATGGAGTCGTGTAATACGGAAAGGGATATGGTGGTCTACATAGAGTAGGAGTAGGAGTCTCTCTCTCTCTCTCTCTCTCTCTTTGTTTAGTGTGTTGTCGTTTCGACAGTTTTTAAATTTAATGAGTTCGTTATATTAATTTGAATAGTAACTTTTGAGTTCGTTTCAAGATTTATATTTTAATCTCTCTCTCTCACACACACAAATGAGACTCTCTCTCTCTCTCTCACACAAATGAGACTCTCTCTCTCTCTCTCTCTCTCTCACACACACAAATTAGAACATTAGAACATGAAAACGGGAGTCTGCAGAGAGCCGATTGGCCCACAAACGCAGATCCCTTCCACACCCAACCCATCTCGTCCTATCTATTTTTGTGTTGAAGCTCTATTGTTCTTGATCCCACTATAGCACTCATAAGAACATAAGAAAATGGGAGTCTGCAGAAAGCCGATTGGCCTACACAAGGCAGATCCCGGTCACACCCAACCCTAACTATAAGGCCTAATTATAAGCCCAGCTTACTAACACCATTAGGACTGACCTCACTGAAATGGTCAGAGGTCAGAAAAACGGGAGTCTGCAGAGCGCTGATTGGCCCACACCTGACAGATCCTCCTCACACCCAGCCCATCTCGTCCATATGCCTATCTAATTTTATCTTAAAGCTCCCTATCGTTCTTGATCCCACTATAGCACTTGGTAGCCTATTCCACCTATCTACAACTCTGTTACCAAACCAATATTTGCCCATATCTTTCTTGAAATGAAATTGATCTAATTTGAAACCATTTGTACGAGTTCTTTTGCTATCACTGAGCTTTAGTACATTTTTCATGTCCCCTTTATTAATCCCACTAACCCACTTGAACACCTCTATCATATCCCCTCTAACTCTGCATCTCTCTAACGAATCTAAGCCTAATTTCTTCAACCTTTCTTCATACGGAAGATTTCTAATATTATGGATAATTTTTGTCATTCTACGTTGTACTCTCTCCAATGAATCTATGTCCTTTCTGTAATAAGGACACCAACATTGAACAGCATAATCCATATGGGGTTTCACTAATGACAAGTAAAGTTTTAAGGTAACATCAGCAGTTCTGTTCCTCACACTCCTAGAGATAAACCCGATAATCCTGTTTGCCTTGTTACGAACGCTTATACATTGTTTTCTAGGCTTTAAATCATTGCTAACAAACACACCTAGATCATTCTCACAGTCTGAGTTTTCTAATTCCATATTAGCTAGTTTATATTTAACATTTGTATGCATCTTCCCTATCTTTAATACCTTGCATTTGTCAATGTTAAACTTCATCTGCCAATTTACTGATCATTCATGTAAGGTATCTAGATCCCTTTGCAGGCACTCTATATCTCTATCTGAATAAATTTTTCTCCCCATTTTGGATTTGTCTGCAAATTTACTTATCCTACTAGTTATACCTAAATCAAGGTCATTTATGTATATAACAAACAACAGAGGACCTAATACAGATCCCTGGGGGACACCACTTTTGACTGTTCCCCATTCTGACTTGGTACCATTTATGCTGATTCTCTGCTTCCTACCAATTAGCTATGACCTAATCCATCCTAACAACGCCCCACCTATTCCATGCGCCTCAACCTTTCTCATCAATCTCTCATGAGGGACTCTGTCGAAAGCTTTACTGAAATCTAAATATATAATATCATATGACTTGTCATTATCTACTGCTTCATATACCTCTGAGAAAAAGCTAAGCAAATTAGTAAGGCAAGAACGTCCCTGAGTGAATCCATGCTGAGAAGAATTAATTAAGTTAAATGCTTCTAAGTGGTTTCTCATTTTCCTAGCAATAATTGACTCTAGTAGCTATCCTATGATTAAAGTGAGACTAATGGGACGGTAATTGGATGTTATTGATTTATCACCTTTTTTGAAGATCGGCACTACATTTGCAAGCTTCCTGCACTCGGATAGCCTATTCCACATATCTACAACTCTGTTACCAAACGAATAAAGGCAAATCCCTTATACAGCCAATCTCTCTCTCTTTCGATTTTGTTTGTTTGCACACTGGTACAAATGAGGCAGATCCCTTACACATGCAACCAAGATGAAAATGGGAGCCTGCAGAGAGACAAGTGGCCCACACAAGGCAGATCCCTTTCACACCTAACCCATCTCATCCATATCCCTATCTGATTTATCTTGAAGCTTTCTATTGTTCTTGATCCCACTATAGCACTCGGTAGCCTATTTCACATATCTACAACTCTGTTACGAGAGGCAGATCCCATACACAGCCAATCTCTTTCTCTCTCTCATTTGCTCACCGGTACAAATGAGACACATGCAACCAAGATGAAAATGGGAGCCTGCAGAGAGCCAGTGGGCCACACAAGTCAGATCCCTTTTACACCCAACCCATCTCATACACATGTTACTTACACTACTTACTATACACCAATTTTGTTTTGGTCCATGTGTAGTTATCATATACCGGCAACCAAGATATAATTGTAAGAAATAGGAACGTAAGAAAATGGGAATCAGCAGAGAGCCAATAGGCCCATACAAGACAGATCCCTTTCACACCTAACCCATCTTATAAACTCTCTCTCTCTCTCTCTCTCACACAAATGAGAACATAAGTAAACGGGAGTCTGCAGAGAGCCGATTGGCCCAAATGAGACTTTCTCTCTCTCTCACACAAATGAGACTCTCTCTCTCTCACACACACGCAAATTAGAACATGAAAACGGGAGTCTGCAGAGAGCCGATTGGCCCACAAACGCAGATCCCTTCCACACCCAACCCATCTCGTCCTATCTATTTTTGTGTTGAAGCTCTATTGTTCTTGATCCCACTATAGCACTCGGTAGCCTATTCCACATATCTACAACTCTATCACCAAACGAATAGAGGCAGATCCCTTACACAGCCAATCTCTTTCTTGCTCTTGTTTGTTTGCACACCTGTACAAATTAGGCAAATCCTTTACAAATATAAAGAAGGTGAAAATGGGAGTCAGCAGAGCCAAGTGGCCCACACAAGGCAGATCCTTTTCACACTTACCTCATCTCATAAGCTTTATATGTTACTTACACTACTTACTATACACCAATGTTATCATATACCTGCAACCAAGATATAATTGTAAAAAATAGGAACATAAGAAAATAGGAGTCAGCAATATAAGACCATACAAGACACTCGGTAGCCTATTCCACATATCTACAACTCTGTTACCGAACGAATAGAGGCAAATCCCTTACACAGCCAATCACTCTCTCATTTGCTCTTGTTTGTTTCTACCCCTGTACAAATTAGGCAGCTCTCTCTCTCTCTCTCATATATCGCTGTCTTCCTTACGATTACGACATCCTAGTCTCTGCTCTCTCTCTCTCTCTCTCACAAATGAGAACATTGGAATACGGGAATCTGCAGAGCCGATTAGCCCACACACGGAAGATCCCTTTCACACCCAAACCATCCTGCTCTCTCTCTCTCTCTCATTTATCGCTGTCTTCCTTACGTTTACGACATTCTATTCTCTCTCGCCATATTTCTCTTTCTCCCTCTCTCTCTCTAACAAATGAGAACATAAGAAAAATATGAAAATGGGAGCCTGTCGAGAGCCGATTAGCCCACACACGGCAGATCCCTTTCACATGCAACCCATCTCGTCCTATCTAATTTTATGTTGAAACCGTATTATTCTTGATCCCACTAGCCTATAGCACTCGGTAGCCTATTCCACATATCTATAACTCTGTTACTAAACAAATAGAGGCAGATCCCTAGTACAGCCAATCTCTCCCTTGTTTGTTTGCACACCAGTACAAATGGGGCAGATCCCTTACACATGCAATTTGGGAATCTGCAGAGAAACAATTGGCCCACAAAAGGCAGATCCCTTTCACACCCAAGCCATCTCGTCCATATGCCTATCTAATTTTATCTTAAAGCTCTTTATTGTTCTTGATCCCACTATAGTACTCGGTAGCCTATTTCGAATATCTGCAATTCTGTTATGAGAGGCATATCGTTTTCACACCCAACCCATCTCATAAACGTTATCTGTTACTTAAGCTACTTACTATACACCCATGTTACCATATACCTGCAACCAAGATACAATTGTAAGAAATATGAACATAATAAAATAGGGTTCTGCAGAGAGCCAACTGGCCCACACAAGACAGATTCCTTTCACACCCAACCCATCTCATAAACTATTGTTGTTACTTACTCACAATACTTACCATACACCAATGTTTCCATATACTGTATACTCATCACCTCATCTAAAAATGCACCGCTATCCATTTATAGCTGAAATCCCTACGGCTTGGAACGATTAATTTTAACTGGTAATTATGTGACATGGAGTGTAAACTTATCTCAGCATTGTGGGTAATATTGGATCAGAAGAATCATCGATATAGGGTTTTGTTGTCAGTGATGGGTAGTTTACCTAGTCTCCCCGTCTAACCCCAACCCAATGTTCCAAGGTGTTAAGGCAGGAAAATGCCCCGCCTTACATTGAGGCACCACGCATGTCAAACTTCCACTGCCATGCTCAGTAGTTGACAAGTGTGTGAAATTCCATCAAACATCCATAGCAGAGTTATGAACCTTGGGAGGGATATATAGTAGCTAAAAGGATAAATCCAGATAGTCTGTCGCCTTATAATTGGTAGCCGTCCTTCCTATACTTTATATAATCATATGAATAATTGATGGAACATAATGAAAAGGACGTCACCGGTACTGAAGGGCTTTAGTTACTGCGAATGAGAAAGTCATAACACACCCATGAATGAACAGCTTTTTCATTCCCTGTCATATCCTAACTGCCCATTTCTTTAAAACTAGGCTAGCTTAAGGACTACCAAAATGGCCACACTCTTAAAACCTTACACTCCTTAATGGTCACAACCAAAAGGGCACACACCTAAATGGCCACAGTCCTTAAAATTCACAAACACAATGGCTACACTCCTTAATTGTCAGTCTTTTTAATATCCATGGCCAAATGTAAACTGGCCACACTCTAAAATGCCTACACTCCTTAACGGTCACAACCAGAATTGCCACCCTTAAAAGGTCATACACCTTATCGGTCACAACCAATTAAAACGGCCACATATTTCATATTCACTCTTAATTGTTAACTTGCCCTAACTCTCTACACCTACGCCAATAAATATCTACACGAATGTGGCACCTTCTTATAATTATACATTATTTACGTTATATACTTTACTTAAATTTAAGTGCTTTTCAATATATAGTAAGTATCAATTATACAACTTTTCTATATACATGATCACATTTCTACATCTAGGCCATAATATAGCTATTCCTAGCCCAATAATATATCTACATGAGTGAATCACCTCCATGTCAGCTTATTTCTAAGACTTCTGGATAATCAAAGAATATCTATGTTACTTTAGATAATAAGTGATCAAAACAAAATAATAAAGTATATTACATTATTGTATGTAGTAATGCTGAAGTAATAACCCAATTATATAAGGACAATGCCACAAAGGCTGAAACAAAAGTCAGAATTATAAAATAATCACAACATTCATGGCCACACTTATACATGGCCACAACCAGAAAACAGCCACACTCATCAACGGCCACAACCAAAAGCTCTACACTCCTAAATGTCCACAGCCAAAGTGGCTACAATCTGTTCCTTCTGTAGTTTCTTCATGCCCGATAAGTTAAATAATCTTTTGATATCTGTGACACAGCTCTTGTATCCAACACAATACCCTGCTTGGAAAACACCGGGCAAGGTTGCTTGCAACTTTAATTATTATTATTATTATTATTATTATTGTTGGAGTAATAGTATTAAATAATTACTTAATTTTAGGTAGATATAAGACAGCTAGCCGAGAAAAAAAACATCTATATTCACAATTGTTTCCCGTACAAATTAACACTTCCTATCTATGCTTTATACATCAGAACTTATAGACTCCTGGGGCTTTAATACGGGATATATCCTCTCCTTAAATAAAATAGGCCATGCAAAATATGAAAATTTGACTGTAGTTAGTGCAGCACTCTACCTCAGATGTATTTTTTTTTCTATGTGAGTGAGGGATACAAAAGGCAGAACTGCCTGTGGCGAATGCCTCCCTCCGAGTTGAAAGAGTGACAGGGCCAAAAATCAAGGAACGTTTGAGCCAAAATGCCTGGACACACGGATTTTGAAGTAATGTAAGTCATAGGAAGAGGGAAAGACTGATTCTGACAGAGTTCCAGAGCTCAGTTGTTGAATAGAAGAAAAATTGAGGATAGCATTTCACTCATGGGTTGGAGAGTTGCACAGAGTAAGGGTGGTGAAATAATGGAAAAACAGCTTGTCCATTCCCCATCACCAAGCATTTCTTCCCCTCTGCCCACCACACCTCCAAGCCACAAGGAAACAACTCACAGTCCAGTAAGATATGCCAGAGCCGCTGCCATCGAAATGACACATCCTCCAACACCAGGGAAAAACTTATTAATCACCACAAACAATCTTGAAGTCCAGAAGAATAAGAAAAGTAGAAATTAAAGGCGGCACAAGAAAGGACACCATAAACATCATAAGTCCAAGCGCCATTCTACCCCTCAACCACACCACCATGGCGACCAAGAAGCCGAGAAGGACTACTACAAGCACCACCGGAAGTCCTCCTCACACCAGTGTCCTTATTGACTCGAGATACATCAGCTAAGACGACTCAACCAAAGGTATGACCACTGCAGAATTTTTTAAGATCGAGACTCAGTTGGAAAGCTATTATTATTTGTCACTGGAAAATAAGGTAGCAGGAAAACTTGGGCCACCCTTGATACTATTGGGATAAATGATTCGGTGCACTGGTACGGAATTGTTTACCTCAACTAGATGTTTGTTGTTGTGGGTTCAACAAGTAAGCCATTATTAGACACTTCACTGGATGTAACTAATATAACTTTCTTGGCGCTATTGTGAATAAACGATGCTGACAGGTCAAGCGCTTTATTCAGGATAGACCAAAGCAGGGCTCTGTGAGATACCGTTTAACTATAACGGCACTCATCATGGAGTCCTTTCGAGATAGCAATATCTCGAAAAAGGCCAAAGTATACCCATCACCTTCAGTTCTGAAAGACTCTTATAACGGTCAGAACAGCTAAAATACGTTGCGTCAAAAACAACTATCTTACGTTAGTTCAATAACGTGTTGCTGGTGCACTGGAATTTTGCACACGATATTTAAGACTCTGCATCAAAACTCTTATAAAGACCAGAGCAGTTAGTGAGTTCTCTCCTACGTTAGCTCGATTTTACTCTACCTATGTACTGGCATATGGTAGGTATTATTCAAGGTCCAACACCAAGAGTTCGAGTACAACTGCTGTCAACTAGCCACGTCAGGATCACCACCACGGCCCAACTTCTACACCGAAGACTACAGGTTGCCCCTCTACAAATAAATAATTAAGTTATATGCTGTTTGAAACACACAGAAGAAATACCTGTGAAAAGTGATTAATACTATGTGTTGCCTAGAGAGAAGATTTAAGTTCATCATCAAATAAGAGTACTAGTGATGCGCCTTATACAGTATATGAGGAAGTACTCCAGTGAAACCATACTCTCTTTTTCTTATGCCAATTAAAATATAAATAAAGTACTAGTGATGCCCAGTTAAATTAGGGAAGTACTAATATTAAAACTGATCATATTGATAGTAAGTAAATTCTAAATATTATAACCAGAACTACGTGAAAGAAGAAACTATAAAGAAAAACCTCATAGTCACCGAGTCTAAAAGAACTCGACGCATTTTACTCTGATATATAGGCACATACTTTCCTATCTAAAAGTTATCAGCACAAGTGTAATACCTCAGTTGAAGGGAGTGCTATTTTACCTAATTACAAAGGAGTACAAAGGAGTACAAAGGAAATCAAGCAACAACAGATCTAGTGACCCTTCTAGGTTGCTTGTCCTCCAAAACACTGAGGATCAAGTGTCCAAACAGTGGTTTAGAGTGGGTAAGGGAACATTGGAAAGGGAATTACTGCCCTGGAACTAATGTCCGTGGCAGGATTAGGAAGTTAGTAGGGGACAGATGGGTTAGTAACTGAGGGGGGGATAAAATAAAGTTATTAATTTACAAACGCAGTCAGTTGCGGGTTTGATGCGAGATATTTGTCCAGGCGGAGTTTAAATGAATCAACGGTGATGCAGTCTATAACGTTTCGGGGAAGCCCATTCCACAAGTTGACAACTCGATTGAAGAAGAAATTCTTAGATTCGTGCGAGTTAAAAGATTTACCAATAATTTTGCAACCGTTTCCCCGCGTGTAATTAGATTGGTCGATAGTGAAGTACTTACTACAGTTCATATTGTCGATGCCTTTGATGATTTTGAACACTTGAATTAAGTCGCCTCTTAATCTGCGCTGGGTTAAAGGAAATATATTTAATTCTCTAAGACGCTCTTCGTATGGTTTGTTCTTTAGGCTAGGTATCATTTTGGTAACTCTACGTTGAACTCGTTCTAGCTTGTTTATATCTTTTTGGTAATAAGGGCACCAGGATTGAACACTGTATTCCAGAAGAGGGCGGACTAAGGAATTGTAAAGGGTTAGGATAACTTCTTTGGATTTATGCTCAAATGACCTGCCTATAAAGCCAATTATTTTGTTTGCCTTCTTAACAACTTCTGAACATTGTTGACTCGGTTTTAGGTTACTCGATATTGTTACTCCCAGATCGGTTTCTCTGTTTACATTCTTAAGCTGAGTGCCATTCATCGAATAGTTTGCTTTCTCATTTAGGTATCCGATATGTAGTACTTTACATTTATCCGCATTGAAACTCATTTGCCAAATTTGGGCCCAACATGACAATTTATCTAGATTGTGTTGCATATCGTCAACTTGTTCTTTTGAGAGTACGCTATTTGCAATTTTTGTATCGTCAGCAAATTTTGAGATTGTACAGGTGAGACCCTCATCTATGTCGTTGATGTAAATTAGAAAGAGAATTGGTCCTAGTAACGATCCCTGGGGATCTTTACAACAGGACAAGTGTAATACTTCAATTAGAAGACAGTCCTTATAATCACATATCTTATCGAGTGCAAGTGTAAATACCTCGATTGAAGGGAGCACTAAAGTTTATTGTAGAAGCAACAGTCTTATGAGTGAACTTAGTGGAGCCTCGCTCGTGCGTCTTATATTTGGTTATTTACCATTATTTAGTATTACATATGCAATATTCTTGTGCCAATAAACATAATGTGAATGTACATATTGTTATATTTATCCTCTATTACTTTCTGTGCATGTGCTAAAACGAATTCGGCTCCTCCAGTCAAGTAGAACCTACCTATTAAAACCAATTAACCCAGTAAAAACCTGATATAACATTGGCGGCAGACGGTGGTTCTTGATTCGGGAAGAAGTCGTAAGCACATAATATTATTTTTATTAATCTCACCACCACACCCCCAATGAAATTAATTAAAGTATATATGATCCACCGGGATTCGAACCCGGGTTATCACACACATATTTTTGCCACCTTAACCATTACACCACCAGGACGGTGCAAATAGAGCGTTCTATCACATACGTCATCACGACTGCACATTCCCATACCCAAGTATGAGGCAGAAACTTACGATTTTCGCACGTACCTAGATATGGTCAGTCCGGTACTCAGCCTGGGATACCAGACCGATCAAGAAAAGATCGCTGTCTTATTAACTCACCTGGGAAAGGCCGTGTCCCTGGTAGCCGGACAAGTGACCTGTCTTGGGAAGCTTTCCGGACTATTGTGATCAATGCTGTTCAGCCATCACTAGGTCCCATTGTAGCCTTAAACAATATCAATCTGGACATGACTTTGGGAGTGGTTAACCAACAGGTAAAAGATGCTTACCCTCTGTCCACCTCTGATCAGCAACAGCAACAAGTGTTCGGTGTGCTCTTAAGGATCCTCCCATCAAGTGTTAGGGAACACTTCGCCATCCATGATCCCGTGGTGTATATAAAAGATATAATCACCATACGCAAGTTGTTGGCCAATCAGCCCAAAACTTCGATGGTAGGAGCAATTAAATGGTTCCCCACACACCCCTAAGGAAACGGAAGACCCGAACAGTGAAACTATCAGGGAAATAGACCGCAGTACCCATTCCAAGGCCGCCTTCAACCTCTCTCGTCAGGCCGCACACAAGGAAATCTGCGAATATTCCCTAACCATCAGCAACCTGGTCGTTCTTACCAGTCAAATCAGCAAAACAATCAAGGCCCTAAATCACATGGTCCACCACAGAAGAACTGTGACACTCAGTGACAGCCCCATCGTGATGATAAATCCATACGATTTTAGGGCCTGTAACTCCACTTGTCTGATTCATGATATCAGAGATCAGGCCAAGAAAAGGATGTCACCAAACAGAATCCTCGCAACAGACAATACAAGACATGGACATCGACTACCAAGATGAAGAATATTGTCCCCCGGTAATTGATATAATCCAAGCCATCGAGGAAGAACAAGATGAAGAAGAAGAAACAGTGGAGATGGAAGACCCTCCTCAGGTTTTTAAAACCTCCCCCGCCCATTATGGCCTCGGCAGGTGAGCCTATGTTGTTGAAACCTCCACCCATCTACCACCTAGCTAAAGTTGAGGGCATTGCAGTGCATCTTCTAATCGACACAGGAGATTTAATTAGTGCAGGGGACACCCCTTTAGTTATTCGAGGAGAGACTAAGCCCCTGCGCATCACGACTCCTCAACCCGAAGCCTATTGCCACCACCCTTTTTTAGTTTGCTTCTCAGACTGCACGCAATATGACGGCTACATGGGTTTAGACGTCCTACAAAAATTACAAGGTCAACTAGATTGTGGCTGACGTCTGTTAACTTTCAACAAGAAGAAAAAAAACAAAAAAAACACTAGTTGCCGAGGTTCCCCCTCAAAACATTCCCAGAAATAAAATATGGAACAAACATTGAAGTTCCCACCATCGGAAAGAAAAGAAAACAACTAACATCATCAATCCTCAGGAACAATCACCTAAGAAGAAAGAAGTCAACAGGCAACCAAAGCAAACCCCGAAACCTATCCATCCTCGACCACCTACAGCTAACATGAGTTCTTGTAATTCCTGCTCTATAACTTCATCACAAGACTCCAGTTCTGACACATCCTCTCCCGCACCTTCACCACCAGCCTCCATCACGGTAATTACCCTTGCTATGACTTCTCAAAAAGTGATAATTCCAGCCCACCACCAAAAATGGGTATCTATCCACCAACCCCTAAATTCCACCATGATATTTTCCCCAAATCTGGATCATCCCCAAGCTGAGAGATGACGGATGCAACCTGCAATAGTTCCCCCTGCCAGGGGCGCCACCATGATTGCTAATATCTCCGATGAACCCCTCACATTACCTAAAGGTCTCATCATTGGGGATCTAGAAACTTTTGAGGAATCTACACTTACGAGTTCCACGCCTGTGGATATTATTGGAGGAAATGAACTGTACAGTAGAATTAGATGATACCACACAATAGTATATTTACCTTGTTGCTGGAGTATAGACAACGGGTAGGGTTAATGTGGAGTGGTAACAAGGCAACAAGAATGGCGGTGGAGTTGTGTGATGAGAAGTGTTGATCAGAGAGGAAATTAGTTTAGTTAAGGATATAAGGGGGCCTCTATTCTTAATTTATACTGAAGATGATAAGAGATGATCGATGAATCAGTGGAAAGCTAGGATAAGGTTAGCACTAACATGTTAATGGAATGGAATGAAGTGAGGTGAAGCACCAGTAAAGTTAGGGCTTGGTCGGATCAGTAGTTGGAGAGCAAGTGAGCTCCCTGTCAAAACTGCGGGAGCTTTGCTATTTCCGCGCATGCGCGAATTGGTCGGTAAATATCGACCCTTTTATAATTACCTAAGTTCATAGGAATGATATACTATTACTTAATATCTAATACAGAACCTAATTCAATATTCTTCCCCTTTATACTAAATCATATTATTATGATTCTTATTCCTACAAACTTATTACTTATTACTTAAGATTACACTTAAATTTAGACTGTCCAATACTTATGGAAATACAATTATGGACATATTCCCGTCCCCGAGGTTGTGCAACATTTACAACAGCCCGGAGGCTAACTTATCTCGCCATAATTGGGAGGAGGCCTGAGCCGCCTGTCGACGAGGGCGTCCACTTTGGTCGTCAACAGGACGGCCATTTGTATTTGCCACTACGGGAACGTCCCTGGGGAATGTCTCCGAGGTATCACCCTTGCTCTCAAGATCCCCTTCAAGAGGGTATCAATGGATAGTTGGGCGTGTGAAGATGCCCGACTTCGTGGGGATCTTAGCCACTCTGACTTCACCGTCACGTCCGGGTAATAATTCAGTGATACGGCCCAACTTCCAGAGAGCCCGAGGACCCTCGTCATAGATGGTAACGACATGACCGATATTTGGCCACCGACCGTTGATTGGTTGTAGTTTGTTCCTATGTGATTCCCTGAGCGTCACCAGATATTCAGTTGACCAGCGTTTCAAGACATCCTGAGACAAGTTTTGGATATACCGGTATTTGGCTGATATCACATCTTTGTTGATGTAGTCCGGGTCATTAATCTCATCCTCCACGTAACTTTCCTCAAGAAGATCCCGCAACCGATGTACCCGCACCAACACTGAGGGTGTGATTGGGATAGGATCCTCTAGGTCACCTGATGCATAGTAGAGAGGACGGTCATTGACAACTGCCTCAATCTCCAGGAGTAGAGTTGTTAACTCCTCTAATGAGATGAGAGCACGTCCTAATACCCTTTTCAGTCCCGCCTTGACAATGCCAATTGCTCTCTCCCACCAAACCATGGAGCTCTGGCAGGAATAAACTGCCATTCACATTGCACACTGCCAAGGTGAGACTGAACCTTAGGGTGATTGCATACACCGGATAGGTACCTAGAGGCTCCAACAAACGTAGTTGCGTTGTCACTCAAGATGATACGGGGAAAACCTTGTCGACTGCAGAATCTCCTGAAAGCGTGGAGGAAACTATCACATGTGAGATTGGTGACTACTTCGATGTGTATCGAACTAGTGACAGCACAGGTAAATAGGATCATGTAGGCCTTGACCGGTGAGTCTTTTGTAGAGATTGCTCCACTGTAGTCCACCCCAGTGACCTTATAGGGTTCTCCAGGGGTGGTCCGCAGGGCAGACAAAGGGGGTAGTCCGGCGTAGTTGTAGGGTTTACCTTGTACCCTACGACATTTAGGCAATGCGCAGTACTTTTTCACCACCTGCCGGATTCTAGGGACCCACCATTTCTGTCTTATGTAGGTAACCACTTGGCCGACTCCATAATGGCAACAGAGCCGATGGCACCTATCTACAATTAGGTGGGTCAAGGGATGTTTGGAGGGCAGAAGTTTTGGATACTTGCACATGCCATTTACTTTCGCCTTCAAATTTTTGATGAAACGTATCACCCATGCCGTGACACGCTGTAATTTTTCATAGCTGCTATATCTGTCCCAGTCCCATAACTGTGTGTCACCTTGGGGCACCGTGCCTACGATTTGGGTCACGATACCAGCGGGCTGCTCTTTGAGACCTATATTTTCTGGCCATCCATCGGGGTTCGGGAGCCAACTAGGCCCATTCCACCACAACGCAGAAGAATACTTAGCAGACACGCGTCGAGATACCATATCACTTGGGTTCTCTTTAGTCGACACATACCGGAAATGAGCAGTCGGGACTAGGGCATGTACCTCGTCGATGCGGTTTGTGACATACACTGGTAATTTCTTTTTACTATTTATCCAGTGTAGGGTAATCTGACTGTCACTCCACACATAGGTTACAGGTATGTGAAGTTTATCTTTATAGGCTACCTCAATAAAGTTTACAATTTTTGCGGCAAGCAAAACTGCAGTTAATTCCATTTTAGGAATTGAAAGGGACTTGATTGGCGCGACTTTGGCCTTTGCCATGACCAAATGGCTGCCTTCTGACCAAACAAGATACACAGCAGTCCCATATGCAATACTGCTGGCATCAGCAAATGCATGTAGGGATACAGCATGATCGTATTCAACCCTCCGAGCAAACTTAATATGACTACAGAGTACCAGATCATCTACTATCCCCAGCCATTCCGTGTTCAAGTCTTCAGAAAGATCCTCATCCCAATCTAATTTTAGTCTCCACAATTGCTGGAAAAATATTCTAGACCTTATAGACACTGGCAATAAAACACCCAAAGGATCAAAGAGTTTGGCAGAAAACCTCAAACACTCACGCTTTGTCACATGTTCGACCGGAGCATACTATACTCCAAAGGAAAGATAATCAGAAGCTGTCTCCCATACAAGTCCAAGAACTCTCACCAGTTCCTGCTGTTCAGCAGCAACACCATCCTTTTGTAACATCTCTCTCAGAACAGGACTATTTGTAACCCATTGACGCAGGAACAAGTGGGCATTGTCCATAACGTTACGAGCCATACCGTATGCACGGATGAGGGAATCTTCATTGTCCCCTGTACCTTGGAGGTTATCGATATATAGCCCGGCCTTAATTTCCTATACGATCTTTGGGTCTACTTCAACAAGGAAAAAATGTTTGAGGATGGTTGCGTTCAGCAGAAACTGGGAGCAGGTAGTGCCAAACAATACAACCTGGAACCGATAACAACGAAGAGGCGAATCCAGACGAAGAGGATCTTTTGGCCACATGAACCTGGTGTAATCTCTGTCGTCTTCATGTAGTTTCAACATCAAGAAGGCTTTCTCAATGTCACTGACCCACGCATACTGATGCAGACGGAATCTCAATAAGAATTGAACTAACTCCGGTACTAAAGATGGTCCCGTGTACAGACAGTCATTCAGACTGGGCTTGTACTGGTTTTCCTTAGCGGAACAATCAAATACAATGCGCACCGGAGTAGTCCTGCTGTCCTTTATGATCCCATGATGCGCCAGATAGTGACATGACCCAGAGTCATCGAACGGAACCTCCTCAATGAAACCACGCGACAACTGATCAGAAATTACCTGCAAATATTGTTGACAAAACCCAGGGTCAGCAATAAATCTCTTCTGGAGTCCTCGTAATCTACCCACAGCCAAACCTTTGTTGGTGGGCAACCGTCCCTTTTCTTCGGTCCAGGGAAGACATACCTGATACTGTAGACTTTCAGGATCATACGTGACTGTTTCCTCATATGTGGTCAAAGCTTGCCGTTCGGCTTGTGAATGTTCTTTAGGTGAGATACCAATATGGTCTAAATCCCACAATGCACTTAATTCTTTATGACTTGGAAATTGTCCAGTAGACATATATTGGTCTACTGGGGTCACTGCCACTTTAAGTATTGTAACAATTTCAGTGTTGGAGCTAGACGTGGTTGCCGCATAAGAACCACTAAGGGCATATCCATATTTGGTACGAAGTAAAACCAGATTTCCTGCCCTTTTGTAGCCAGGTTGCACTATGTTGTAGTACTGGTCAGCACCTATTAGTAGCTCTAATTGTGCTGTCTCGGTAACGTATGAGTTGGCCAATTTTATGCCACGACGCTGTAAACTAGTGATTTTAACTTTTAGACTAGTTTCGCCCTTGTGTTCGGGGATATCATCGACAACTATTGCGTCAAGACGATGATATCTACCACGGTGTATATACTTTAGTGCTACAACAGGATACTCACGAGAGGTTTGGGTTCCGGTGAAGCAGTGAAGACTCAATTGTTCCGTTCCCTTTGATTTATAAGAAAGGGAAGGTAATACAGAGCTCTTCATGAAAGTCCTCTGTGAGCACTGATCAAGTAGCGATCTGACCTTTACGGTCTTCTTGTTTTTACCCTTTACAGGCAGCTGAACTGTGGGTAAAATTACTGTCTGTTTACTCATACTTACGGACATTGTTGTTGAGGTTGTTGGAGTTGCCTCTACTCTATTACTACTACCACCACCTGCCGAACTCACCTCTCTCTGCTTTTGGCACAGGGAGTGAAAATGTTTGCCACAGCAGAATTTACAATTCTTAATATTAGGGTTTGTACAGCCGTTACTACCGTGTTCACTGGAGAGGCACCCGACACAGAGCTGTAAATGCCTGGCTCTCTTTATTCTGAGAGAACCTGTCTTATATTTAAAGCATTTGTACCAGGGATGATTTTTCCCGCTACACAATTTACAGGCAAATTGGCTGCTATCGCTCTGCGTCGTGAATGTAGCTGTAGCGATAGGAAATTCCTTCACAGGGGTATCTTGACCCACCATGTTGCAGAGTTCTGCTTGAAAACACTGTGTAAAAGTCTTATAATCTAGACTCTGATCACCCATCTCCCTCCATACGGTTTCCTTAACTAGTGATGGCAATTTATTCAAGAGTGTCACCACACAGAATTCCTCTAAACTTACCCTTTGACTAGTCATAGATCGCATCGCACTTTCCATATTGGCGTAAAAAGCCTTTAGTTGTGCTGTTTGACATTTAGGTGAGACAAGGTCATGAAAGTTCATGATGTGTGCTGTATTTACTCTGTCGGGATGCCCGAAGGTCTCCTGAAGCAAGTCCACGGCAGGGCCATAACTTGCACCCTCAACCGTAAAGCCTTCTACTAGTTTATAGGCGTCTCCCTGTAGCTGACCCCTTAAATACGTTAGTTTTTTAATCACACTTAAATCAGTCCTGTCATGCACCACACATCTAAACATATCCCAAAATCCCGTCCATAATGTAGGGTCGCCAGCGAAGGTGGGCAAAGTCAGGTGTGGCAATTTAACACCCGATACTTTCTTTACTTCAGACTGATTATGCCTTTCTGGTGTACCCAGTTTCTCCTTCAGAGTAGCGATTATCCTATACGTATCAAATAAGTAGATGGTATCCTCCTGGTTTTCCTTAAAATACTCGGTGTCAGAGTTATATATCGGCAACAAGACTTCTTGATTGGCTTCAAACTTGGCCACCTGTGTCTGCACGCAATGTAATTTTGCCTCGACTTCTACCCGAGTTGCGGTTTCCAAGAACTCCTCTAAATCCCTTGACAGGACGGTTAATGACCCTTTAATGCCTGCCCTACGGCGTTTGCCTTGGGCTAGATCGTCCATTGTCACCTTTAGTGAAAAGCGGATGGAAATTGCGAAATACAAGATTTTTACTAAAGTTTAGCCAAATGAGAAAATTTCTTCCGTCGATCAAACTCGGTCCGGACTTAACACTTAAACACGAATGGCGGTATCATTGGTGGGAACTTATTACATGGTGACATAAAGTTTCAAAGTAAGAACACACATGTTGAAATCAATTGATTTACTTTATCATATGTGGTTAGGCCAACACTTTAAAATCACAAATAATCAAATTTGGTGTGCTAGATTATATTATAATTCAAGAAGTTAGGCTAACATATTGCTAAATTTAGAAGTTTATAGGCTTAATTATTGGAAATATAAATTTAGGTTAGACTAACTTACTAGACACCAAAACTCAATAATTTAATGAGAATTAAACTTAAGTTAGGCTAACATAGAAATACTCAATTTCGGTTAGGCTAATTTAAAGACAAATTTAAATGTTGAATAGGTACTGCTAACCTAATTAGGGCTACTTTAGAATGCGAGTGTTGGGCGAACCAACATATTCATTACAGAAAAAGTTCGAACCACAGAGCTGTTGCTTTGGCACCGACAAATAAACAAGCTGAATAAACAATCTCCCCAAGGTATTGAGCCCTCTCAGATACAAAAACTTCCTCACCAATAATTATCTCCCCCTGCAGCGCCATGCTTATAAAATACGTGAAACATGTAAGTGTGGACTCAAAAGGGTACTAGATACTGCGTTGCACCCTCGCGGCCGTCTGGCCGACAACACAACAACACAACCGCGGTAGTTGTACCGCCGCGCCGCCGTCACACAACAAACCATGACGCTA
The DNA here is from genome assembly GCA_032716605.1 of Paralithodes platypus. Classification (NCBI taxonomy): domain Eukaryota; kingdom Metazoa; phylum Arthropoda; class Malacostraca; order Decapoda; family Lithodidae; genus Paralithodes; species Paralithodes platypus. The sequence continues at coordinate 12,719,792 of CM064560.1, read as the reverse complement.
GCACACCACAATAAACCGAGATTATTTAATTAAAAGTTTTCGTTCGAAGGACCATTTATTATGTGGATATTATTGGAGGAAATGAACTGTAGAATTACATGATACCACACAATAGTATATTTACCTTGTTGCTGGAGTATAGACGACGGGTAGGGTTAATGTGGAGTGGTAACAAGGCAACAAGAATGGTGGTGGAGTTGTGTGATGACAAGTGATGATCAGAGAGGAAATTAGTTTAGTTAAGGATATAAGGGGGCCTCTATTCTTAATTTATACTGAGGATGATAAGAGATGATCGATGAATCGTTGGAAAGCTAGTTTAAGGTTAGTACTAACCATAGAGTAGAGATGACCTAGAGAGGAAAGAAGATGCCACAAATCTGTAAATAGGGATGCAGCACGATCGCAAGGACAATGGGAGGGGAGGGTCCCCACAAAGACTGTCGTGAATCCTGGTATAGATACCGTAGTTTGAATTTCCCGGGTTCACGACAGCTGGTTCCTTTTTGTTTATACGCATTACTTTATTTATCTTTGTGGATAAATATTACTGTGGTTGCACCAATTATATCTTAGTTTATTTTCCCTTATTATATAATCACGGGGGACGATATAAAACCCTTAGATATATTTTATATTGTCACGACAAAAGGGAATCTCAGACACTTCACACAGACTTGTTCCCGCCAGCTGCTGCCACATAACACCAGAACTTCCCTGATATTCACCTACCGACATGTCCATCATCTAATCTACACTCTTTGCATCACAGCTAAGTTCCTTTAATACTAGAAGTACTTCATAGATATTACTGGGACTACCACAGATAACCTACATATACATTTTAACATGTAAGTCAACCGCCGACCCGGTAACATTTTTATAGCCTGGGCCAATTCATCTTTCCAGGTTTAGTTATTTAATTTATATCCGTTTCTCCTCTACCCCCTAGGAATAATAAACAGGATATAATTGGTGCCGTGACCAGGATTCTGGGCCAGCTGTTATATATATTGATAAGAATTGGGGGGGGGGGTATTAGGCCTGACTTGTCTGCCTTTGTGTAGAGCTGGGCGATCCAGTGGACAAATGTCGAGGGGCGCACCGGGGAGGGCTGCAAGGGCAGGGGGCGTCGAACAAGAGTTTGAGCCATCGTCCGGTGGTTACCCTGTGCCCTTGAGAAAGGTGGCCCTCTTCGGCCATTCGTATGTTCGGGACTTTCCGCTGGACCGTCCCGTGCAGTGCCCTGCTTTTTTTGTTAAGCAGTTCTATATACCAGGGGCAAGGGTGGACACTGTCAGGCAGACCTCAGCCTGGGTTAGATGCACCAGGGAGCCGGAAGGTATTAGATAGGCTACTGGACAGAGCGCGTGCCTTCTTTGAGAAGAAGGACAGGGCCGAGGAGGAGCAGTCGACGCAATAGGCTAGATCTCAAGACTATGACGACGGCTGCGGCTGTTTCTCCTTCAGAGGAGTCTTGGTCCTTCTTTCTCTTTCCTTTCCTTTCTTTTTCAGGCATTAACTTTGTAATTTGTTAAAATTTAATATAGCCTAGTAAAGTATGTGACGCCTCCCGGCGCTAGCAGAATGGTTGCGTGGGGCATTGCAGCTCGGTAGCGCTCGCCAGGATGGGGGGATGGGCTACAGTTGTCCTAGAATGATCTGCTTTCTTTTATTAGTGTCGTGTTGCCACAGACAGTCTAGAAATGGTCTTTGTTTTGGTCTGTGACCGCGCCTTATATTTTATATTCGCTATAATATAAATGTTGCTTGTGTGGGAGGCGAGCGAGAGCGGGTGAGGGAGTACACCTGGCATCGGGGGGTGAGTCATGACGCGGCTCGCTTGGGCGCTGACGGCGTTGGCGGCCGGGTGGTCAACTAGTCCCTTCCCGTCGCGGCCTCATGTTTTTTACCAAGCTCAGAGCTTGCCTCACACGCGTATCGTCTACATCCTTTGCAATGCTGTCCCCCATACTCGCCACTTTGCATACTATTTCTCTCTCTCGACTTCTCCTTTCTCATTCTCTAATCTTTATTAAACTCAACATCCCTTCTGGTTTCAGCATAGACGTTCACCGTCGGCCAGTCGTATTGTACGCGAAGCTCTCGGATATTTCCATGTATTAGGCTTTAATGAGGTTTGGAGAGACGGACTTTTCCGTGTGTGTCCTCTCTCGGGAAGGTTGTAGACCGGTATATGTCTCCCTGGCAAGGTGTTGAGTGATTCTGCTTGGTTATCTAAAGCTAGACTAGGGGTAGGGTTACTGTGTCGTTGTCTCCGATGTGTGCAGAGTTAGCTAAGCCCTGCACGACATCGACAGGTACTGTGGGAGCCTAAGTTGTCTTCGGGTGGTTTTACTTTGCGAGCACAGCGCTGTGGTGTGAGAGGGCCATAGCCTATCCCTCACAACATAGTGCTGCCTCTTTGTGTTGACTTCTGAGGGATCGCCAGGATAGAACTAGGTACTAGAGACCTAGATTTATCAAGAGAGCATCCCCGTCATATAACGTAATCGTCATTATACCACCTTCGGACAACGTTAGGCTACGAGCCGCATGCTCGCCCATTGTTGCCCTGCCTTGATACCCCAGCTAGACTTTATTAACTGAGCAGACACTGGTTAGAGATAAGCCCCCATTATTATATGTATGCAACATTATTATTCACTGCACTTTTGAGCCGAGGTTGTTGTTGAGTTGCACAACCCTAGTAGGCTGTTGCGTTGAGTCACGAAGCATTTCTTTAGTTGTCGAGCATTACTACCTTTGCGCAGTCTTTATTATTCGCCTGCCTATTATTACTATATGTCCTAGCATTTATTGTGACCCGTATTCTGCATTATAATTGTTCAAGATTCTTTACGAACATCTTCCCAGCATCAGACTTATTTCAGAAGTTTCCAGTTGATGTTGCAGGACTAGCATTGCACTTTCTTTATTACAGGAGTGCCAGTTATTTGAGTATCTACCGTAACGTTAATTAATCACGTTAACTATCTTTTCTTTGTGTAACCTAATCGAGTAATCTTTTACTGTTTGAGAATAGGCTGTTTCATCGAGCGTCAGCCTAGTGTGTGTGCACCAGTTACCGAGTCATAGGATACCTCGTTGTCCAGGCACGACTCAGGGCGGTAATGGTGTTTTGTTTTCCAGTGTTTAAGGCAGGGGTTGGATCTAGTGTTACCGTTGTTGCATTTTGCCATTATCTAGTCCAATGTTGAAGAGCCCTGTGTCTTTGAGAACCTGGATCGTAACAAATGGCGACCTAGCTCAGGATCTTGTGAACTAAGAGATAATTGCAGGATTGTTGTGGTCATTTGTTTTATTGAGGAATATAGTGGGCACGTTAATTTTTTTTGGCAAAGTAGTATAGCACTTGAGAGTCTTCAGACATTTTTGGCAAGTGAATAGTGCTACATAAGAGTTTGGGGTACTTCTTTTCTGAATTTTGTGGTGAGAAATTTGTGTGAGCATCATGTCTTATACCGGGTCAGAGGAGAATGGAGACACAGTACGTAATGTCGAAACTGAGGAACAGCAGCATGATGAAAGGGTTAATCGGGTGAACTGTGAGGAGGATGCTAGGATATTTTTGCAATGGCCTGTTACTGCCGAGCGGTTGGAGGGTATGGATCGGTGCGGTCTTCAATGCCTGGCCACAGCTATCGGTCATGCGGTTACTAGCAGCATGACCAAGGATAACTTGATAACGTGTGTACTGGGCAGGGTGACTGGTGAGCGAGACGGGTTGAGTGCTCAGAGCCCTTCGGCCATGCTTCCCCTACACTCGACTCCCAGCCATTCCAGTGGTTTGCCGACCCCGGGTACGCTTCCACAGGTGGGTGGTGACTGGCAGGGTGGGTTGCCCCTGGGGGGACCACCGGTAATTTCAAACATTGTAGCACCTTCACCTCCTCAAGGGTTATCTCCAGAATTATTGCTTCAGCTCGAATTAGCTAAGATCGAAGAGAGAAAGGCTATCAGGGCAGGTGAGCAGCAAATAGAATTAGCCAAGATAGAAGAGAGAGCCAAGCTAGCAAAAATCCAAGCTGATTTAGAGTCGACTAGGTACTGTGCCGACATGGACGTACCTGTAGAGAAGTCGCGAGTAGAGACAACGGGATAGCGACTTGGGGCTGGTAACCGTGTTCATGAGCAGTCTCTCTCGCACTTATTGAAACTGGTTCCGGTGTTTGATGAGAGTGGTGTAACAGAATTTTTCACACGCTTTGAGAAGAAGTGCCAGGAACACCAGTGGCCAGAGAATAAATGGGCAGCACTTGTATCCTCTAGATTAATAGGCAAGGGTCTTAAAGCCTACGATGCGTTGCCTATAGAGTCTTGTATTATCTATGAGGAACTCAAGGAGGCTGTCCTGAGAGCATACGAACTACAACCCGAGACGTACAGGTTGAAGTTCCGGGGTGTTACCAAGGGTCGGGAGAGCACCTTTTTGGAGCATGCCCGGGAGCTGTCCGATGATTTTGGGAATTGGCTGAGGTCGGAGAAAGCTACTACGTTTGACGACATTAAACAGTTGGTGCTTTTAGAGCAGTTTTTCAAATGCACGGGCGGCAACCTGACGTTAAACCTTGAAGAAAAGCAACCAAAAACTCTACAGGAGGCAGCTGAGATGGCTGACCTCTGGCTCTCACTAATTCGTGGGTGCGGGTTTGCCCAGCGTAGTGAGGCAGGTAACAAGGGGCGTGACGCCCCACCCCCCCGAGTTAGTGATATACCTTATGCAAACAAGTACAAGAGCCATGATACCAAGACTGACCACAAGACTAGCACCGTCCCATTTAAGAAGGGGCCGGGCCCTTCCCAGTACCAAGGGAAGCCCAAAGGGGAGTTGGAGTGTTATCATTGTCATGAAAAGGGGCACTTTGCAAGTGTCTGTCCTAGCAAACCACCTACAGCAGCTGTGTCTTTGGCCTGCAACATTGGTGTGTCTCCGAAGTCATCTGAGTTTGCCCGGGGCAGTTCGTCAGAGGCTGAGGCACAACCAATGCAGAAGCACCTGGGAGGCTCGAACCCTGCTCAGGATGTTTTTTGCGACCATAGAGGGCGGGGTTGCGTGATGTGGGCGGGGCGCAAGCATGGAGTAGAGGTCTTGCGTGATACAGGTGCTTCCCAGACTCTGATGAAAAACTTGACTGGCTACCCTATAAACGCGGCTCGGGTGGTGGTGGTGCAGGGTATTAATGCAACTCGGTCATACCCGCTGGTGCGGTTGGAGTTGGAGGTGGATGGTGTGGCACGTGAATTGGATGTCGGGATTGTGGAGAAACTGCCAGTGGAGGGCGTCGACCTTCTTCTCGGCAACGACTTTGCAATGCCCGCTTCTGAGGTTCTACCCTTAGTCGTTGCCGAGAGGCCGGCCGACGTGAGTAGGGAAGAGCAAGAGTGGTTCGAGCGGTGCCAGACACAACCCATGGCGTGTGTTGTCACCCGAGCTCGGGCAGCTAAAGTGTCACAGCCTAGTCCTCCGTCTTCAGACCAGCGGAGGAACGATCAACAGGAGGAGGCTAAAGCTGGAGTTGGTTTTAAGAGTTTTGACTCGGCGGCTCTCCTGGGTGATTCAGTATTAGCACCATTACTTAATTCTGGAGTAGCCCCTGGGCCTGTCATCGAGAGTGACGAGGCTGGGCATGATGAGTCTCCACGACAGCAACGTTATGTGCATCGAGAGAGACAGAGGGAGCAGCCCAGTATCGGGGAAGGTCATGCATTGCTCCGGGAGCAGTTAGATCGCTTGGCACCCTCAGATATACGTCGGTTGCAACTAGAGGACCCTGAGCTCCAAACGTGTGCTAATGGAGCTGTAGAGCTCGACGAGGACGGCGATGCACAGCCAGGAGATTTTTTTTATTTAGAAGGCATCCTCTATAGGCGTTTTCAAGACCCTAAACGTAGTTGGCAAGAGGGGTCCGGAGTAGTGGACCATTTGGTGGTGCCACGGGAGTGCAGGGATAGCCTACTGAGGTTGGCGCATGACATACCACTGGCAGGACATCTAGGGGTGAGAAAAACGGTGGCGGCTTTAGAAAAATTGTTTTGGTGGCCGGGGTTGAAGGGGCAGGTGGTAACCTGGATAGCAAGGTGTCATACGTGCCAGAGGGTTGGAAAACCTAACCAAACAATTCCGAGAGCCCCGTTGCACCCCATTCCTGTCAGTGGACCGCCCTTCAGTAAGGTCATCATTGATATGGTCGGACCCCTACCCCCTACTAGTGCCGGTAATAAATTTCTAGTAACTATCATGGATGTGGCCACTCGTTATCCTGATGCATATCCAATGAGAAATGGCACGGCGAAAACTGTTGTCCGGAACCTGCTCTTGTATTGCTCGCGGTATGGTTACCCGCAAGAGGTGCAATCGGACCAAGGTTCTAGTGTTACATCTAATCTGTTCAAACAAACTATGATTCAGCATGGCATCAGCACTGTCGTCTCTTCTGCGTATCACCCGGAGAGTCAAGGGGTGTTGGAGAGGTGGCACGCCACGCTGAAAAGCATGCTTCGATGTTATTGCGCAGAGAACGGAAAGGATTGGGACCTTGGTCTGCCGTATGTTTTGTTCGTGGCAAGAGAAGTACCTGGAGAGAGTCTCGGTTTCAGTCCGAATGAGCTTGTTTTCGGGCATCAGGTGAGGGGTCCTCTCCACATGGTGAAGGAGATGTGGGAGGGCACTAGGCATGTTGTTCCTGAGCGACGGGAGGAGTTGTTCACTAGGCTGTGGCAGTCCGTCCGCATGTTTGTTGCTTCTCCAGGCCTGATGTACGGGGTAGAATCCGACATGGAGGCTGGAGACAGTGCAAGGCTCGAGTTGGTTCCCTACCGTGTGAATCCTGCTCGACAGCCTGTTGTGAAGGCGGAGCTGGACAGCGTGTGGAGAGGGGGTCTGAGGGATGAGGGATATCGTGAGTGGTCGTTGCCAGTGGCTTTGCAACCTGAGTTTGGTGGCAGAGTCTGTGTGTATGTTGATTGCAAGAGTGTGGAAGCATTATCCCTGACAGACGCCTATCCATTACCCAGAGTTGACGACACCATAGACCGCTTCGGGGCTGCCTCGCTCATCACGAAGGTAGAACTAGTGAAGGGTTATTGGCTGGCCCCGTTGCCGGAAGGAGCGAAGAGAAGTGCCAGTCTTGCGATGGACTGGGCAGTTTGTCAGTGTCAGGTGTTGTTGTGCTTCCGGAACACAAGTTGGATGTGTGGCATGCTAAGGGCACTGATAATGTTTTGGCTTTGTTTGCAGGACAACCCTCGCTGTTCAGTCAGTGTCTGTCGTGGGTGGAGGATCCGGGGTAGGCTACCACAGTATGTTGGTATAGCCTCCTGTCTTGGCTCGCGGTATATTTTTGCGCTGGTGCTTGTTGGCTCGCGTGTGTAGCATCAGCGTAGGGTCGCAGGGCAGGAGTTGTTAGCTTTGATTAGAAGAAAATTAGGCTACATCTATAGTAGCCGCCAAAAACAACATTAAAATAAAATATGAAAAATTAAATAAAAACTCTTTCTTTTTAATAATTAATTTTAAGATAATATTGTAGCTGAGTACTGAGTGCAGATGATTTTCTCTCAGTAGGCTGTGCTTCTTAACACCTTACGAGCGGCCTATGCGGTTTATTTATGTGTACCGCACAGCGGGGTGTTTTTAGCCAAAATAGGGCTGTTTACGTGATCATTTTCATGCCTAAATAAGACCCAGAACGTAAAACAAGTACCTATCCCTGAAAGGGCATAAACAGAGCTTTCGAATGACACCATAACGATCCTTGTACGATGGATAGTTTTCTTGCAATAACCGTGCAACGCGAGTGCAAAAAGCAGGTAATTCGGTACTTTCAGTACATAATTGAGTATGTAGCGAGTGAGAGAGGGAGGAGGGAGCTGAGATTTGTGTCAGTAGGTTCGCCGCGGTGGTCTGGAGCAGTCATACGCTCGCTAGTCTCCTGCCACCACTTGTCTCTCTCTCTCAGCCACATTACGTGCTGAAATTGCCACTCGAGTTATGTCGAGCGCCGCCACATAGTCCAGCTTTTTTTAACTCGACTTATGTTGCTCGCCGCTAATTAAGGGTTAAAGCTCGCTCTGGGAGCACAATGTTATGAATTAATGTATTATGTTTGGGAAGGGTGATAAGATTTTTTTATATATAAAATGTTGTATTTTTTTTTTGAGGAGACTGAGCTTGCATTCCATGAGTGGCAGAGTGGTTAGGAGTGGCAGATTCTAGCGACATTCTGCCTGTTCAGATATGGGCTCATGGTTGAGTGTCCCATATCTTGGGGGGGGGTGTGACGCCTCCCGGCGCTAGCAGAATGGTTGCGTGGGGCATTGCAGCTCGCTAGCGCTCGCCAGGATGGGGGAATGGGCTACAGTTGTCCTAGAATGATCTGCTTTCTTTTATTAGTGTCGTGTTGCCACAGACAGTCTAGAAATGGTCTTTGTTTTGGTCTGTGACCGCGCCTTATATTTTATATTCGCTATAATATAAATGTTGCTTGTGTGGGAGGCGAGCGAGAGCGGGTGAGGGAGTACACCTGGCAGCGGGGGGTGAGTCATGACGCGGCTCGCTTGGGCGCTGACGGCGTTGGCGGCCGGGTGGTCAACTAGTCCCTTCCCGTCGCGGCCTCATGTTTTTTACCAAGCTCAGAGCTTGCCTGACACGCGTATCGTCTACATCCTTTGCAATTCTGTCCCCCATACTCGCCACTTTGCATACTATTTCTCTCTCTCGACTTCTCCTTTCTCATTCTCTAATCTTTATTAAACTCAACATCCCTTCTGGTTTCAGCATAGACGTTCACCGTCGGCCAGTCGTATTGTACGCGAAGCTCTCGGATATTTCCATGTATTAGGCTTTAATGATGTTTGGAGAGACGGACTTTTCCGTGTGTGTCCTCTCTCGGGAAGGTTGTAGACCGGTATATGTCTCCCTGGCAAGGTGTTGAGTGATTCTGCTTGGTTATCTAAAGCTAGACTAGGGGTAGGGTTACTGTGTCGTTGTCTCCGATGTGTGAAGTGTTAGCTAAGCCCTGCACGACATCGACAGGTACTGTGGGAGCCTAAGTTGTCTTCGGGTGGGTTTACTTTGCGAGCACAGCGCTGTGGTGTGAGAGGGCCATAGCCTATCCCTCACAACATAGTGCTGCCTCTTTGTGTTGACTTCTGAGGGATCGCCAGGATAGAACTAGGTACTAGAGACCTAGATTTATCAAGAGAGCATCCCCGTCATATAACGTAATCGTCATTATACCACCTTCGGACAACGTTAGGCTACGAGCCGCATGCTCGCCCATTGTTGCCCTGCCTTGATACCCCAGCTAGACTTTATTAACTGAGCAGACACTGGTTAGAGATAAGCCCCCATTATTATATGTATGCAACATTATTATTCACTGCACTTTTGAGCCGAGGTTGTTGTTGAGTTGCACAACCCTAGTAGGCTGTTGCGTTGAGTCACGAAGCATTTCTTTAGTTGTCGAGCATTACTACCTTTGCGCAGTCTTTATTATTCGCCTGCCTATTATTACTATATGTCCTAGCATTTATTGTGACCCGTATTCTGCATTATAATTGTTCAAGATTCTTTACGAACATCTTCCCAGCATCAGACTTATTTCAGAAGTTTCCAGTTGATGTTGCAGGACTAGCATTGCACTTTCTTTATTACAGGAGTGCCAGTTATTTGAGTATCTACCGTAACGTTAATTAATCACGTTAACTATCTTTTCTTTGTGTAACCTAATCGAGTAATCTTTTACTGTTTGAGAATAGGCTGTTTCATCGAGCGTCAGCCTAGTGTGTGTGCACCAGTTACCGAGTCATAGGATACCTCGTTGTCCAGGCACGACTCAGGGCGGTAATGGTGTTTTGTTTTCCAGTGTTTAAGGCAGGGGTTGGATCTAGTGTTACCGTTGTTGCATTTTGCCATTATCTAGTCCAATGTTGAAGAGCCCTGTGTCTTTGAGAACCTGGATCGTAACAAATGGCGACCTAGCTCAGGATCTTGTGAACTAAGAGATAATTGCAGGATTGTTGTGGTCATTTGTTTTAGTGAGGAATATAGTGGGCACGTTAATTTTTTTTGGCAAAGTAGTATAGCACTTGAGAGTCTTCAGACATTTTTGGCAAGTGAATAGTGCTACATAAGAGTTTGGGGTACTTCTTTTCTGAATATTGTGGTGAGAAATTTTTGTGAGCATCATGTCTTATACCGGATCAGAGGAGAATGGAGACACAGTACGTAATGTCGAAACTGAGGAACAGCAGCATGATGAAAGGGTTAATCGGGTGAACTGTGAGGAGGATGCTAGGATATTTTTGCAATGGCCTGTTACTGCCGAGCGGTTGGAGGGTATGGATCGGTGCGGTCTTCAATGCCTGGCCACAGCTATCGGTCATGCGGTTACTAGCAGCATGACCAAGGATAACTTGATAACGTGTGTACTGGGCAGGGTGACTGGTGAGCGAGACGGGTTGAGTGCTCAGAGCCCTTCGGCCATGCTTCCCCTACACTCGACTCCCAGCCATTCCAGTGGTTTGCCGACCCCGGGTACGCTTCCACAGGTGGGTGGTGACTGGCAGGGTGGGTTGCCCCTGGGGGGACCACCGGTAATTTCAAACATTGTAGCACCTTCACCTCCTCAAGGGTTATCTCCAGAATTATTGCTTCAGCTCGAATTAGCTAAGATCGAAGAGAGAAAGGCTATCAGGGCAGGTGAGCAGCAAATAGAATTAGCCAAGATAGAAGAGAGAGCCAAGCTAGCAAAAATCCAAGCTGATTTAGAGTCGACTAGGTACTGTGCCGACATGGACGTACCTGTAGAGAAGTCGCGAGTAGAGACAACGGGATAGCGACTTGGGGCTGGTAACCGTGTTCATGAGCAGTCTCTCTCGCACTTATTGAAACTGGTTCCGGTGTTTGATGAGAGTGGTGTAACAGAATTTTTCACACGCTTTGAGAAGAAGTGCCAGGAACACCAGTGGCCAGAGAATAAATGGGCAGCACTTGTATCCTCTAGATTAATAGGCAAGGGTCTTAAAGCCTACGATGCGTTGCCTATAGAGTCTTGTATTATCTATGAGGAACTCAAGGAGGCTGTCCTGAGAGCATACGAACTACAACCCGAGACGTACAGGTTGAAGTTCCGGGGTGTTACCAAGGGTCGGGAGAGCACCTTTTTGGAGCATGCCCGGGAGCTGTCCGATGATTTTGGGAATTGGCTGAGGTCGGAGAAAGCTACTACGTTTGACGACATTAAACAGTTGGTGCTTTTAGAGCAGTTTTTCAAATGCACGGGCGGCAACCTGACGTTAAACCTTAACCCGGGAGCTGCGGGGAGACTCTTAAGAGTTCCCCCGGCGCACTGCGGGGAGACTCTTAAGAGTCAGAGAAAAAAAAAAATCAACTTTTGACATCGAAAAAAAAAAAAAAAAAAAAAAAAAAAAAAAAAAAAAAAAAAAATTTTTTTTTTTTTGGCCCCTGGGCCATGCAAAATCTCAGTCCTCTACCTCCCCTCCTTCCCCACTTTCCTCCTCTCCTTCAGTTATCACCTATTTTCCCTGTTATTCCCTTATTCTGAGGTATATTTTCGTGCTAACATTAGAAATCCGATTGGAGGGTGTGGTCATCACTGATAGCAAGCGAGTGCAAGAAAGAGAGAGAGAGTATCGATCGACTGTGTCTCAGTGGCCTTGGGGGAAATTGGCGGGAAAGCAGATTGCCTCACCCATACATTATACAACTCGCGGGCTATATCTCCGATTTTGACCATCCAAACGCTGTTTTCACTCGTTTTATTGTTGTTTCAGGTTAATACCTTTATAATCAACCCTTAATAGGCGCATATGGATAAGTATTAATGCTATTAATGGCACAATGAATATTTTAGTGACGGAAACACCTCAAATACGTCAGCACAGGGGGACGTTTCCAATTACCCCCATGCGCACTTCAGAGGTTAAAGAAAAGCAACCAAAAACTCTACAGGAGGCAGCTGAGATGGCTGACCTCTGGCTCTCACTAATTCGTGGGTGCGGGTTTGCCCAGCGTAGTGAGGCAGGTAACAAGGGGCGTGACGCCCCACCCCCCCGAGTTAGTGATATACCTTATGCAAACAAGTACAAGAGCCATGATACCAAGACTGACCACAAGACTAGCACCGTCCCATTTAAGAAGGGGCCGGGCCCTTCCCAGTACCAAGGGAAGCCCAAAGGGGAGTTGGAGTGTTATCATTGTCATGAAAAGGGGCACTTTGCAAGAGTCTGTCCTAGCAAACCACCTACAGCAGCTGTGTCTTTGGCCTGCAACATTGGTGTGTCTCCGAAGTCATCTGAGTTTGCCCGGGGCAGTTCGTCAGAGGCTGAGGCACAACCAATGCAGAAGCACCTGGGAGGCTCGAACCCTGCTCAGGATGTTTTTTGCGACCATAGAGGGCGGGGTTGCGTGATGTGGGCGGGGCGCAAGCATGGAGTAGAGGTCTTGCGTGATACAGGTGCTTCCCAGACTCTGATGAAAAACTTGACTGGCTACCCTATAAACGCGGCTCGGGTGGTGGTGGTGCAGGGTATTAATGCAACTCGGTCATACCCGCTGGTGCGGTTGGAGTTGGAGGTGGATGGTGTGGCACGTGAATTGGATGTCGGGATTGTGGAGAAACTGCCAGTGGAGGGCGTCGACCTTCTTCTCGGCAACGACTTTGCAATGCCCGCTTCTGAGGTTCTACCCTTAGTCGTTGCCGAGAGGCCGGCCGACGTGAGTAGGGAAGAGCAAGAGTGGGTCGAGCGGTGCCAGACACAACCCATGGCGTGTGTTGTCACCCGAGCTCGGGCAGCTAAAGTGTCACAGCCTAGTCCTCCGTCTTCAGACCAGCGGAGGAACGATCAACAGGAGGAGGCTAAAGCTGGAGTTGGTTTTAAGAGTTTTGACTCGGCGGCTCTCCTGGGTGATTCAGTATTAGCACCATTACTTAATTCTGGAGTAGCCCCTGGGCCTGTCATCGAGAGTGACGAGGCTGGGCATGATGAGTCTCCACGACAGCAACGTTATGTGCATCGAGAGAGACAGAGGGAGCAGCCCAGTATCGGGGAAGGTCATGCATTGCTCCGGGAGCAGTTAGATCGCTTGGCACCCTCAGATATACGTCGGTTGCAACTAGAGGACCCTTAGCTCCAAACGTGTGCTAATGGAGCTGTAGAGCTCGACGAGGACGGCGATGCACAGCCAGGAGATTTTTTTATTTAGAAGGCATCCTCTATAGGCGTTTTCAAGACCCTAAACGTAGTTGGCAAGAGGGGTCCGGAGTAGTGGACCATTTGGTGGTGCCACGGGAGTGCAGGGATAGCCTACTGAGGTTGGCGCATGACATACCACTGGCAGGACATCTAGGGGTGAGAAAAACGGTGGCGGCTTTAGAAAAATTGTTTTGGTGGCCGGGGTTGAAGGGGCAGGTGGTAACCTGGATAGCAAGGTGTCATACGTGCCAGAGGGTTGGAAAACCTAACCAAACAATTCCGAGAGCCCCGTTGCACCCCATTCCTGTCAGTGGACCGCCCTTCAGTAAGGTCATCATTGATATGGTCGGACCCCTACCCCCTACTAGTGCCGGTAATAAATTTCTAGTAACTATCATGGATGTGGCCACTCGTTATCCTGATGCATATCCAATGAGAAATGGCACGGCGAAAACTGTTGTCCGGAACCTGCTCTTGTATTGCTCGCGGTATGGTTACCCGCAAGAGGTGCAATCGGACCAAGGTTCTAGTGTTACATCTAATCTGTTCAAACAAACTATGATTCAGCATGGCATCAGCACTGTCGTCTCTTCTGCGTATCACCCGGAGAGTCAAGGGGTGTTGGAGAGGTGGCACGCCACGCTGAAAAGCATGCTTCGATGTTATTGCGCAGAGAACGGAAAGGATTGGGACCTTGGTCTGCCGTATGTTTTGTTCGTGGCAAGAGAAGTACCTGGAGAGAGTCTCGGTTTCAGTCCGAATGAGCTTGTTTTCGGGCATCAGGTGAGGGGTCCTCTCCACATGGTGAAGGAGATGTGGGAGGGCACTAGGCATGTTGTTCTGCGAGATGAGTTGCGGCCTCTTGTTCCTGAGCGACGGGAGGAGTTGTTCACTAGGCTGTGGCAGTCCGTCCGCATGTTTGTTGCTTCTCCAGGCCTGATGTACGGGGTAGAATCCGACATGGAGGCTGGAGACAGTGCAAGGCTCGAGTTGGTTCCCTACCGTGTGAATCCTGCTCGACAGCCTGTTGTGAAGGCGGAGCTGGACAGCGTGTGGAGAGGGGGTCTGAGAGATGAGGGATATCGTGAGTGGTCGTTGCCAGTGGCTTTGCAACCTGAGTTTGGTGGCAGAGTCCGTGTGTATGTTGATTGCAAGAGTGTGGAAGCATTATCCCTGACAGACGCCTATCCATTACCCAGAGTTGACGACACCATAGACCGCTTCGGGGCTGCCTCGCTCATCACGAAGGTAGAACTAGTGAAGGGTTATTGGCTGGCCCCGTTGCCGGAAGGAGCGAAGAGAAGTGCCAGTCTTGCGATGGACTGGGCAGTTTGTCAGTGTCAGGTGTTGTTGTGCTTCCGGAACACAAGTTGGATGTGTGGCATGCTAAGAGCACTGATAATGTTTTGGCTTTGTTTGCAGGAGAACCCTCGCTGTTCAGTCAGTGTCTGTCGTGGGTGGAGGATCCGGGGTAGGCTACCACAGTATGTTGGTATAGCCTCCTGTCTTGGCTCGCGGTATATTTTTGCGCTGGTGCTTGTTGGCTCGCGTGTGTAGCATCAGCGTAGGGTCGCAGGGCAGGAGTTGTTGGCTTTGATTAGAAGAAAATTAGGCTACATCTATAGTAGCCGCCAAAAACAACATTAAAATAAAATATGAAAAATTAAATAAAAACTCTTTCTTTTTAATAATTAATTTTAAGATAATATTGTAGCTGAGTACTGAGTGCAGATGATTTTCTCTCAGTAGGCTGTGCTTCTTAAAGCTCGCTCTGGGAGCACAATGTTATGAATTAATGTATTATGTTTGGGAAGGGTGATAAGATTTTTTTATATATAAAATGTTGTATTTTTTTTTTGAGGAGACTGAGCTTGCATTCCATGAGTGGCAGAGTGGTTAGGAGTGGCAGATTCTAGCGACATTCTGCCTGTTCAGATATGGGCTAATGGTTGAGTGTCCCATATCTTGGGGGGGGTGTGACGCCTCCCGGCGCTAGCAGAATGGTTGCGTGGGGCATTGCAGCTCGCTAGCGCTCGCCAGGATGGAGGAATGGGCTACAGTTGTCCTAGAATGATCTGCTTTCTTTTATTAGTGTCGTGTTGCCACAGACAGTCTAGAAATGGTCTTTGTTTTGGTCTGTGACCGCGCCTTATATTTTATATTCGCTATAATATAAATGTTGCTTGTGTGGGAGGCGAGCGAGAGCGGGTGAGGGAGTACACCTGGCAGCGGGGGGTGAGTCATGACGCGGCTCACTTGGGCGCTGACGGCGTTGGCGGCCGGGTGGTCAACTAGTCCCTTCCCGTCGCGGCCTCATGTTTTTTACCAAGCTCAGAGCTTGCCTGACACGCGTATCGTCTACATCCTTTGCAATTCTGTCCCCCATACTCGCCACTTTGCATACTATTTCTCTCTCTCGACTTCTCCTTTCTCATTCTCTAATCTTTATTAAACTCAACATCCCTTCTGGTTTCAGCATAGACGTTCACCGTCGGCCAGTCGTATTGTACGCGAAGCTCTCGGATATTTCCATGTATTAGGCTTTAATGAGGTTTGGAGAGACAGACTTTTCCGTGTGTGTCCTCTCTCGGGAAGTTTGTAGACCGGTATATGTCTCCCTGGCAAGGTGTTGAGTGATTCTGCTTGGTTATCTAAAGCTAGACTAGGGGTAGGGTTACTGTGTCGTTGTCTCCGATGTGTGAAGTGTTAGCTAAGCCCTGCACGACATCGACAGGTACTGTGGGAGCCTAAGTTGTCTTCGGGTGGGTTTACTTTGCGAGCACAGCGCTGTGGTGTGAGAGGGCCATAGCCTATCCCTCACAACATAGTGCTGCCTCTTTGTGTTGACTTCTGAGGGATCGCCAGGATAGAACTAGGTACTAGAGACCTAGATTTATCAAGAGAGCATCCCCGTCATATAACGTAATCGTCATTATACCACCTTCGGACAACGTTAGGCTACGAGCCGCATGCTCGCCCATTGTTGCCCTGCCTTGATACCCCAGCTAGACTTTATTAACTGAGCAGACACTGGTTAGAGATAAGCCCCCATTATTATATGTATGCAACATTATTATTCACTGCACTTTTGAGCCGAGGTTGTTGTTGAGTTGCACAACCCTAGTAGGCTGTTGCGTTGAGTCACGAAGCATTTCTTTAGTTGTCGAGCATTACTACCTTTGCGCAGTCTTTATTATTCGCCTGCCTATTATTACTATATGTCCTAGCATTTATTGTGACCCGTATTCTGCATTATAATTGTTCAAGATTCTTTACGAACATCTTCCCAGCATCAGACTTATTTCAGAAGTTTCCAGTTGATGTTGCAGGACTAGCATTGCACTTTCTTTAATACAGGAGTGCCAGTTATTTGAGTATCTACCGTAACGTTAATTAATCACGTTAACTATCTTTTCTTATGTAACCTAATCGAGTAATCTTTTACTGTTTGAGAATAGGCTGTTTCATCGAGCGTCAGCCTAGTGTGTGTGCACCAGTTACCGAGTCATAGGATACCTCGTTGTCCAGGCACGACTCAGGACCGACCATCCCCTGACGACCCCCCACAATTACCTGGACCTCGGCTTGTTACTCTTTCTATTAATTTCTGCAACATTCGCGGACTTTTCTCTAACTTTCACTCTGTTGAGCACCATCTCTCCTCCTACAAACCTGATCTTCTCTTCCTCACCGAAACCCAGGTGTCTGTAGCAACATCCAGCAACCCCTTCTCTGTATCCTCCTACTTTTTCTATCCTAGTTTCAAAGCCAAAGGCGGATGTTGTGCATATGTGCACAACAAACTCACTTGCTCTCGTGTTCCCGATTTAGACTCCTCTGAATTCTCAACTTTATGGCTCAAACTTTCCTGTCATCCTCTTACTAAATATTTCTGTGCTGTCTATCTTTCCCCTAACTCTACCAACTTTCCTAAATTCTTTGACTATCTAAACTCTACAGTGGAACACATTCTATCCATTTCTCCTTTCTCAGAAATCTCCATCTTAGGAGATTTCAACGTTCACCACCGCCAATGGCTCTCCTCTCACACTACTGATCCACCTGGTGAACAAGCCTACGTGTTTTCTATCCTAAATGACCTAGAGCAGTTAGTTCAGCAACCCACCCGTATCCCATCGGAGATCGGCCCAACATTCTTGACCTGTTTCTAACTTCTAACCCTTCTTCTTATACTGTCGATCTTTTCTCTCCTTTGGGCTCCTCCGACCATAAACTTATCTCTGTCACCTGTCCTATCTCTCCAGTACAGCCACCCGATCCTCCTAGCCGGCGGCGCTTGTGGCACTTTGGCGCTGCCGACTGGGAGGCTCTTCGGCAGTACTTCTTTGATTTCCCATGGAATGATTTCTGCTTCCATGGCCGAGGACCCTCGGAGAGTGCTGAACGCATTACCGAGGTAATCCTATCGGGCATGGAAGCATACATTCCATTCTCTTTCTCTCAGACTAATGCTAAAAAATCTTGGTTTACTCACGCCTGTTCTACTGCTGTCCGCAATAAGGAGGAAGCATTCAAACGGTACCGACGCCTTAAAACTCAAGACTCTCATTCTTCATATGTTTCTGCCCGGAATCAAGCCAAATCTGTTCTTCGACTTGCCAAACACTCTTTCATCAATAATAAATGCACTGAACTATCCAACTCTAGCTCTTCCCAAGCTTTCTGGCATCTAGCCAAAAACCTCTCCAACAATTTCTCTCCCTCGTCTTTCCCTCCCCTTTCCCACTCTGATGGCACAACCATCACTTCTTCCTCTGACAAAGCTAAACTCTTCGCTCAAACTTTTGCTAGAAACTCCACCTTGGATGATTCCGGTGCTATTCCTCCCTCTCCGCCCTCCTCTCTCTTACTTATGCCTAATATCCTAATCTCTTCTAAAGATGTACTTTCTACCCTCTCTGGGCTTAACACTAATAAGGCGTACGGTCCGGACGGTGTTCCTCCTGTTGTTCTCAAAAACTGTGCTTCCATGCTGACTCCCTGCCTAGGCAAACTCTTTCGTCTCTGTCTATCCTCTAACATCTTCCCTTCATGCTGGAAGTTTGCTCACATTCAACCTGTCCCAAAGAAGGGTGACCGCTCTCAACCCTCCAACTATCGTCCAATTGCTCTTATCTCTTGTCTTTCTAAAGTTTTTGAAACTATTCTTGCTTCCAAATTTCTTAAGATTTCTCTTCTCATAATCTACTCTCAGATCGCCAGTATGGCTTCCTTAAGGGTCGCTCTACTGGTGATCTTCTTTCATATCTTACTAACTCTTGGTCATCCTCCTTTCGGGACTTCGGTGAGACTTTTTCTATTGCACTAGACATATCGAAAGCCTTCGATGGAGTCTGGCATAAATCTTTAATTTCTAAACTACCCTCCTTCGGTTTCTATCCCTCCATCTGTGCCTTTGTCTCTAATTTCCTTTCCGGCCGTTCCATAGCTGCGATTGTGGACGGCCATTGTTCACTTCCTCACCCTATAAACTCCGGTGTTCCTCAGGGCTCTGTCCTATCTCCTATTCTCTTTCTAATTTTTATAAATGATCTCCTTAACTGTACCTTAATTCCCATCCATTCATACGCAGACGACTCAACCTTACACTACTCCATTAGTTTTTCAGAACGCCCCAGCCAGCAATCCCTCAACGACAAACGTAATGAAGCCATAGAACTCTTAAATTCTGATCTAAATACTATTTCCAATTGGGGCAGAGAAAACCTTGTTAACTTTAATGCTTCCAAAACCCAATTTCTCCATCTATCTACCCGTCATGATCTCCCAGTGGACTATCCCTTATTCTTCAACAATACAAAAATCAACCCTTCATCTTCTCTCAATATTCTTGGTGTCTCTTTTTCTTCTGCTCTCATTTGGAAGGACCATATTACCAGTCTTGCTAAGGCAGCCTCCCAGAAGCTGGGTGTGCTCAACCGCCTTAGGGGTTCTTTTCCCCTGCACAGCTTCTTGCTCTGTACAGGGGCATAGTGCGCCCTTGTATTGAGTATTGTTCACATGTGTGGGGAGGTTCCTCTCACACCGCTCTCCTAGACAAAGTTGAAAGGAAGGCCTTTCGTATCATTAACTCCCGTCCACTCACCAACTCTCTGCAATCTCTCTCTCTCCGCCGCAATGTTGCATCTCTCTCGCTATTCTATCGCTACTATAATAATCAGTGTTCCTCAGAGCTATCCCAGTGCATACCACCTCCTTTACGTAGGGCACGTGGTACCCGTCTTGCAACTCAATCCCACCCCTACTCTGTGCAACTCTCCAACCCAAGAGTGAAACGTTACTCTCAAACTTTCTTCTACTCAACATCTGAGCTCTGGAACTCTCTCCCAGAATCAGTCTTTCCCTCTTCCTATGACTTAAATTGCTTCAAACTCCGTGTGTCCAGGCATTTTGGCTCGAACGTCCCTTGATTTTGGCCCTGTCACTCTTTCAACTATGGGGGAGGCACTCGCTATAGGCAGTTATGCCTTTTGCCTCCCTCAATCACATAGAAAAAAATAAAAATAAAAAAATGGTGTTTTGTTTTCCAGTGTTTAAGGCAGGGGTTGGATCTAGTGTTACCGTTGTTGCATTTTGCCATTATCTAGTCCAATGTTGAAGAGCCCTGTGTCTTTGAGAACCTGGATCGTAACAAGTAAAATATTGTAAAGTACAGTAATATGATATATGTAAATTTCCTTTTCTTTGATCATTTGTAAACTCACAGGGGGCACGCGATCTGCATACTTCAATTTGCTTGGTTGCTGTCGTCATCAATATAAGTAGGTTAGCCTAGGCTTAGAATAGATTAGAAATTGGTTAGCCTACAGTGACTATTAGTATTGTTGTTCCTTAAGCTTTAGTTACCGTAATTTTTTTAAGAATGGAGGAGAAAATAAAGTCATTGCGGCGGTTCAGGGCCGCCAAGAAGGGAGGAATTGCTAAGCTTACCTCTAATCTGTCTGATTTTATTGAACATGCTGCTACACTGTATGATGTAAGGGATGTGAAAATCACTGTAGAAAAGGCCCTAGTTGATATCGAGTCGTATAACGTCGAGTTGTATAGCTTATATTCAGACGATCAGTTAGAAGAGGAGATGGTGAAAGATATGCAGTATGTTAATCAAGTAAACAGTCAGTTAGCTGAGTTGGATAGTGCTCTCCAGACAACCACTACTGGTAGATCTCATGATAGCGCAGCAAGTAGAAAACAGAAGGGTATTAAGCTACCCTCCCTGAAGTTACCAGTTTTTGACGGGGATCCAACACAGTGGGTGGGTTTCTGGGAGTTCTTTGATTGTAGTGTTCACTCCCAAACGGACTTAACTGACATTCAGAAATTTACGTATCTAAAGGGACAACTTACTGGTGAGGCTCTACAAATTGTTGGTGGGTTTAGTTTGATCGCTGCAATTTATGAACCAGCGGTCAATATTCTAAAAACAGTTATGGTCAAAAGGATCGCATCAAAGCAGCTCACATAGCGAAACTGTTTAATTTCCCGCATCCTAGCCAGGAGGTCAGTGCTCTGAAAGATTTTTCCGCGTCATTTGAGTGTGCATTAGAGTCATTACGCTCTATGGATGTAAAACTGAGTGAAATGTGTGCAGTACTGTTGCATAATAAACTTCCTAGTGCACTCTCTGAGGTGATTAAGCGTGAATTGAAAGACAACTGGCTGGATGTGGATGAATATGTTCGTGTGTTTAAGACTGAAGTGTGCAATCTAGAAAGTAGAGACATAATCCACTAGAACAGTTTGGGGCGACCGCCGCAGCAGCATATGCGGTGTATCAGAAACCCGATACCAAGCAGAAGTATGGATGTAAGTTGTGTTTAAAAGACAGGAAATGTTTGGGCAAAGTGTGCTAAATACAAGAACAGTCCCGCCAAAGCCAATAGAGCAAGGCAGTTGAAATTGTGCGTCGGGTGCCTGTCGTCAGAACATGGAAGCCAGGGGTGTACTAACCCTAAAATTAGGCCGTGCCGATTCTGCCAACAGAAACATTTTAATTATTTGTGTCCGACGCCACGCCTTGAACAAACTGGACAACCAGTGGCCCCTGAACCAACAGTGACCATGGCTGTGGCTTCGAGCCGTGATGTAGTGTTGTTACCTACCATTCAGATTCCCTTGACCGACAGAAACGGTCATACCAGTAAAGTAAGAGCTTTGTTGGACCAATGTTCGCAACGTACCTTCATCTTACGCTCTGCTTTATCGCAGCTTGATTACATTAGGGTCAGTAAGGAACAGCTAAGGCTCCAGGGATTTACTGGCTCACTTGGTAGTACTGAGTATGAAATAGTAGAGTTAACCTATCATCACAGAAGAAGGGTGTGTAAATTGAGGGCCGTTGTGGTGGAGGAGTTACCAGTATACAAACCAGGGAGAGGATTAGGGATGGAGGTAAATGCTATCAAGGCTCGGGGTTACAATTTAGCCGATCCAGGTATCACTGATGGAGATATGATAGGGTTACTGATTGGGGCGGACTTTTATTACCACTTTGTACATTCAGGATAAGTCAGGGAAGGAAGTATAGTTATGTTACCCACAATTTATGGTTATGCACTGAGTGGCACTTATCAGTCAGATATAGAAGAGACCCATGTAGAGATAGTCACTGTTCTTAAGTTAGCAGTAGACCCTTTAGTGGAGATACAGGAAGATATTGGCAGGAAATCTCCAGAATTAAAGGATCTGACAGCTCTATGGGACTTGGACCATATTGGTATAAGTCCTAATGAGACTGGTAAGGATGGGGAGAGAGTCTTAAATAGATTTTCTGAAACGGTACAGTATTCCGAAGCACAGGGACAGTATATAATGGAACTGCCGTGGAGAGATAACATAGATAAATTACCTGATAAATTTAAGTTAGCCCTGGGCAGAATGAGAGGAATGCAGCGTAAATTTATAAAAGATCCCAACTACTGTCAACAGTATACAAAGGTTCTGGATGATCAGGTAGAAAGGGAGTTTATTGAAAGGGTAGAAAACAGGAATCAAGCTGGTCATCCCATTCACTACTTAGCTCACCATGGTATTACTATAGATAGTGTTACTACGCCTGTACGGATAGTGTTTGACTGTTCGGCTAGGATGGACGAGAGGGCGTTCAGTCTGAATGACTGTCTCCATACAGGTCCATCGCTAGTGGCTGACCTCACCCAGGTACTTCTACGCTTTAGATGCCATCAATTTGCCTGGGTGAGTGATATTGAGAAAGCATTTCTCATGGTGGGATTGAGTGAGAAGGATAGGGATGCTACTAGGTTTCTGTGGCCCGTTGATCCCTTGGATGTTGCAAGTCCTTACATTGTCTACCGGTTCCGTGCAGTTCTGTTCGGGGCCACCTGTTCCCAGTTCCTCCTTAAAGCTACCATTGAAATAAACCTGTCTATGATACAGGAGAAGAGTGAGGTAGTTAATAAGCTAAAAAGGGGGTTGTATATTGATAACTTGCAGGGGACTGGTGATGATGTAAGTGATTTGCAACAACAATGTTGGGATGCCCGTAGAATATTTTCCAGCGCTAACCTGTCTTCACGTGAGTGGGTCACAAATAATGAGAGCTTGCGGGAACTATTGCACCTGAAGGGTATAGCTTCCGCCAAACAAGACGGGTTTAAGGTACTTGGCGTTGTGTTGCGTGTCTAACTGATAAGGATATGTTACAGGTTAATTTCCGCGGAGGTAGCCCTGCATTGGTTACAAAACGCGAGGCTCTAAGTCTAACCGCGAGTGTGTTCGATCCTCTAGGAGTGTTGCTACCGGTAACCATCCGGGCGCGGAGGTTCGTACAGGACTTGTGGAGATTAGAGTGTGGGTGGGATGTACCCATTCCAGATGACATGAGAGCTAACTGGCAGGGTATTTATGACGATATGATAGATAGTACAGGTATCATGTTTCCCCGTCAGGTCACTAATTCTAAGAGGGTTACGCTGCACCTATTTAGTGACGCTAGCTCAGTAGCATATGGTGTAGCGGCCTATGCGGTTGGTGATGAGGCGAGTAGGTTAGTAATGGCCAAAGCTAAGGTGGCGCCTATTTAGTCCCTCACCATACCTAAGATGGAATTGACTGCTGTTCTTCTCGCAGCTCGTCTCGCATTTTATATTACCTAAAGGAGGTGTATGTTGTTTCGCAAAATCTGAAATTGCCCTGGAGGAGGTTACTAGTTTCAATTGTCCCTATTTTGATTATTCTATATACAAATTAATTTCGGCTGGTAAATTTAAATACATATGTTGCATCTACCGTTCCCCAAATACTCCTCCAGAGCAAAGTCTTTTTGATTCTCTGTCCTAACAAATCAGTGTCCTCAACTTAAATGCTTCTTCTGAAATCACTGTGTTGGGTGATTTTAATGCCCATAATGTTGAATGGCTCACTCATTCAGCCAGGACTGATGATACTGGTCTTGAATGTGAGCTATTTGCAGACTCATTTAATCTCACTCAACTAGTCAACCAACCCACCCGTGTACCAGATAATCCTGATCATAATTCCCACGTACTGGACTTATTTTTAATAACCAATTCAGAAAATTATGATGTTACAGTGAGGTCCCCGCTTTGATCTTCTGATCACTGTCTGATACAGGCCACCTGTCTATCACCTACCACACCTTCCCACTCTGAACCTGTTTAGGTGACTAAATGGCATTACGATAGGGCAGACTGGGAGGGTCTTCAAGATTTCTTTATTGATATTCCCTGGACCTCTTTCTTTTCTAATAATGCACACTCCACCTTGAGCCACATACAAGATTTTATAAAAATTGGAATCTATCTATCTATCTATATGCTCAGGCCCAATCCCCATTTTGGGGGTAGCCGACTCAAGACAGAGCAAGAACAGGGAAAACACAAAAACAACATAAAACAAAAAATAAACACATAAAAAACACAAACTCACACACATCCAGGTCACCCAGGAGAAGACCCAGAGACCAGGGTTACCAAGGTCGCTCCAGCACTCCCCCGGCCCCTGACCACCCGGAGAGGTTCTGATCTCGGCAGGCAGACATGCAGCGGAGCCAAAGCCACAAGCCCTCCCACCACACTTCCAGGCACACCCTTCATATTAATTCGTCCCCACGGGCCAGGCGCCTGATGGACTATTATCTAGTCGAACTTGCGCCCGACCCCTTACTCCAAAATTGGAATGGAAACTTTTATTCCTTATCAAAAGTACAGTAAAAGATCTAATTCACCTAAATGGTTTGACCATAATTGTGCTAGAGTAACTGAACAAAAAGCAATAGCCTACAATGCATACACAAGATCAAAAATATATGAAGCCTTTAATTACTTTAGAAACATCAGAAATCATGCCAAAACTGTATTAAATCTAACTAAATCAAACTTTCTCCGCAAGTAGGCAAATAAACTTCTAAATAATCCAAATGATAAAAAAATATTTTGGTCTACTCTTAACTCATTCAAATCAAACTTCAGTACTGCTTCATCCATTCCATCATTAAAACCTCCGACTGGCAATCTTGTAAGTGACCCACGAGGTAAAGCTAACCTTGCGGATATTTTCTCCACCAACTCAACCTTAGATGAAATAAATCAAGATGTCCCTGTACTTAATTTTAATTCGCCTGAAATTCCCTCACTTAACCCAGCAAGTGCTGGAAGACTCTTAAGAGTTTCTCCAGGCGACTGCGGGAAGACTCTTAAGATCCTGGGCCTAAAAAAATCCATTTAAAACACCCCCAAAAAACTGTATTTATTTTTTTATTTTGTTTTGTTTTACCCTGGGCCATGCCAAATATCACTCCTCCACATCTCCTCCTTCACCACCTCCCCCCCCTCCTTCAATTATCACCTATTTTCCCTGTTATTCCCTGATTCTGTGGTCTATTTTCGTGCTAACATTAGCGAGTTGCAACAGGGCATTGTCATCACTGTTACCAAGCGAGTGCAAGAGAGAGAGAGAGAGTATCGATCGACAGTCTCTCTCCAGAGGTGGGGAAGTGTGGAGGGGAGGGAGGTTGCCTCAGCCATAAATTATGTTAATCCCGGCCTGTATCGCCGATTTTGACCATCCAAACGCTGTTTCCAGTTGTTTTATTACTGTAACAGGTTAATACCTTTATAATCAACGTAAAATAGGCGCATATGGATAAGTATTAATGCTATTTATGGTAAAATAACTAGGTTAGTGATGGGAACAGCTCAAATACGTGCGCACAGGAGTGTGGTGTCTCATACCCCTCATGCGCACGTCTTAGTTTAAGATCCACACCAGACATGTCAAAACTATTTTGCAGAATCTCTCAGTAGATAAAGCTCCTGGTCCAGATGAAATTCCTCCAATAGTACTTAAGATTTGCTCCTTGGTGCTCGCTCCAGTATTGGCAAAATGTTTCCGTCTGTGTACTCATACCTCATGCTTCCCAGTATCCTGGAAAGAAGAAAACATCCACCCAGTTCCTAAAAAAGGTGACTCTTCAGATCCATCAAACTACAGACCAATAGCTATAACTTCCACTCTTGGTAAAGTCTTTGAAATTATATTAAATAATCACATAATTAAGCATCTTGAGAATAATAAATTAATTAGTGATAGGCAATATGGTTTTAGACGATGTCGATCAACTGCAGACATTCTTTGCCTTCTTACACATCAAATCAACCAAGCTACAGACCAACATGGTGAAACACATACAATAGCACTGGATATATCAAAGGCATTTGATAGAGTCTGACATCAATCCTTATTGTCGAAGATGTCACACTACGGCCTTGCATCATTAGTTCCACTAATTTCTTCTTATCTTCATAACAGAAAAATATGTGTAATGGTAGATGGCCTTTATTCTCAATTTCACTCAATAAATGCTGGTGTTCCCCAGGGATCAGATTTGGCCCCAACTCTGTTCCTCATTCATATCAATGATCTCATATCTACCACTCATAATCCAATACATTCCTACGCAGATGACTCAACATTCCACAGTTCCTTCACATTTACCAATTCTTTCACCCAACCCGATCTTATAAATTCAAAAATAAACACTGCAATTTCTCTGAACCAGGACCTTTCTAGAATTAATGAATGGGGACAAAAAAATCTAGTTTCCTTTAATGCACAGAAAACCAAGTACATTCAATTTTCTAACTGACAGAATCTCACTGACTCCCATATATTTTTTAATGATGTAAATATTCCCACTTCCCCTAGTATTGACATTCTCGGTGTAACATTAACTACTAACTTGAGCTGGACACATTATGTTAGAAGCATTGTTAAGAATGCCTCTAAAAAACTGGGACTCCTGTACAGAGTTCGAGAATTCTTCACTGACGAGCAGTTGGCCATAATATATAAAAGTCATGTGCGTTCTCAGATGGATTACTGTTCACCTCTGTGGAGTGGAAGTGGAGTGGTTTCATTGAGGCAGTTGGACAAAATTCAAAATAAAGCTATTAGATTAATCAATAACCCTGCAATCACACAGGACCTTCCTACATTATCCATACGAAGAAACGTTGCATCCCTTGCATTATTCTACAGATATTTTCACAGCAATTGTTCCGAGGAACTTGCTTCAATTGTGCCGCCTCTCCACATCTTTCCCCGTAGAACTAGGGCAGCTGAGAGCGCTCATGAATTTACACTTTCTCCTCCACAATGCAGAACTTCTGCTTATCAAAATTAATTTATCCCCAGAACTACTACTCTTTGGAATTCACTTCCCTCGAGTTGCTTTCCACAAACTTACAATCTACAACAGTTTAAATCCAGTTGTTACAAACATTTTATGAATGGAGGATGCCTTTAGGCACATGGACCTTTTTGTTTTATCTGTGTTTTTCCTTCCTCCGTTCATTGTCTCTTTAAAAAAAAAAAAAAAAAAAAAAAATATATATATATGTGAGGCCTACGCGGACGAGCTGATTATAGAGAATATATACCTCTGGTCGGACAGCCAGATAACCCTATGCTGGTTGTCTAGTAAGAAGATTTTGCCTATCTATGTTCAGAATAGAGTTGATGAGAAAAAGTCATTAGTCCCCGGAGCTCATTTTCATTGCGTGTCCACAGAGGACAACCCCAGCGATTTAGTCACCAGAGGGATTTCATACGTGTCCTTAGTTGCTTCTTCACTTTGGTGGGGAGGGCCCACATGGCTACCTCACCAAATACTATGGCCTGATCATGGCCCAATAGGGGGCTCAATAGGAGGGGACACCACTGTGGGTTGTAACATGAGTCAAGAAGGAACCCTGTCATTGCCAGTACCGGTTGCCCCTACTGCCATATTGAATTGGGACCGGTATTGCTCATATATGAAGTCATGGCATGTAATGGCATGGGTCCTTAGGTTTATCACGACTCTTAGAGAGAAGATACAAGGGAACTATTAGGCAAAACCGGCATACTTGACGGTGCCGGAATTAAGAGCAGCAGAGTCAGCCATGATTAAGGTAGCTCAGAGAGAAGCTTACTCTGAGGAACACCACTATTTGTCAAAAGGACAGAGCACACCAGGCAATATAGTGAAGCAGTTAGGCCTCTATATGGAGGGAGGCATGATACGCTGTAGAGGTAGGCTACACTTGTCAGCTTTACATGATAGTGCCAAGTACCCTATCCTTATCCCTAATAAACATTGTATAGCCACTCTCCTTAGTAATTACTGCCACAAAGTGTGTAACCATAGTGGTGTTAGTTTTGTTGTAAATTACATAAGGCAAAGATGGTGGATCCCCAAGATTAGACAGGTAGTAAAGAAAGCCTTAAAGGCTGGCTTGAAGAAGGTACTGGGTCGAATATTGGTTACCTCAGAGGAACTCGAGGCCACAGTCAATGATTGCCCGCTTGGCTACACGTACAGTGATTTTGAAGACCCTCTACCCATCACTCCTTCACAACTGGTTCATGGGAGGCGGATCAGAAGCTTTCCAAGGCGAGAAGTCACGGATGAAGATCTCAAGGACACGACGTGGCGTAACAACGATTCCGTCAATCAACGCTCCCAATATGTAACAAAACTCTCACATGACGTGTGGAAAAGGTGGAGCACTGATTATTTAATATCACTCAGGGAGCAACATCGTCAATTAATGGTAAAAAGAGGGATAGCATCGCCGCAAGTTGGGGACGTCGTTCTAGTACATGATGACGGCCCCCGACTTTTTTGGCGTATAGGTCGGATAATGAAACTTCTTCGTGGTCCTGACCACGAATGTAGGGTAGTTCAGGTAAAAACAGGAGCCGGTTTGACCACCAGACCGGTGGTTAAGCTATACCCACTAGAGATAGATTTAGAGGTAGTGGATGGCGACAGCAAGCCGAACTCTGATAATATCCTTCCTGCTACTGGAGCGGACCGAGGTGATACCCCTCAGAGGCCGTCACGTCGGGCTGCTTTGGGTTCCTCCCAATTGTGGCGATCCATGATCGGGACGGGACAATTGTAAATACTTTGTATAGCTGGTGGCGGAGTATGTTGTGAATCCTGGTATAGATACTGTAGTTTGAATTTCCCGGGTTCACGACAGCTGGTTCCTTTTTGTTTAGCCTATACGCATTACTTTAATTATCTTTGTGGATATATATTACTGTGGTTGCACCAATTATATCTTAGTTTATTTTCCCTTATTATTTAATCACGGGGGACGATATAAAACCCTTCAATATATTTTATATTGTCACGACAAAAGGGAATCTCAGACACTTCACACAGACTTGTTCCCGCCAACTACAGACCGCCAGCTGCTGCCACATAACACCAGAACTTCCCTGATATTCACCTACCGACATGTCCATCATCTAATCTACACTCTTTACATCACAACTAAGTTCCTTTAATACTAGAAGTACTTCATAGATATTACTGGGACTACCACAGATAACCTACATATACATTTTAACATGTAAGTCAACCGCCGACCCGGTAACATTTTTATAGCCTAGGCCAATTCATCTTTCCAGGTTTAGTTATTTAATTTATATCCGTTTCTCCTCTACCCCCTAAGAATAATAAACAGGGTAAAGACATTATATTGACTATCCTTGGGCCCTATTAATTTGTAATAATCCCTACCGTGTACTAATAACGCTATTAACCCTTATTTAGCGGCGAGCAACATAAGTCGAGTTAAAAAAAGCTGGACTATGTGGCGGCGCTCGACATAACTCGAGTGGCAATTTCAGCACGTAATGTGGCTGAGAGAGAGAGACAAGTGGTGGCAGGAGACTAGCGAGCGTATGACTGCTCCAGACCACCGCGGCGAACCTACTGACACAAATCTCAGCTCCCTCCTCCCTCTCTCACTCGCTACATACTCAATTATGTACTGAAAGTACCGAATTACCTGCTTTTTGCACTCGCGTTGCACGGTTATTGCAAGAAAACTATCCATCATACAAGGATCGTTATGGTGTCATTCGAAAGCTCTGTTTATGCCCTTTCAGGGATAGGTACTTGTTTTACGTTCTGGGTCTTATTTAGGCATGAAAATGATCACGTAAACAGCCCTATTTTGGCTAAAAACACCCCGCTGTGCGGTACACATAAATAAACCGCATAGGCCGCTCGTAAGGTGTTAATAATCAATTGAACGTTATCCAGAGACTTTGTAGACATGACATAGTTAAATAGACATAAGTAGAGGATACTGTAAAGGCCAGTCATCGTGTAATTGTCGTCATTAGGAGGAGGTACACAAGCTAAACTCCTCCAACACCCGCCATTGTTGATGTGAGATTCGGGAGTTGCCAACGTCAATGGTGGGACAAAATATCCCTAGATGTCATAAGTATAAATGTCCAGTTTTAGTGCTAATTTACAAATTAACATCTACATAACATGTAACATAATAATATATATTCAAAATGACATTTTAATGTTGTTGTGTTGCTTGAAGGTATACAGCTTGCATCATATATGAGTATGTTTTATAGTGTATATGTATACCTAATGTTTTCATCTTGCTTATACAGTATATATCTAATTTATACTAAATAATTTACAAGTGTTTTTACCAACATTAATTAACTCTTCAATACGTTCCCTCTTTAATCTATTGCTCCCTCGTTTTGCGGATATTCCCTTAACTTTGGTAACACTGCAGCAAGTCAGCTGGCCAAGAATCGGGAGGCCATGGAGGCAGCTCTAAAACCTGTCATTGGCCCCGCCCCTCAAATGTACAACTATTATATTAGATTAGATTAGATTAGATTAACCTAACCTAACCTAACCCAACCCTAAAATATAACCAAAATAACCAAAATAACAAATATAACAAAATAACAAATATAAAATATACTAAATTCGAGTGGGATCGAACACTGGATTTCCCAGTGGCAGGCGGGAGCGTTACCGACTGGGCTACGGAGCGATCTGGCAGTAGCGGTTTGAAGGTTATATTTAAACGCAGGGCGGGGCCAAGGGAGGTGAGGGGCGAGGCCAAGGAGCCTAGATTCTCACGCATGCGCAGATGGTGAGTTTTAGGGAGGTTTTAGAGCTGCCTCCATGGCTTCACCAAGAATCTGGCAGGCGCGCAGACATCAAGGACTATCTATAATAAGGACAAGCCACTGAGGTGCTTTGGTTGTTGTATCGTACAACAGTGCTGCCACCAAATCCCTAGAACGCGCGGAAAAATAACCGTGTGACGTCACGCTTTCGCCTCTAGGTCATCTGTACTCTATGGTACTAACATGTTAAAGGAATGGAATGAAGTGAGGTGAGAGCACCAGTAGAGTTAGGGCCTGGTCAGGTCGGTAGTTGGAGAGCAAGTGAGCTCCCTGTCAAAACTGCGGGAGCCTTGCTATTTCTGTGCATGCGCGAATTGGTCGGTAAATATCCACCCTTTTATAATTACCTAAGTTCATAGGAATGATATACTACTACTTAATATCTAATACAGAACATAATTCAATATTCTTCCCATTTATACTAAATCATATTATTATGATTCTTATTCCTACAAACTTATTACTTATTACTTAAGATTACACTTTAATTTAGACTGTCCAATAATTATGGAAATAAAAGTATGGACAACGCCCAATACGCCCCCTGTCTTGCCGACGATTCCCCAGCAACTGACAGAGATACAATACCATCAACTCTCTTTACTCCTTCAGGAATTTGCGGACGTCTTTGCACAGTCCGCCACAGCAATTGGAAAAACTCAAGTAGTGAAACACAGCATTCACACCGAAGGATTTCCCATCCGTCAACCTTTACGACGTAAAAATCCTCTACAACGTCAGGAAGAAGAGCGGCAGGTACAAGAGATGCTTAACGCAGGTATAGTTATGCCCTCCGTCAGCCCCTGGTCCTCCCCCGTCGTTTTAGTAAAGAAGAAAGATGGATCCACAGGATTCTGTGTGGATTATAGACTCTTAAATGATGCCACGATAAAAGACGCCCACACCATTACCTAGAATAGATGACTCGCTCGATTCCCTGTACGGATCAAGATGGTTCACCACTCTTGATCTTCAGGCCGGTTACTGGCAAGTACCACTCAAGAAAAGCTACCAATAGAAGACCACATTTTCAACCAGTGGGGGCAACTTATAGAGTTTAACATGCTCCCCTTCGGTCTCTGTAATGGTCCTGCCACTTTTTCACATCTGATGGAGTCAGTCTTCAAGGGCCTCACTTGGGGAATATGTCTAGCCTACTTGGATGACGTCATCGTTTACAGGAAAACTTGGGAAAACATCTTCAGCGCCTTCGTCAAGTATTACTACGGATACGAGGTGCAGGTCTCAAGCTTAAACCATCAAATTGTTCAGTAGCTAGAACGACAGTAGCTTTCTTAGGTCACGTGATCTCGGCTGAGGGTATATCACCTGACCCAAAAAAACTATCTGCAATAGCAGCCCAGACTCCACCTACCACCGTCAAAGGCGTTCGCTCCTTCTTAGACTTAGTCACCTACTACAGAAGATTTGTCAGGAAGTTCGCTGAAATCGCCCATCCCCTACACGAGTTAACCAAGAAAGAAGAACCTTTTATTTGGACTCAAGAAAGAGACACCGCCTTCAATACCTTGAAAGATCATCTGGTGCAAGCCCCAACCGTGGCCTTCCCGGATTATACAAAACCATTCCGCCTATATACGGACGTTTCTCTGTATGCATTAGGTCCTGTGTTAGCCCAAATGCAGGCTGGTACGCTGGCGTTAAATATTAGAAGAGTTTGATTTTGAAGTACACTATCGCCCAGGAAAATTACTGTAGACACTAATGCAGACGTTTAATGTCACGTTTACCTGTCACAACTATTAACGTCGCCCAAAAACTTTGTCCAAATATCACAGTCACCCCTCACCAGCAAATTAACCAAGTTACCCCTTCCTCTGATTTTATTACAAGTCAAAGTGATACCACAGTACCCACTGCAACCCTACACTCGCCCCTACAGCCCCTATCTTCAACAGGACAAGATCATCTCTCACTATTACAAGCATGGCTCAACAAGAAGAACCCTACAGTAAGTGGATACCCAAAGAGGTTTTTTACAACCTACAACGTGTTGGTGACCAGCTATACACCGAGTCTGGTAACATTGCAGTGGATCCACAAACAGCTCAAGATATCTTATCAATAATCCCCGAAGGAAACGGTATACATCTTGGCCAAACAAAAATGTTAAAGATCTTCAGACAGATTTATTGGACCAGAGGCCCCACCGCGTTAACGAAGAAAATCACTGAAGCCTGTAGACCATGCATACTAGGTAAAGATAGAACGAAAACCCCAGGGCCTGCAGGACAACTTTCGGCCGCTAAACCATGGCAAACGTTATCCTTAGACGTGATGGGCCCATTTCCTGTGGTAAATGGGAAAAGATTCGTCGTCACCTTCATCGTTCCTCATAGCCTGCCTTGTCCAAGACCACAGTGCTATGTCAGTCGAAAAAGTGTTAGCCACAGAAGCATTAGCCGTGTTTGGTCTACCAGAAGCCATTCTCTCCGACAATGCCCCGGAGTTTTCCAGTAATGTGTGGGAAAATTTTTCAAAATTATGTGGCATAAAGGTGTTGCATTCATCCTCATACTGGCCCCAAGGTAATTCCATAGTTGAGAGAAGTCATAAGACCATTAACCCAGCAAGTGCTGAAACACTAATAAGAGTTTTACCGGTGCGCTGCGGAACTCCTATAATCCTAGGCCTAAAAAAAAAACATTTAAACCAGCCCAGTATCAATTTTTGTGTTTTCTATTTTTTTTTCTATTGCCCCTTGGCCATGCCAAATATCACTCCTCCACATCCCCTCCTTTCCCCATTCCCCCCCCCCTTCAATTATCACCTATTCTCTCTCTTATTCCCTTATTTCGTCGATATATATTCGTGCTATCAATAGCGATTCATAGGCAAGCTGTGCTTGTATGTGCTACACAGCGAATGAAAGAGAGCAAGAGAGGGAACAACAAGACAGTGCCGCTCCAGATGTCGTGAGGGGTGGTAGGCTGGCAGGCTGGCTCAGTTATGTAACTCACGATCTAATTTGCCAATTTTGACCATCCAAACGCTTTTTCCACTTGTTTTAATGTTGTAACAGGTTAATATCTTTATAATCAACGTAAAATAGGCGCATATGGATAAGTATTAATGATATTTATGGTACGATGACGATTTGAGTGTAGGAAACAGTCTAAATACCTCCGCACAGGGAGAGGTGACCACTACCCCACCTGCGCAGTGGAGAGGTTAATAACCAGCTAAGAACCAGACTCATTGCCCTACAAACCCAAGATTGGGCAGCTCAAATAAAGATAATTCAGTGGGGTATGAATTCCTGTCTTAGAGACGATGGCATCATGCCCCACTAAAGGATTTACGGTGTGGCTCCGGAAAAATGTTATTTTAATACCACAAATTTTCTAAGTGTTTTTTATAAACAAAATTGGTAATTTGCATCAATATATAGTGTTTGTAATTAATTAGAAATCTCGGGAAAACCTATTTTCCCCATTAGGCCTATCGATCGATGTTGAGACACGCTCGCTCCCCGATAGTGATTTGAAAAGACATTAGCCTAACCTAACAACCTTACCTAACCTAACCTAGTATTATGGGTGGGGGCTGCTGCCCCCACACCCCCGCTGGTTGAGTACTATTCCCTTAATAAAAAAAATAAAAAAAATTGGCTGTCGATTATACGAAGGTGAACAAAAATATCGATGAAGTCTATGGTGTTTACTCTGCAATCTTCAGCTTGATTGTGCATTGATAACGGGAAAATACCGTATTGACAACCTTGTTACGAAAATTAAATTTTAGTACCATACTTTTATATTAGGCTTTTACTAGGGTTTAACACATTTTCATATGATCTTAGAGCTATCGATGACTGAAAGTACCGTATTGACAACCTTGTTACGAAAAATAAATTTTAGTACCATACTTTTTTATTAGGTTTTGCCGAGGGTTAAAACAAATTTTCTTATGATCTTTAGAGCATATAGATTCAATATTTATCTTCAAATATATCAACAAAATTCGTGGTATTAAAATAACATTGAACCGTGGCTCCTTTACTCCTACCATTCAGGGAATTCGCTAGACCGTCCACCCCCACCATCAAAACAGACCCTTTACAACACCTCCAGACCGTCCTTCACACTGCACAACTATGTGAGGACACTACCAAGGATACCTCACCACCTCAGAGTCCGTATGCAATAAATTATCTCGTTATGGTTGCAAAGTTGCCGGTAATCAACATACTGGGACCTAGATACGTAGGGCCCTATAAGATCATCAAGGTGCCAAATCCATATCAGATCATCATAAATTATCACGTAGCGTCTCGGGTATACCGAAATAGCTTCGTGAGGATTTATCGTTCTCTGATCATGGATAGAGATAACTCCTACTCTAGTACTCCAACAGCTACTACAATTCCCTCAAGCCACCTCAACCAACTAACTGTGAGTTACCAATAATTCCACCTCAAACGACTATAACTACCTCTAAGTTTTCCCCTTCCAACCCACCTTCACCTCTCCCCTCTCTCCAAATCCTTTCAGCCCTCCCCAACTTTCTCACAAAACCTCACTCACACCTTTTCCTTTCCAAACCTCCTCTCGTAACCTTCAAACTGATCCCTGAACCTCAAAATAAAATAAAACTCCACCCTCAACTATTCCAAACCGCCCTAGGTACCCCCTACGTTCTAGATTTCCCTCTACTCTCTCCCGCCGTGCTACGGCCAAACATTTGCACACCAATCATTATCCCACCTCTCGTGATAACCCTCCTTTTTTTAAACGTAATACATATTTTTCTAGTTCCTCAACTTCTTCATCAGACTCTTCATCTCCCCCTCCACCTTCATCATCCAAATCTACTGCTGTGCCCATACCTCGCTCTGCCCCTAAGCTTCGCAAACAAACTTCAAACCCTCCCGACAACCCGACAACCCATCTCCCTCACCTCCCCCCTTCCCCCTCGCCAACCCTACCCCTCAAGTGTACCTCTTAGAACTCCTAAATCATCTATTTATTTTCCTATTGCAATACAATATCCACCACCTCGCCTCACACCCCCTCGCACACCAAACCCCAGACCCCCTCCCACCCTTGTCAACCCCACACCAGCCTCCCCCTCTCCATCAACCTCTTCATCAACCACATCTACCCCAGTCCTCACTACTACTCGCACTAAATTGGGTCGTTTATCTAAATTTCCGGCTCGTTTTTCCGCCATTTTTCAACAAACCAAAGTTTTTCCTCTTGTCCCTAACATATTACCTCACAGAACCCCACATAACCCCATCACGTTGGCTCCAGCACTCCTCATAGCAAGTGCAACAAACACAGATCAGCCACCCTCACCCTCCATTACCAACACCCTTCACTCTTCATTCAGGTCAAAGGGTACCTTTGCGTCCTCACAGCATCATAAAACAAAGCCACTGACAGGCGGCACTGTTACGACTGACAGTAGACGCTTCTAGTCCTTGGACTAACACAGACTATTAAATACACAGCACCTCCGTAGCCTCAACTCATAACACAGCCTATTGCAACAGAACAGAGCTCATTCTCAACTTCCAGGCTCTCTGGGGACCAAAGATGCACACAATCCCCGAACGCGTTCCGTTACACAAACAATGCAAATAACTGGAACCCCTAGTTGTGGTGAAAAGATATCTTGAGCCACAACTATCAACAAAACTCCGTACCGAATAACAATACTGAGGAGGATCCTTTCTAAGCTGCACAAAGAAGAGAAAGCTCTGATTCAATTTACGTTAATTAAATTACGGTAAATACATGCCAGCAATAAATGCCAAAATGATGAAGCAAATATCAAGCATAAATAAATTAATCAAGGATGAAACAAACACCTGTCAACCACCACCCACCTAAGCTTATCCTAATAATCATTGAGGTGTCCTAACTCGACTTCAACTCAACGGGTTTTTATAATTGTGCCAGTGCTCGTGCGAGTAAAGAAGGAATACCCAGGTAGGCAACACAGCCTACCTGCGGCGCACTGCAACACAACTATAAAACGCCATAATCTATTTTGTCCAGACTATCGGTTTGCTTGGCCGAAGTAATCCACCCTGTAACTGACAGACTATAGAAGTCCACCACCCACTACTTCGAACAAAGCAACCCCAATAGCCTGGACCCCTAGCTAAAATAATGCACAGGAAATAAATAACTATCGGCTGGAATAAACACGAGTCACTGCAGGAATAAAAGAAAATGAGTAACGAGTCCTAGCTATTATGCCAGTGAGGAATAACTCTTACCCCTCCACCAATACCGAGAGTATACTGGCTACCTTAACAAGGCCAAGGTTACGGCTCTACAAAGACTAGGAAAGAAAGAAAGACAGCATATATAAAGGGAAAACACATATATATCTGCAGTAAATCCGCCACCCACACACCCTTAGAGTCCGTATAATATTAGGCTACGTTAACGATGCCAATGAATAAGTAAAAGAGTAAGATAATAAGGATAGTTTTGCCAATATGAGAGACACGAGAGCTAGATGTTGCTCTTTCAATAGTTAAATGCGGACTGACTCGTGTCTAGCTGGTACATACTAATGCCGCCAAATGGCTCCACCTGAACCAGCTTGATGGTTCCTTTTTACAATGTAATCCTTACTTAAATAATACAAGTAGGACTAAACAACTAAATAAAACATACAACGCATAGTATATATAATATGCGTACTATATTAATATACCGGAAAAACCCATTAACAATAAATGAGTTACATAATTTCGCCACCGTCTAGCGCATAGGAAAATCAAAGAGACCACGTCATTGAACGAAATAATATAAACGAAACAATATGAATTCAAATCAGGCGATAATATACGGATATATATCGACGTATAATATGAAGCAGGGTTGATCACTGCTTCACGCACTATTGGAATTACCGCCAGACAGAATGATATATTCGCCATGTGAATATATGACCAATGCTTATAGTAAGTTAACTAAATGAAACTTACGATGGTGGAACATCCTAACACTCTCACCGTGTGTGTATGTGTGTGTGTGTGGGGGGGGGGGGGGGGGGATTTTCAAGGCAATGAAAATTTCGCATCATAATCCAACCTCACTGTAGCCAATAAACATACATAATAAGTATATAGTTTTTCTTGAGTTTTGATACTATATATACATTTTTTTGTAAAGTTTTCTAATGTGCTTACAACTAATATATAATTACAACATTCATCTCATCACCACCCCAATCCATCTCAGTCGGCCACACAAGGAATCAATGCATGCTATGGTAGGCTACCCTGCTCGGCCCTTGACTTGCGCAATGGCTGGCGCACACGGCCGTCACGATCACACCCCATCTCCTCATGACCCCGTGACAGGCAATCCGCTAGGACATTATCCACTCCCTTTATATGCTTAATTGTAAGGGAATATTCCTGTAGCATAAGGCTCCACCGAGTCAATCGCTGATTCTTGTTCCTAAACCGACTGAGAAATTGTAAAGGGTGATGATCAGAATAAATTACAATATTGGGACCGAAGGAAGGCAAATACACTGACAAATTTTCCAGAGCCAGAATCAAAGACAGCAACTCCTTCTCAATCGCAGAATAATTGCATTGGGCCTTATTAAATTTCTTAGACAAATATGAGACCGGATGTTCAACACCATCCTTGGAGTCTTGAAGCAAGACAGCCCCAGCGCCGACGTCGCTCGCATCAACAGCTAACTTGAAAGGCTTTGAAAAGTCTGGTGCACGCAATATTGGATAACAGCAAAGGAGTGCCTTCACATCCTTGAATGCTAGCTCACATTTATCAGTCCAACAAAACTTTACCTCCTTCTTGAGGTCAGTGAGGGGGGCCAGTACAGTTTAATAATTACGTATGAAGCGGCGATAGTACCCTATTCATACCGAGAAAGCGTTGCACTCCCCGCTTATTCTTGGGCACCTCAAAAGCCCGTATCGCCTCAACCTTGGCGTTCGGGGGAGCAGCTCTACCCTGCCCCACGATGTAACCGAGGCACTGCACTTGTCCCTTGACGAATTTACACTTGTCCAAATTCACCACAAGACCCGCCTCACAGAGTCGTCGAAATAGAGTAGTGACATTATTCAGGTGGGCTTCCCATGATGTGTTATATACTACCACATCATATATATAGACTGTGCAATTTGGCACCCAATCCACAACCTGATCCATCAGACGCTGAAAAGTGGCTGGGGCTTTTTTCAGTCCATATGGCATTACCTTACGCTGGTACACACCACCTGCCACAACAAAACTGGCAATTTGCTGTGTGCGAGGTGTCAAAGGGATCTGCCAATAGCCCTTCTGTAGGTCCACCTTAGTGATGTACTGGGCAGCCCCTATAGAGTCAACGGAATCATCTACCCGAGGGAGAGGGTATGAGTCAGTGCGGGAGAGGTCGTTCACGCGCATGAAGTCAATACAAAAGCGCACTTTGCCACCCGGCTTAGGCTGCAGGGTGACAGGAGACGCCCACTCACTCCACCAACGCTCAATCAAACCCTTCTCCAACATATATTCTAGTTCGGCCTGAAGGGTTTGAGCTCGGGCAGGATTCAGACGATAGGGAGCCAGCTTTATCGGTTTATTATCCTCCACATCAATGTCGTGGACCGCTCAAGTGATCAGCCCAGGCGCATCCCTAAACACCAAAGGATACTGTGACAACCGACTAAACAAAGCCTGGCTACGGGACTCGTTGAGATGCACCAGCTTAGCCCACAAAGCCTCTGAATTGTTCTTACACCAGGCCCCAGCCGACACTGCATCGGGAAAATTCCCATATAACAAATCTCCCTCCTCCTCCTCCTTCGTGTCTAATACAGCCAGGACCTGCACACCAACACCCTGAGACTTGTTGACTGCAACTCCAACGTTCCCTTTCCCCCATCCACTGCTCCTTTGATTGTGCATGTCCAGCCCAAGAATCGGCAAGCTTGGGGGTCCTCTGCACATCGAGAGAAGAGTCGCGCCCCCCTACATTGGCGATGCTCGACGCGCACACTGCCTGCGCAGAGCCAGTATCATCTACATCCCCAGAACCACGGTTTAATGACAACAAGCATGCATCAGAACCAGGAGGAGACACAGTCTGGGGACGATAATAGGGTTTTAACATGTTGACATGACATAACTGGTGTGCTTTCTTGTGGTCAGGGGTAGCTACAAGGTAATCCAGATCTCCCACTTTTTTATTATCTTGTAGGGCCCACTAAACTTCGCTCTCAAC
This sequence comes from Paralithodes platypus, assembly GCA_032716605.1. Taxonomy (NCBI): domain Eukaryota; kingdom Metazoa; phylum Arthropoda; class Malacostraca; order Decapoda; family Lithodidae; genus Paralithodes; species Paralithodes platypus. The sequence goes on along the minus strand of CM064560.1, from coordinate 12,679,808 downwards.
GGCTGACCAACCAAGGGGAGGAGCACAAGCACCTCTTCACCCGGCGCAAACTCCCTCAACTTAGCTTTTTGGTTATACCGTGCTTTCATCTTACGCTGCGCCCCAACAAGATTAACCTGTGCAAACTGGAGAGCCGTGACCAACCGTTCCCGAGTCTTCATTACAAAGTCCAACAACCCAACCTCTGGGACTTGCACATCTCCTTCCCAGGTCTCCCTCACCACCGCCAGAGGACTTCGAACCCTATGCCCAAACACCAACTCATTAGGCGAAAACCCTAGGGATTCCGAGGGGACCTCCCGGATGGCAAAAAGGACTAAGGTAATTGCCTGGTCCCAATCACGGTCATGGTCGAAGCAGAACTTGCACAGTGCCGACTTGAGAGTTTGATGGGCTCTCTCAAGTGCTCCCCGAGTCTACGGATGATAGGCAGACGATAGTATCTGCTCGACCCCAAGTTCCTGCAACAATTGTTTGAACATGTTAGAGGTGAAATTTGACCCACGGTCAGACTGGATCTCTTTGGGGAGTCCAAAACGGGTGAAAAAATCTAGCAATTTACGACTGATTACTTTAGTAATTGAGCTAGGCACTGGAATAGCCTCTGGATACCTAGTTACAACATCCAGAATGGTCAACAAGTACTGGTTTCCGGCTGAGGTGCGGGGTAAGGGTCCCACCATATCATTGATGACACGTAACGAAAACTAATCAACAACCATGAGGCTCACAACTCCCCCGAACAGACAATGTCGGAAATGGCAGATGATACCCATGCCAGCAAGGAGCCTCCCCCAACGCGCCATTGTCGACCTTGCCCCGTTCGGTCTCTTTTGCAGCTAAATCAGAAAAACCATCAGGCAGTTCCAGTCAAGCCTGGACACCTTTTTCTCCCACTAAAATTAACTGCATCCAACTTATTCTTGCCCTATCCCCACTTCCCTCTAACCCCCTTTCACTACTATTTTTAATTGATTGATTGGTCCAACTATCATTTCCTCTCAAACCTCGACCGTGTCAAGACAGACCCCTCCCACTCCGTGTAGTTTTTGGGATTGTTGATATAGATGTGCAGTGTGCAAACAGGCCCGAGGATACTGCAGATGAATTTGAGCGTATGGAGCCTGGGCAATCTGGCTCCTGGACTCATTCAGTAGTCTTTGTTTTATTCTTCCTTGTATTCTTGTTTAATTCCTTATATCCCGGTTATGGCTGCAGGGATAGGGTGGGACAGGAGAGAATGCTCAGAGAGATGGTGTTGACCGGATGGTTCTGTTTGGAGTTTTGTTGCTGTCACTTAGTCAGTTAAAATAGGACTTCAGAGGCTGTCAACCCTATTGGAATATTAAGCCAACACACTGTAAGTCAAGAATATTGATAGGACTGAAGCCTCTTTTCGAGATTTTCAGTCCCTTATGCGGTTTTTCCTTTTCTGTTTTCTTTTCCTTTTTCTTTTTCCCTGGGGGGAGGGTGGGTGGTTTGGGGGGAGGGTAAGGAGAGGTTGGGGTGGAGAAGGAAAGGTCAGAAAATATGAAGGAAAGGAGAGGATAAAAAGCTGACGGGCAAGCCGTCTTGCTATGTTTTGTGTGTTTTTATTGGCCTGTGGCAAGTGGTGTTTGTTTAGTTTTTTTATTTGTGTAGCTAGCTAAAAACTGTGTGTATTCCTTAGGTCTAGTTTTACTATTTAATTCTTAATACTAAATTGCATATAATAAATGTGTATTATGCTTAGTAGATAGGGGCTGGTTGTTCTATTAAATTTATTATTTTTAGGCTACATGTAAATCATTTGTGGAAGTTTCCTTCCATATTTTGTTGTTTTGCTTTTAGTTTTGCTAATGTTGAGTCTTCTAGTAATTCTAGTCGAACACAAAATAAATTTTCTTTGCTATATTGTGGGGGCGGATAATGAGCGGAGGTGTGTTTGTTGCTTCATGCATTTGTCTGGTTGTCATTGTGTATGGGTATCTTTGGTTTGTAGCAAATCTAAGTGCTCTATTTTGAATTACTTGTAGTTTCTTCATTTGTGTTTTACTTAGTGTGTGCGTTGGTATTAGAGGATAGTCATAGATCGGGAGAATTATTGCTTTTACTAAATTAGTTTTTATGTTTGTTTGCATTTCTATAAATCTGTTTAGTTTTTTGAGGGCAGCAGTTACTATTCTCCTTCTTTCTTGAACATAATTATGTTGCATATCCTGTGGTGCTTATATGCAGGCCTAGAAGTTTTCCTTAGTGTTTGTTTTATATTATTTCTTGAATTATAAATATTTGTTCTTCGTTTAGTACTGCACGCTGGATTATTGTGAATTTATAGTTATTAGTTTATATATTCCATTGCTCTTCAAAGTTATTGACTATTTCGGCTTCTCTTGTAGTTCTCCTTGCCATTATTGCCCTTGACGGTCCTCCATATCCTACTATTTGTGTTATGTTGTCTGCATATGATATGTTTGTGCCTGTTTGTGGAGCTGGAGTGTCTTTGTGTAAATTGTGAAGAGAGTTGGAAAGAGAGCTGAACCTTGTGGGACCCCATTGCCTATTGACAAACTGTCACTGATGGTTGATTATATTTACATTTTGGCTCTCCTGTCATCTAAGAAATCACCGAGGATTTTTTTCTATTATTATTGGTAGATTTAAGTTTAGTATTTTGAATTTCAGCCCTAAGTGTCAAAGGCTTTTGAGATGTCCCTCAGGATTATATGGCATTGTCCTTTGTTTACCTTGTTGTTTGCTACTAGTTCGGTGGCAAGTGCTAGTGTATGTGTGGTTCATCTGCCTTCTCCAAACCCAAATTGAGTGATGTTGTAGTGCGAATTTCTGTTAATGTAGTGTCTGAGTCTAAAGTTGATGATTTTCTCAAATATTTTTTCCCGGAACTTTTAGCAGTGAGATAGACATTTGGTTTTCAGGAATGTGTGGATTTTTACCAGGTTTGGGAATGAGTCTTATAATTGCTTATTTGAGTTTGTCGGGGAAGTATCCTGCTGATAATGAGGCATTGAAGATGTCTCCTAGTCTGTTTATGGCTGAGATTGGGAGATTGATAAATATTGTTATATTAATGTTGCTTTGGCCTAGGCAGGATTTTTTCATTTTCTTTGCTGTTCGTTGGATTTCCTCTGTAGTTAATGGTCTTGTGAGTGGATTATTTATGTCTAGTCTGTCTCTGTCAGCTGTGTGGTATAGGGTGATTATGTGTCTGTTTTGTTGCATATATGTCTCATATTGTATCGTATTGTGGCATATCTTTCTTGTCATTATCTTTGAAACACGATTCCCAATACTGTCTATGTGTATTGGCTTGGTCTTTATGGGGGTATATTTTGTTTTCTTGGCTGACTGTAGCATAGTTAGAGTCGTGAGTGTCGCGTCCTTGGAGTGCTCTAATTTTCCTCCAGAAGGTTGTTGGATCATTGTAAGTATTTGCTGTTTCTGTGATTTTGTTTTTCCACATGTCTGGTTTCTCCTGTGTTATAATAGTCTAGTCTTTCTTGTAAGGTTTTGTATCTGAAGCAATTGTCCATCCATATGTTGTGGCACGCTGTCTGAGAATGTTGTATCGTGTTAGTATGCTTTGTGTTTGTTGGCTGAATCTTGTGCTATGAAGTGTTATGTTGCTTGTTGTGGGGATATGTGTTCTTATGTTGTCTTGTATGGTGTTGTACCATTCTTGAAGTGCGTTGTCTATGGCTTCTAGTGTTCCGTTTTCAATGTTGTCCATTTCAGTTAGTCTGTTGTCTATGTCGTTTCTGAAGTTTTTCCAGTTTGCTGCCAACAATTTAGGCCTTGGGGTCGTTGGGATAATTATTGGTGATGTTGAGATGGTTGCTATGATTGGGATATGATCGCTGGTTGTTAAAGATCTAGGTGCTAAATGAATGTTGTGGAATGTTTTATCGATTGCTAGTACAATGTCTGGTGTTGTAGATGAGCTTGCAGCATGACAAATAGGGAAATATGGTCTTATGTGTGACGCTCCTGCATAGTAGCCACGTGCGGGCATGCGCGAGTGTCGGCTGCCCAGCCGTCTAGAAACCGGCTGGCGGTAGCCGGCCGGCCGGCTTTTCCTTAGTATATATCCTACGACAATGTAACTAATGTCTGGGATATTCTTATGTTGTTTCACAGCTTGAAGCTGCCCTTATTCTTAACCAACGCATCTTAGTATATTTTATTCTCGATAGTTGATTGTTTCATTATAATATATAAGATGTAAGTCTAGTGAGAGTGGGAGGAGACGAGCGGGAGAGAGACCGGCTGGGGGACGTTGCTTCGCACGGGCGCGGAGAGTCTAGCTTGGGACGAGCCTGATGTTGCTAATTTGATCGCAACGTTAAGCTTAGTTTCGACTCACGCAAGGGGTAGAGGATTTTGACCCGGCAACTGTGTTGAGTGTTGCCAAGCATGGGATGTATTTCGCATGCCTAGGGTGGGGTCCAGACAGATTCAAGACTCAGAGCTCACCTCACTGTCGTACCCTTCGGACCCCCTTGATATCTATCCCTCTCAACCCCACTTAGAAACTTTCTCTCTTACTTTGTATACCTTCTTTCCACTACTTCACCAATCTATTTAATTATCCCATCCCCTTGATAGACCTTATATCTATTATTGTATTAACGACGAGCTCTCAGATAATTAGATAGGATTTGGGCCTTATGCAGAGATGTAATTGTTAATGAGACCTAGGAAGCTTTTTTGTTGTCTCATATTTGGTGGTTTCATGCTTGCTAGTGTGTTCTTGTGGCAGGTGAGCAGGGGCTAGACCGGAGGGGAGGCTTTTTGCGATCCTTTAAGTAAAGTCTGCTGGTGCGAGTCCTGTGGACCTGCACGACTTTACTAGGATACCCGTGGGAGTCGGGGGGGCATTTTCTTGTCTGTGTACCTGTGTGTCTAGTGTTGTGTTGTGTGAGGGCCCTTGCCTAGTCCACTCAGCACTGCGCTAGCACGTCTTGCGTTTGTTTTAGGGTCGCAAGGAGAGAGTCAGATACTTGGGATCTGAGTCTCTCAAGAGAGCACCCTTTCAATTAGAGTAATTTGGCACACAGACTTGGGAACGTCCCTAGGCTAGAGCAGGTGGCTCAGCCCGGGTATCCGAAGCCTATATCCTTCCGGCTAGACCTCTGCCACCTGGCAGATTAACAGCTAGGAGTTTATTATTTCTGCATGCTTGTTATTGTGCCACAGTTTACCGTTGTTGTGAGCATTGTGAGTCAGGGTGTGGCTTAGAGACTGTCCGAGCAGGCTTGCCTGACTAAGAGTGAGAAGCACACCTGTATGTGGTTATGTTGCGAGTTGCTGCCTTTATTTAATTATACCTATGCCATTATACACTGTATGGCCTATCACTAGTATTTATTCCTGCTTATGAGTTAAGAGTTCTCTAAATCCGTAACTTACTGTCTTTGCTAAGCATCAGATCCTACAGTAGCCGCATGCAGTTTAGAAACCTGCATCTTGTCTACCTGTACGATGTTTTGAGGACTGTTTGCTTTCACCTTCTTTCACGCAGGGGTGATTAGTTGTATTAATTAACGTAACGTTACATGTACTTTCTTCTAGTTTGTTATTAAATTGTTTCTGCAATTTAATTCCGTTATCTATCTTTTCCTTGAAGCTTTAAGTCAACTTAATTGTGTGATCTTTTATATAGCCTGCTTGACTATCAGCAGTCTATAGTGCGTGCACCCTGTAACCGAGTCATAGGATACCTTGTTGTCCAGGCAGGACTCTTGACGGTTTAGGGTGGTTTGTTGCCTGGGTTTATAGATAAGGGTTGGATCTAGCGTTTTCCGTTGTTGCTTGTTGCCGCATACCTAGTCCAATAGAAAGAGCCCAGTGTTTATATATCCCAGGACGTAACAAATGGCGACCTTGCATAGGATTTACTGAACAGAGGAATATAGTGGTCATTTGTTTTGAGATTCCTTATGATTAGAGGAATACAGTGGACATAGAGTGTTTTTTTTGGAGCAACCAATATAACACATTAAAGACTTTAAATAACATTAGTATATACATACTTGCATAGGAGATAAGGCACATTCTATAACCGTGATAATTACTGCAGTGCACAAACATGTCTAATACATCAGAACACAGTGGTGGGTCAGGTCACGATACGGGCTCGGAGGGAGAAAGACCTGTGAAGTGGCTAGTCGATAGCGAGGAGGGTGCTAGAAGATTTTTAGAGGTGCCCCTTACCGCTGCCAGGGTGTTGAAGCTGAATAAGTATGGCTTAAAGTGTGTGGCAGGTCTTCAGGGTCACCAGGGTTTAAGTGGCATGAGGAAAGATCAGCTGAGGACTTTGATATTGGGTTTAGAAGGGAAAGACCTGGGTGGAGAGGCGACTGGGGGCCCCGGTCCCCAGCAACCCCCTCCACTCTAACCCCATATCAAACGTCAGGGTGCCTGAATTTAGTACATACCCCCAAGTTGATGGTCAATGGCAGCGTGGAATTCAATCACAGGGACCCTCTCCATTAAATGCACCTTCCCCTCCTCAAGGGTTGACTCCAGATTTGTTGTTTCGGCTTGAGATGGCCAAGGTTGAGGCCGCCGAAAGACAGGCTAGAGCTCAGGCTGAGGCTGCCGAGAGACAGGCTAGTGTGCAGGCTGAGGCTGCAGAGAGAACAGCTATACGAAAGGCTGAACTGCAGGCAGAGTCTACTAGGTATCGGGCTGACAGGGAGCTGGAGAGATCTCGAGTGGAGGTAACAGGGCGAAATATTGGGGGAGGTAACAGACATCGGGACCAATCATTGTCGCGCCTGCTTAAACTAGTTCCTGTGTTCGATGAATCATGTGTAACTGAGTTTTTTATGCGATTTGAGAAGAAGTGTCAGGAACACCAGTGGCCTCAGGAAAAGTGGGCAGCATTAGTTTCATCAAGACTCCTAGGAAAGGGGCTAAAAGCGTATGATGCACTACCTTTAGAGTCCTGTGTAGTTTATGATGAGCTAAAGAAGGCTGTGCTACGGGCCTATGAGTTACAACCAGAAACTTACCGCTTGAAGTTTCGGGGTGTTACTAAGGGCAAGGATAGTACCTTCCTAGAACACGCCCGGGACTTGTCTGATGCACTACGATATTGGCTGCATTCTGAGAGGGCAGCTACTTTTGAGGAGTTGAGTGAGCTGGTTCTCTTGGAGCAGTTCTTTAAGTGCACAGGCGGGGACTTAACATTAAATATAAAGGAAAAAAATCCTAGAACTCTCCAGGAGGCAGCAGAAATGGCTGACCTCTGACTGTCATTAATTCGAGGGTGTGGAGCAGCAGCTAGGAGTGAGTCGGGTGCAAAGGATCGTACCCCTCCCCCTCCCAAGAATTTTGATACACATAAATACACAAAACCATCTAGCACTGACAATAAAACTGAACATAAACCAAATACCGTCCCGTATAAGAAGTCTAATGGTACCTCCCACTCCCAAGGGAAACCAAAGAGTAAAGAGTGCTTTGCATGTCACAAGGAGGGTCACTTTGCAAATGCTTGTCCGAACAAGCCACCAAACAAGGTTGTGTCATTGGTCCGCAGCATAGGGGTGTCGCCTATATCTTCTGAGTTTGCCAAGGGTAGTTCGTCAGAGGTTGGGACACAGCCTGTGTTCAAGAGTCCGGAAGGCTCGAACCCTGTCCGCGACGTCTTTGGGGGTCATAGAGGGCATGGTTTTGTGAGGTGGGCTGGCGAAAGGCGAGGAGTTAAGCTATTGCGTGATACTGGGGCTTCTCAGACCTTGTTAAAGAACTTTACTGGTAGGCCGATTAACGCTGCTCGGGTGGTGGTAGTTCAGGGGATCAATGCTACGAAGTCCTACCCGCTGGTGCGAATGGAGCTGGAGGTGGGTGGTGTGGCGAAGGAGCTGGATGTCGGAATTGTAGAGAACTTGCCTGTTGGGGGCGTCGACCTTCTCCTCGGCAACGACTTTGCGGTGCCTGCTTCTAAGGTTTCACCCTTGGTCGTTGCCGAGAAGGCGGCCGACGTTAGTAGGGAGGAACAGGAGTGGGTTGAGAAGTGTAGCGTACAAACTATGGCGTGTGTTGTGACGCGTTCTCAGACATCCGGAGCCTTGCAGCCACCACCTCAGTCTATCAAACCGCGGAGGAAAGGTCACAAGAAAACGGGAAGTGTTGGTCAATTGGAGAGTTTTGAGCCGGCAGTGTTTCTTGGTGACTCATTATTGGCACCTATGTTCGAGTCTGGAGAGGCCTCGGGGCCTGTCACCGCTAGTGCAGGTGCAGGGCAGGAAGAGACTCTGCGACAGCATCGTTATGCGCAGCATGAGGAAAGGATGGCTCAGCGGGACATTGGAGGTGGAAATAAATTATTTAAGATGAACTTGGATAATCTGGCACCTGCTGATATATGTTCCTTGCAGCTGGAAGATCCTGAAGTCAGGGCGTGTGGTAATGGTGCTATCGAACTGGAGAGCGATGGGGATGTGCAGCCTGGTGATTTTTTCTTGTCCGAGGGTATCTTGTATCGGAGACATCAGGATCCCAAGAAAAAGTGGGATGGCGGGTCAGGATTAGTGGACCAGTTAGTAGTACCGAGGGTGTGCCGCGAGAGCTTATTGAGATTAGCTCATGATGTGCCTTTGGCAGGGCACCTGGGGGCACGTAAGACGGAGGCAGCTCTTAGCAAGCTTTTCTGGTGGCCTGGGTTAAAGGCGAGTGTCGTGTCATGGGTGTCACAGTGTCACACTTGTCAAGTTGTTGGGAAACCCAATCAGGTCATCCCGAGAGCCCTGTTACAACCCATCCCTGTCATTGGGCCGCTCTTCAGCAAGGTAGTTATCGATATGGTTGGCCCATTGCCTCCCACTAGTGCCGGCAATAAATTTTTACTAACTGTAATGGATGTAGCAACACGGTATCCAGATGCTTACCCCATGCGCAACGGGATGGCTAAGACTGTTGTCAAAAATCTACTTGTCTATTTCTCTCGTTATGGCTACCCTCAGGAGATCCACTCTGATCAGGGATCCAATTTTACTACTGCTCTGTTTAAGCAGACCATGCAGCAACATGGGATAGTGTCTGTGGTGTCATCTGCCTACCATCCCGAGAGTCAGGGAGTTTTGGAAAGGTGGCACTCGACTCTCAAGAGTATGTTGCGGTGTTATTGCATGGAGAATGGGAAGGACTGGGATCTAGGTCTCCCATACGTTTTATTTGCTGCGAGAGAAGTACCTGGGGAGAGCTTGGGATTTAGCCCGAACGAGTTGGTTTTTCGACACAGGGTCAGGGGGCCCCTCCACATAGTCAAGGAGATCTGGGAGGGAGTCACAAAGCCATGCTCGCTTCTAAAGTATGTAGTTGAAAGCCGTGAGAGAATGCTAAAGAGCTTGGAGGTAGCAGGTCAGAACCTTAAGAGTTCACAAGCTCAGATGAAGGACAGATACGACCAGAAGGTGAAGCTGAGGGAGTTTGAAGTAGATCAGGAAGTACTGATACTACTGCCTCTGGTGGGACACCCCTTGTCTGCCAAGTATTCTGGTCCGTATCAGGTTGTAAGGAAGGTTTCTGATCTCGACTATTTAGTAGCTACTCCTGATCGTAAGAAAAAGAACCAACTTTGCCATGTAAATCTGATGAAAGAGTATGTGAGGCGCCCCTCCGAGCCTCTCACTGTCCCGGTGTTGATCTGCAGCGATCGTGGTGGAGAAGGAGGAAGGGACAGTCAAGCTGCGGGGGAGGATAATTGGGATTGTCATATTTCCGCGGATCAGTGGGCGGGGAATTCTAGACAAGTGGCTCACGAGTTGATATTGCACCTGCCTGAGCAACAGCGTGTAGCTGTGCAGCACTTGTTTGATTCAAACCCAGCTGTTTTCGCGGAGCATCCTGGCCTCACTACTCAAGCGGTGCACGATGTCGATGTTGGGGACCACCCGCCCTTTAAATCAGTGCCATACCGTGTTCCCCCTATTAAATTACCAGCACTTAGGGAAGAGCTGGATTATATGCTGACACGTGGGCTGATTTCTGAGGGTGCAGTAAGGTGGACTTCCCCCGTCACACTGCAGCCCAAACCAGATGGCAAGGTGCGGTTTTGTATAGATTTCCGCAGGTTGAATGGTTTAACCCCCACAAATGCCTACCCTCTCCCTCGCGTGGACGACAGTGTGGATAAGATAGGAAAGGCCAAGTTCCTCACTAAGATAGACCTTGTTAAGGGTTATTGGCAAGTGCCCTTGTCTGAGCGAGCGCGAGATGTGTGTGGGTTTGTGGTGGACGGTGCCACATATCGTTGCCATGTTATGCCATACGGGCTGAAAAATGCCCCTGCAACGTTTCAGAAATTAATGGACGACATTGTAGCCGAAATTCCCAACTGTACGGTGTACCTAGATGATGTCAAAATATACGACGATGATTTTATCAGTCACTGTGCTCACGTCGGACAGCTTTTTAATAAACTGAATGAAGCAGGTTTGGTGGTAAACCTGGGTAAGTGCGATTTTGTCAAAGCCACAGTTTTGTACCTGGGGTTCGAGGTGGGGATGGGTCAGGTGTGCCCTCCACAGACAAAGATCAAAGCCATCGATCAGTTTCCCCAGCCTACGACTAAGAAACAAATCATGCGGTTTCTAGGTATGATAGGCTATTATCGTCGCTTCATCAAAGGCTATTCGACTGTACTTGCACCTTTAACTGACTTATTATCTAAGGACAAGAAGTTCCGGTGGTCTCCTGAGTGTGCAGAGGCGTTTTCCTTGGTGAAACACCTGTTATGTACCCACCCCATACTCAGGGCCCCGGACTTCAGCAGACCTTTTCAGCTGGTGACTGATGCCAGTGGCGTAGGGGCTGGGGCTGTCTTGTTACAGACAGATGATGAAGGTATCGAACATCCAGTGAGTTTTTACAGTAAAAAATGTAATAGTGCACAAAGAAATTACTCTGTAATTGAAAAAGAACTCCTGGCGATAGTGCTGGCGCTCAGGCACTTCGATGTATATGTTCCTGCTTTCGGACCAGTCGTAGTGGTTTATACCGATCATCACCCTCTGAAATTCTTGAATCAGTTTCATAACCGGAATATGAGGCTGACCAGGTGGTCACTCATGCTTCAGGAGTATAATCTGGACATACGCCATATTGCCGGTTCTGATAACGTGATAGCGGATTGTCTATCAAGGGTGGATGATGTTGGTTAGACTGCTACAGGATTGAGGGTTGAGTGTGGAGGAAAATAGGCTATCACTGTAGTTCAGCCGAAAAAAAAATTAAAAAGGCAAAAACCTTATAAAAACTCTTTATTTTTATAACGTGTAGAATTTTGTATAAGATGTTGTAGCAGTATCTAAGTTGAATGTTTTCGCTTATTGTCGCTAAGTTAGTTGAACTTGCTCGGTGGAGTGCAACAGTCTTTATTATTTTTATATATAATGCCTTGTGTCGCAACAGTGTGTGGTACTATGAGAGGCTTTCTGTTAGATATGAAGAACTTAGTCAAGTGTCTTATATCTTGGGGGAGGTGTGACGCTCCTGCATAGTAGCCACGTGCGGGCATGCGCGAGTGTCGGCTGCCCAGCTGTCTAGAAACCGGCTGGCGGCAGCCGGCCGGCCGGCTTTTCCTTAGTATATATCCTACGACAATGTAACTAATGTCTGGGATATTCTTATGTTGTTTCACAGCTTGAAGCTGCCCTTATTCTTAACCAACGCATCTTAGTATATTTTATTCTCGATAGTTGATTGTTTCATTATAATATATAAGATGTAAGTCTAGTGAGAGTGGGAGGAGACGAGCGGGAGAGAGAGACCGGCTGGGGGACGTTGCTTCGCGCGGGCGTGGAGAGTCTAGCTTGGGACGAGCCTGATGTTGCCAATTTGATCGCAACGTTAGGCTTAGTTTCGACTCACGCAAGGGGTAGAGGATTTTGACCCGGCAACTGTGTTGAGTGTTGCCAAGCATGGGATGTATTTCGCATGCCTAGGGTGAGGTCCAGACAGATTCAAGACTCAGAGCTCACCTCACTGTCGTACCCTTCGGACCCCCTTGATATCTATCCCTCTCAACCCCACTTAGAAACTTTCTCTCTTACTTTGTATACCTTCTTTCCACTACTTCACCAATCTATTTAATTATCCCATCCCCTTGATAGACCTTATATCTATTATTGTATTAACGACGATCTCTCAGATAATTAGATAGGATTTGGGCCTTATGCAGAGATGTAATTGTTAATGAGACCTAGGAAGCTTTTTTGTTGTCTCATATTTGGTGGTTTCATGCTTGCTAGTGTGTTCTTGTGGCAGGTGAGCAGGGGCTAGACCGGAGGGGAGGCTTTTTGCGATCCTTTAAGTAAAGTCTGCTGGTGCGAGTCCTGTGGACCTGCACGACTTTACTAGGATACCCGTGGGAGTCGGGGGGCATTTTCTTGTCTGTGTGCCTGTGTGTCTAGTGTTGTGTTGTGTGAGGGCCCTTGCCTAGTCCACTCAGCACTGCACTAGCACGTCTTGCGTTTGTTTTAGGGTCTCCAGGAGAGAGTCAGATACTTGGGATCTGAGTCTCTCAAGAGAGCACCCTTTCAATTAGAGTAATTTGGCGCACAGACTTGGGAACGTCCCTAGGCTAGAGCAGGTGGCTCAGCCCGGGTATCCGAAGCCTATATCCTTCCGGCTAGACCTCTGCCACCTGGCAGATTAACAGCTAGGGGTTTATTATTTCTGCATGCTTGTTATTGTGCCACAGTTTACCGTTGTTGTGAGCATTGTGAGTCAGGGTGTGGCTTAGAGACTCTGTCCGAGCAGGCTTGCCTGACTAAGAGTGAGAAGCACACCTGTATGTGGTTATGTTGCGAGTTGCTGCCTTTATTTAATTATACCTATGCCATTATACACTGTATGTCCTATCACTAGTATTTATTCCTGCTTATGAGTTAAGAGTTCTCTAAATCCGTAACTTACTTTCTTTGCTAAGCATCAGATCCTACAGTAGCCGCATGCAGTTTAGAAACCCGCATCTTGTCTACCTGTACGATGTTTTGAGGACTGTTTGCTTTCACCTTCTTTCACGCAGGGGTGATTAGTTGTATTAATTAACGTAACGTTAAATGTACTTTCTTCTAGTTTGTTATTAAATTGTTTCTGCAATTTAATTCCGTTATCTATCTTTTCCTTGAAGCTTTAAGTCAACTTAATTGTGTGATCTTTTATATAGCCTGCTTGATTATCAGCAGTCTATAGTGCGTGCACCCTGTAACCGAGTCATAGGATACCTTGTTGTCCAGGCAGGACTCTTGACGGTTTAGGGTGGTTTGTTGCCTGGGTTTATAGATAAGGGTTGGATCTAGCGTTTTCCGTTGTTGCTTGTTGCCGCATACCTAGTCCAATAGAAAGAGCCCAGTGTTTATATATCCCAGGACGTAACATATGTGTCTGATTAGTCCGTTGGTGATTAGTTGTCTTAGGTGTCTTCCTACTGTGTTTTGTGTTCTTGTGTTGAGGGTGTGGTGTTTTGCATTTAAATCTCCTATAAAGTAAACAGGGGCATTAAGTCTAAAAAGTATGTAGAAGTCAGGGGTGGGGAGGTAATGCCTACATGGGGGGAGATAATACAGTTGCAATAATAATTTTCTTGAAGTTGTTTGTAGTTCTGCTGCTAGAAGGTAAGATAAAGTCATATATTTGTTGGTTTAAGTTATTCTTAATGGCTATTGCTGTGCCGTCTGAAGGTTTGTTTGTGTCTTGTTTTCTATGTGTTTTGAAATCGTGAATTATTTAGAGATCTATCCTCTGGTACCCCTTGACTATTTATGAGAATAACGTGTGGGTCAATGGATTTGTATGTATTGCTTAGTATGCATTTCCGTCCTCTCCAATTTAGTACATTATGTTGAATTATATTTAGGGTGTCTATTATGTTGTCTTTGTCTTAGTCTAGAGGGGTGGGAGATGGGGACTGTTTTATTTTTATTTATTTTTTGGTTGAATTACTATATTATTTGTCATATTGTGGTGGGCATACTTTTTGACTAGTTTGATTGCTGCGCTTGCATCTAGTTTACTATTGTTGCTGTAGGCTTTGGTTCTGTTATTTTGTAGGTCTGCCATTCGCTTTTGTTGTTGGTGGAGGTTGGCTAGTTGGTGGTATTTTTCTGTGTTGTCAGCTTGGATTATGAGGGGTTGTAGTATTACTTTTTCTTCAAGTTCTGGTAGATCATCGCCTTCTTCTTATTATTTTCTTCTTTTTCTTCTTCTTCTTCTTCTTCTTCTTCTTCTTCTTCATCCTTCTTCTTCTTCTTCTTCTTCTTCTTCTTTTTCTTCTTCTTGTTCTTCTTTTCTTCTTCTTCTTCTTCTTCTTCTTCTTCTTCCTCTACTGCTTCGTTGGTTTGGGTGGGTTCTTGTTGTTTGATTTGGATGCAGGCCTATACGATTTTTATACAGTTAAGATAGGCTATAGGATTGTTGATGAGTAATTTTTTTTTTTTTAGGTTTCTGGGAAAAAATGGGTATTTGGTTGTTCATTGAGACAACTTTATTGAGGACTTCATTGAAGTTGGCTATCCCTGCAGTGCTCAATTCGTGGGCATGGTGAATTATGGGGATGTACAGGTGTCCGTTATCCTGCTGGGTTGTTGGATGCTGGTGTTGTTGTAGCTGTGGCTGTTTATTTGCTCGGGTGGTGATTTGGGCATAGTTGAATTTTTTCTTTTCCCTTAGTTCTTTTTGTTTGCTTTTGACGATGCTGGTGTCACTGAATGAATGACAGAATGGAAATTATACAGGCAAGTGGGGAAGCGAAACAAGGTTAGGTTGATGTAGAGTGGCTTTAACCCCTTATTGGCGGCGCTCGACTTAAGTCGTGCACCAATTTGCAGCAAGTTAGGAGCATTATTAAGGCTTTTAAAGGGTTAAAATCGAGTGCAAATGGCCGGGAGCACAGCGGGCCAGACGGCCGACTCCCAGGGCTTACCGCCGCCCATTAACTCATGTTCCCTGTGTTCTCGAGAGGCCGGCAGTGTAGCCAGTAGTGAGAATAGCTGGGAAAAATATACCGAAATACGCTAAACTCCCATGTTCGTGGCATCACTGCAAGAGAACCACGAGTGCTACGTAGCTCGTTCTGGTCTCATTTTGAAGCTTTTAGTGCCTAGTTTTTTGCTAAATAATTTTGTTTCATGCAGATGCTTGATTTATCATGCAGGAGGGCGTGAATATGCCCAAATGAGCCCAAAACACCATGCTAGACAAGGGTTAAAGGGTGGATGGAGAAATTTGGTGGGAGGAATAGGTGCCGAGGCTTAATTCAGCATGTGTGGGATAGAATTGATAGCGGATGAGCACACAACGAGCAACAGCAACTGGAGGGGCAAGGAAGGCAGGAGTCAGGCTGAGTGACTTTTAGTCTCTTCTTCGATGTTGGATAGGTTCTCTTCTTCGATGTCGGACTGTCAGCTGTGGTGATCTTCGGGCAGTCATCTGCAGTAGGAGTGGAGATCGGCTTTAGGAACTGTACAAACACTTCAAAGAGAGGTGAGAGATGCAGGTCTGTCTTGGCTGCGATGGGTGGAGGATCCTGGCCGCTGGAAGGTGGTTTGGAGACGCTTGGTGGCTTGGTTAAAGGGCCTCTGGGTGGTGATGAGCCGGGAGAGGGTGGCAGCGGAGGATTAAGCTTGGATGGGCCGGCTGCCGCTGTGATGGAGCGATTGAGAGGTTTAGGCAGATTCAGGCAAGGTTTGGGGTGCTGCTTCTGCTTCCTGAGGGCTTGAGTAGAAATCAATTCAAGTGGCCAGACTCGTTGTTTGGGCTGGAACATTGGGAGGTTTATAGAAGAAAGGTTATTAACCTTCAGAAGGGCAGAGAGATACTCCCGAAGAAGCTTTTGGTCCCCACCAGCAAGGGCAATGGCCTTAGTGACAATAATCTGGATGATGGTAGATTTCTCACGATGTGGCTGGCCAAAGCCTGCTGGTGAGTAGTCTAGAACTCTTTTTTCCCCCTTCTTTTTCTTCTCCAAGGCTTGAGCAGCAACAAAGGAAGGTCCAGTGATATGGTCAGCTTCATCTCCTTTCCTACTCTTGTCACCAAGGGAAGACACAGCATGCTGTGAATTAGGGGAGAAAATCCTGCTTTTATGGATAAAGATATCAGCTCCAGTAATGAAACCATATACCTTCCTCACGTTATACCATTTAACCCGGCCAGAAACCAAGATGGAGATATCTGTGAGCATGATGTTAATAGTGTCTGTGGAATAAAATGAAGCCATATCCCTTCCTCGTCCTGTGTGGTCTCTGGCCCTGGTGTCACTCTCCGCCCCCATCTTTAAATGCCCATCCGTCATGTCAGCGAGCCCGCTGATTGGTTGAGCTGGTCAGACTGGGATACCTTCCCCCGGGCGGCTGCTTTCATCCACTTTTTCCTGTTTAACTTGTTTTCTTTCTTCATGATAATATCCCGGCAATGGTTTTTCCTTATTTCTCGAGGCATATGGGAGTAAGAGGCTTGCCCGAAGGGAATAAACTGGTTGTTGACGGGATTTGGGGTGTGAAAAGGTTGTGAAAACGTTGGATGTACAATTAACCAATCAGCCCACAGAAGGGTCGGTCCAGGCGGTTACATACTGTACATACATACATACATAACATTTTAAGACTGAGTGCTCCACACATACGTGCAGTATTAGTCTCTTGTCCTAATAGCGGCATTCCAGGCAACCCTGTTAAGGGCTGCTTCACTTGTCAAGTTTTTGGATTTGAGATCGGCACGTATAGTTCGATCCCAGGTCTTCCTCGGTCCACCCCTTGGTGCAGCTCCCTCCACAATCACAGACCTGCATCTTTTCACCCAATTTTGTTCATCCATTCATTCCACATGCCCATACCATCCCAATCTACTTGTACGCATCTCCTCGCTAGAACTCTTTATACCTGAACGTCTCCTCAGCTCATCATTTGTTACTCTATCCTGCAGCCTGGCCCCACACATCCATCTCATCATTCTCATCTCATTACGTTCCATTCTGTTGACATCTTCTACTTTAACGGCCCATGTTTCTGATGCATACGTCATTGCACTTCTAACACATGAGGCATGAGGCATGAGGCATGAGGCGTTCATTGTCTCCTAAAAAAAAAAAAAAAAAAAAAAACTTTCCCTTCAGAGGGAGAGGAATTTTTGTCATGGTCAGAATTGGCAGCAGTTCTCTGAACTTTCCCCAGCCACACCTAATTCTAGCAACAGTGGGAGCCTCGGCCCCAACACCGGCAGAGATGGTATCTCCTAGGTAACAAAACTTGTCCACCAGCTCCAATGACTCATTTCCAAAATAACAGCCACAGGATCATCATTTAACACAAGCTCGCCTTTGCATACTACGCACTCAAATTTCTCGATTTCTGAGTTATGCTTCGGCAGGGGTCCTTTTCTTCTACTATAGCGCTTACTCCCATGGTGCACCCAACATCAACAGATACTACATCGAATCGAGTTAGAGCCCACACCGTTTCCACACACTGCACATGGGTATATGCACCGCTCTTTTCCACATTGCCTTGTCTCAATCTACAATGCATAACCTTGGTATTGTTAA
Organism: Paralithodes platypus; assembly: GCA_032716605.1. NCBI lineage: Eukaryota > Metazoa > Arthropoda > Malacostraca > Decapoda > Lithodidae > Paralithodes > Paralithodes platypus. The sequence goes on along the minus strand of CM064560.1, from coordinate 12,662,257 downwards.
TATTGACTCTTAAACCCTTGCTCGCCATGCCCTCTCTCCATCTTCTTAATTTGGCCTCAGCATCTTTCATATTGTCAGCTATTAGGACTCAATCGTCTGCATAAAACAGTTTCCACGGGAGTCCGGATCTAAAAACTCTAGACAGTGCCTCCAGGACCATAATAAAGAGGAGGTGGCTTAACATTGAACCCTGTTGAACTCCAACACGGACTGTGAACTCCTCACTCAGTACACCTTTCACCCTCACCGCAATTCACGAATCCTCATACATCTTCATTATCACACGCACCAGCCACTCTTCCACACCAAGTTTCCTCATAGCCCACTGCACAACATCTCTAGGCACCCTGTCAAAGGCCTTCTCTAGGTCCACAAACACAAAGTAAAGATCCCTGCCTTTTAGTAAGTATCTTTCCTGTATCTGCCTGACTATGAAGATAGCATCGGTTGTACCATGTCCTGGCATAAAACCAAACTGCATATCATCAATGGAGATGCTTTGCCTGATCAAACCATCAAAGACTCTCTCACAGACCTTAATGATTTGGTCAAGCATTTTCAGGCCCCTATAATTACCTCTATCTAGCGCATCCCCTTTTCCTTTGTATATATTTACTATTACACTTTTGTGCCAATCCTCGGGGATTTTCTTTCATACTGGTGTTTATCAACTCAGTGACTAACCTGACACCAGTCTTCCCTGAGGCTTTTATCATCTCAGAGACAATGTCAGAGCACCCTGGAGCTTTACCGTCCTTCATTTTATTGATTGCGTCGCTCACTACAGCTGGTGCTATCAAAGGAGGGGAGGGGAGGGGAGGGGAGGGGTCCAGATATTGGTTTTTCGATACTAGCTGTTCCTTATTTCATTCAAACTCTACATTTAGTAATCGTTCATAGTGTGCCTTCCATGCTTCTCTGATTTCATTTTCTGCATACACAGTCTTCCCATTATCGTTTCTAACACACTGTTCACCTATAATATCCCTACTGTAATTTTTAACTCGCCTAGCTAGGTTGAAGATCCCATTGGGATAGTCAGTGTTACACACTTGTTCGAGGACCAGGTCCTTAATGCCTTATATAGCATTGTAAATAACTCTGTTGGCAGTTCGTTTAGCTGCCTGGTATTCCTCTTTGCTGCCTCCCTTCTTCCATGCTTTGAAGCATCTCCTTTTCTCTTTCATATCATGTTCTACCTCATCGTTCCACCACCAGGAGGTCTTATTCCTGGGGTGACCCTTTGTTTTCCCACAAACTTTGTCAGTGGCAGAAGGCTATGCTTAAGGAAATTCCATTGACTATTTACATCGCTAGGCTTAACTTCCTTATTTCTATTTCTAAGTAATCTATCTGGTTGTCAAAACTCCTCCCTCCTCACTTGTAATGCTGCAGTCTGATTGCCTGTGAGGTTTGCAAAGCCATGCCTCTCTGCTACCTTCCCAACTACATGGTTTGTTGACTGATGTTCACGGTATATAACTCTATGCTGATTGGCTGGGAAATTTGGCACCATAATAGTAATACTAATAATAATAATAATAATAATAATAATAATAATAATAATAATACAAATAATAACAATAATATTATTAATAATAATAATAATAATAATAATAATGAAAATAATAAACATAATAATAGTATTAATACAATATTGTGTTGGTAAATGGGTGGTAGCCAAAATATAATTATATGGACGATTTACGAATTATACCAGTCCAGTTACTCAGCAAACTTAACGTGCAATTGAAAATCTGACTGTTCAGGTGGTTGCAGTATGATCTATCCTGGAACTGCATCAAAGGGAAGTGAACGGTCTATATTCCAGTTTCGTACATGTAGTGGAAGGGATATTCCCTTTGTAGCGGATTCATCGACAATTAATATTAAGGGGCTCACCAGCTTTGTTGTATCTTTCTCTCCTTTTCTCTCTTTCCCTGGCTTGTATCCATTCGGCCCCATTCAGCCTACTGTTTTAAGACATTTATCCCCATCCAGGTGTATGGAGACAAAAGGCTTCGCCGGAGACATTTTTCTATCGAAAAATTTACAAATTTAGATTGCTGTCAAACCAAAAATATATATATGCTGGCTCGCTACCGCTCGCCAGGAAAATATTGACACCTGGATGGGGGTAAACATCTTAAAATAGTAATCTGAATGGGGCCGAATGGATACAAGCCAAAGAGAGAGGGAGAGAAAGAGAAAAAAAGCGAGGTGGGCTCCCTTAAAATTAAGAACCGTTTTATATATTAATGTTACGTTTTGATAATTAACAACATAATTATAAAACTTTGTAAAGGCTGATCAAATAAGATGAGTTCATGACTATTTCCCAGTGGCAGACTATTACTATGATAGTCACTTTCCAACTCCAATCACTAATTAATGTTTTAAATGCAAATATTAATAAACCTTACATTGTTGTCCTCACTAGTCTCATATTCAAGTAATATTAATAAACCTTACATTGTTGTCCTCACTAGTCTCATATTCAAGTAATATTAATAAACCTTACATTGTTGTCCTCACTAGTCTCATATTCAAGTAATATTAATTGGACAACTTATTTAAAGTTATATTTCTCTCCTCTTAGCTCTCTCTGGAAAATGTTATAAATATATGTGAAATTTTGCAGACGTTCTAAATAAGAATATATACATGATTATAAGAATATATACATGATTATAAGAATATATACATGATTATAAGAATATATACATGATTATAAGAATACATACATGATTATACAATTATTTAAGAAAAACAGATTTGTCTCCTAGAGTGGCTAAAATAACTAAATACACAGACGTTACCTTTCTTATATAATCTATTTTTGTAATAACTTCACCACAACACCAAACACCTCCAATGAAATTAATGAATGCATAATATGTATGTGATCCACCAGGATTCGAACCCGGGTTATCACACACACATTTTTTGACACCTTAAGGGGGGTGACCTGCTTTTTGTTATTTCTGTCTTGTTCTCTCTTTCTCTGGCTTGTATCCATTCGGCCCCATTCAGCCAACTATTTTAAGACGTTTATCCCCATCTAGGTGTCGATTTCTTCCTGGCGAGCGATAGCGAGCCAGTATTATATAAAGAAATCCGGCTTCGCCGGAGAAATTTTTCTATCAAAAATTTTACAAATTTAGCCTGCTGTCAAACAAAAATAAAAAATATGCTGGCTCGCTACCGCTCACCAGTAAAAAATTGACACCTGGATGGGGATAAACGTCTTAAAACAGTAGGCTGAATGGGGCCAAAGGGATACAAGCCAGAGAAAGATAGAAAAGGACAGAACAAAATCAGGTCACCCCCTTAACCATTACACCACCAAGATGGAACAAAGAATGGAACAAAAGGCAAAGGTCTCTGTCGTGAGTAGCCCAAATCAAGACACGTATGAGTGGAAATGTATGGATGCATGGCCTTTAAGGAGAGATGTATGGATGCATGGCCTTTAAGGAGAGATGGGCTGTTTTTTCTGGACTCCTCCCTCGTGTTTAATCCCATTAGTTTTGAAATTCTAAGACGTTAGACTCATTAGTTTGGCGATTGTATGACTTTACTCCACATTTATTTGTTAATATTAAGACCTTTCGTGCCATTAAGTGTCGATTTTTTCCTGGCGAGCGATAGCGAGCTTGTAATTTTAAGAGAAACCGGCCTTTGGCCGGAAATTTTTTATATCTAAAAATTTACAAATTTATATTGAAGGGGGTCTAGGGGGTCTATTTTAAAGCTTGATGGAGGTCTAGCGAGGTAACGAAAACATAAATTAATATATCAATTAATATATCAATTAATATATCAATTAATAGACCAACATTATAGCCACTATCCCCTTAATGTAGTGTTTAAGAGACCCGTGTCAACCGTAATTATTGATATCAAATAAGAGATTCAGAGAGATCAAGACTGTTAAGGGGAGATGGATCGCTTTTATGGTCACCTTTCTTCCTCATGCTTATCCCCATTAGTTTTGGGATTTTAAGAAGTTTGCTCCATTAGTTTGGCGATTTTAAGACCTTTCGCCCCATGTCTTTTTCAATAATAAGACCTTTCGTGCCCTTTACGTGTCGATATTTTCCCTGGCGAGCGATAGCGAGCCTGTAATTGTGGAGGAACCGGCCTTCGGCCGTGACATTTTTCTACCAAAAAAATTACAAATTAATCTCGAAGGGGGATCTAATGGATTTGTTTTAAAGTTTGATCGACGTCTATAGGGAGGATACTTAAAAATAAATGAATATACAAATAAATAGACCCCCCAAAATAGCCCTTGTCCCCTAAGAGGCGAACGATCAATTCACAGTATCCTAAGTCTTTATAATTTCTATCTATCTATCTATTGCCGGACGCCTTACTCCCCTAAATGAGGGTGGCCATACACAGAAGGCCCCCAAGCGGACCTATCCCCAGTAAGAGGGACAACCCCTGCCAGTTTAGTGAAGGACTTACAGGATTGACTACTCAATTTAGGGTCCGTCCGACCCCGAGGCCTTCTACGTATCTTTTCAGCACTATTTTTCTACAGTGGTGCGCGGCTAGTTCATCCACTAACATGCCTTACCCTTAGGTGAGCAGTACGGATTTGTATCAGGTTTACCTTCCCTAGACAGGTTGCCAACCAAAGCTGACGAGTCCCATCCACCCGGATTTTTATAAGGTTGTCTCCCCTAGATGGGTTGCCGACCAAGGCTAACGAGTCCCATCCACCCGGATGGGAATCAAATATCGTAAAATTTTCCTTGTAAATTAAATTAAATTCCTATCAACAGACGCAGATTTTTATAATCATCTAGCAGGCATCAGATATTTTAATATATTTATGCCGACACTCCTTCAGTCCATGATCACAACCTTATTATATTTATGCCGACACTCCTTCAGTCCATGATCACCCGACACTCCTTCAGTCCATGATCACAACCTTATTCCTTCAGTCCATGATCACAACCTTATTATATTTATGCCGACACTCCTTCAGTCCATGATCACAACCTTTGCAGATGATCCTATATTTATGCCGACACTCCTTCAGTCCATGATCACAACCTTATTATATTTATGCCGACACTCCTTCAGTCCATGATCACAACCTTTGCAGAAGATGATCCTATATTTCTTCTAATTTGGCTAACATTAGATGACTCTTTTTTTTTTTTTAGATTAGGAAGGGCCTCAAGAAGCTTACCAGGACACAATCTATCTATTAGGAAGGGCCTCAAGAAGCTTACCAGGACACAATCTATCTATTAGGAAGGGCCTCAAGAAGCTTACCAGGACACAATCTATCTATTAAGAAGGGCCTCAAGAAGCTTACCAGGACACAATCTATCTATTAGGAAGGGCCTCAAGAAGCTTACCAGGACACAATCTATCTATTAGGAAGGGCCTCAAGAAGCTTACCAGGACAAAATCTATCTATTAGGAAGGGCCTCAAGAAGCTTACCAGGACACAATCTATCTATTAGGAAGGGCCTCAGGCCTCAAGAAGCTCCAGGACACAATCTATCTATTGGCCTCAAGTAGGAAGGGCCTCAAGAAGCTTACCAGGACACAATCTATCTATTAAGAAGGGCCTCAAGAAGCTTACCAGGACACAATCTATCTATTAGGAAGGGCCTCAAGAAGCTTACCAGGACACAATCTATCTATTAGGAAGGGCCTCAAGAAGCTTACCAGGACACAATCTATCTATTAGGAAGGGCCTCAAGAAGCTTACCAGGACACAATCTATCTAAATTAACCCCTTAACTCCCACATATCTTTCCTAACCTTAAGGGGACATGGGCCGGTTTTCTGCTCCCTTTTCTCCCTCGTGTTAAGCCCCATTAGTTTTCAGATGTTAAGATGCTTGCCCCATTAGTTAGTCGATTTTAAGACCTTTCGCCCCATTTCTTCGTCAATAATTAGACCTTTCGTGCTATTTAGGTGTCGATTTTTTCCCTGGCGAACGATAGTGAGCCTGTAATGTTGGAAGAACCGGCCTTCGGCCGCAATATTTTTCTACCGAAAAATTTACAAATTAATCTAGAAGGAGGATCTAATGGATGTTTTTTTTAAATTTGATGGAGGTCTAGGGAGGAAACTAGAAACATAATGAATACATGCAAAAATCGCCCAAAAAGTGAACCATCTCCCTTTAATAAAGTCGTCAAATAATAGTCCGAGGAAAGTTAATGTATGCGCCATGGATTACTGAAAGTATTAGAATCTGTCTGCTTCACCGTCTGACATTAAAATAATCTTATCCTAACCACCATTCAGTCCCAATAAGTGGCACATTAATCTTCCAGAGTAAATTGTGAACCATGCTGGACAGATATGATGAATAGTGTGACCCCTTTGTCAATTGTCTGTTTGTAATGATGTTAACCCGTTCAGTACCGGGGACGTCTTTTTCATCATATTCTGGCAACTATTAGACGATTTAATTCAGCTACGGAAGGACCTCTAGCAATACTAGGCTTCAAACTAACTCAACCAACCCTTTTAACTACCACAGATCCCCCCTAAGCTGCATATGATCGTCTAAATATAGCTAGAATATAATCATGCATACGTCGCTGGTACGCAAAGGGGTAATATTAGCTGGCATATTCACTTGCTATATAGTATTGCACCATTTGTATTACATTTTGGCTGAAATAAACACAAATAAATAAGTTACGGAAAGATGTCTAAGGTTTAAATGGTTTAAAACTGCTTTAATTGTTTACATCCAATTAATAATACCTTGCTTTCCTAGTTAATTGTTTACATCCAATTAATAATACCTTGCTTTCCTAGTTAATTGTTCACATCCAATTAATAATACCTTGCTTTCCTAGTTAATTGTTTACATCCAATTAATAATACCTTGCTTTCCTAGTTAATTGTTTACATCCAATTAATAATACCTTGCTTTCCTAGTTAATTGTTTACATCCAATTAATAATACCTTGCTTTCCTAGTTAATTGTTTACATCCAATTAATAATACCTTGCTTTCCTAGTTAATTGTTTACATCCAATTAATAATACCTTGCTTTCCTAGTTAATTGTTTACATCCAATTAATAATACCTTGCTTTCCTAGTTAATTTCTAGAATTACATGATCATATCAGGCTCATTTAATTAAAGCTCTTCTGCATATTTACAGTTTAAATTCCTTACTTCATTTTTTAGTACAAGCCCCCCCCCCCCCTCACACACACACACACACACACACCCAACATTCTGTGGGAACCTTGTGGCTGTAGGCCATGCAGGTGCAAAACAAATTACAGATTAATAGAAATAGCAATATGGCCTTTGAGAAAGACCTGGAGTACAAACGTATCAATGTGATCAATAAGCCTTTAATAACAGAACTAGGATTACAAAACGTTGATTATGTTTAAATATATAAGAAAACCCTATTATTATGTAAAGGTTTAATGAGTTAACACGTTGGTTAGTACGGTGACCCAGAAGAGGTCAGAGTAGGGAGGGAGGGAGGGAGGAAGGGAGGGTGCTGGCGATGGTGGTGGTGGTGGAGGAGACCCGGAGAGAGGAGGAACATAGTCAGTCGTCTGGTGACCGCGGTTTAGAGATGGTGTGTGGTGTCATCTCTCCTCACATCACCTCTACCCATCATCTGGTTTAGAACGGAGTCACGATTTTAGTAGAGTGCTTACGGATCATTGAATGAATATTAATTTACACGATTGGCACAATCTATTTAATCCGATTGTGATCATCAGAACACTTCTTGTGCTAAACTTTCAAATGAACTTACTGAAACAAAGTTGGTGGTGAAATCATCGTTACAATCCGTGTATTGTGTATGTATGTGTGTGTTATTGCCTTGATATGCACATAGCAATACTAGATACGTTTGGCAAAATTAAAACTGAACAATATTTGAAAACAAAGTCTGTTAGTGATTGTCTAAATTGTATATGAATACGAAACCCAGGCAACATGTCATCAAATATGTAGATATAGGTGAAAGGTAAGAATGGTAAATTATGTAGATATAGGTGAAAGGTAAGAATGGTAAATTATGTAGATATAGGTGAAAGGTAAGAATGGTAAATTATGTAGATATAGGTGAAAGGTAAGAATGGTAAATTATGTAGATATAGGTGAAAGGTAAGAATGGTAAATTATGTAGATATAGGTGAAAGGTAAGAATGGTAAATATGTAGATATAGGTGAAAGGTAAGAATGGTAAATATGTAGATATAGGTGAAAGGTAAGAATGGTAAATTATGTACACAATGTAAACACATTCCAGCAGTTACGAACATGAACACAAACATTCCAGCAGTTACGAACATGAACACAAACATTCCAGCAGTTACGAACATGAACACAAACATTCCAGCAGTTACGAACATGAACACAAACATTCCAGCAGTTACGAACATGAACACAAACATTCCAGCAGTTACGAACATGAACACAAACATTCCAGCAGTTACGAACATGAACACAAACATTCCAGCAGTTACGAACATGAACACAAAACATTCCAGCAGTTACGAACATGAACACAAACATTCCAGCAGTTACGAACATGAACACAAACATTCCAGCAGTTACGAACATGAACACAAACATTCCAGCAGTTACGAACATGAACACAAACATTCCAGCAGTTACGAACATGAACACAAACATTCCAGCAGTTACGAACATGAACACAAACAAACGTAAAGGTAACTTAAGCGAAGACAATCCCACATTTACCCCGTTAAAGTATTTTTGCACTTATGGTCTCCAAAAATAAGATATTTTTCTGTGAAAATTGGACACATTTTAGATATAGGTGTATGGTAACCGTATAATAAGTTATTTCACAAGCAGTATTAAATTATTGTAATTGCTTAAAATACTTTCGCAATGATAAATTTAAATTTATTCAGGATAATATTCCACAATCCTACCGGTATCCAGAATTAAATAAACATAATTTTGAGTACCTGACTCCTACATGTAGATTCTCCGACGCACGCTGAATAAAGTCGAGTATCCAGAATAACATGAATAAAGTCGAGTATCCAGAATAACATGAATAAAGTCGAGTATCCAGAATAACATGAATAAAGTCGAGTATCCAGAATAACATGAATAAAGTCGAGTATCCAGAATAACATGAATAAAGTCGAGTATCCAGAATAACATGAATAAAGCCGAGTATCCAGAATAACATGAATAAAGTCGAGTATCCAGAATAACATGAATAAAGTCGAGTATCCAGAATAACATGAACAAAGCCGAGTATCCAGAATAACATGAATAAAGTGGACGGGTGCCCAACCCCGAAAGGGGTTGAAATAGGGGAGCTATCCCCCCGCCAAAGGCGGCTTTCTAGGGCCTTTCCTACCTGATGTTGAGAGGATTGGGTTCTAGTCATGTGGTGATGGGCTGGTCTATCAGAGTGAGAACTGAGCGATCTCTGCCATACCCATAGCTTACTATGACTGTTCCTTTCACTTATATATTTTCTAGATCTCAAGTAACGACGTCTCTTCCGTGGATTGACCTCCCAATCTACCAAGATTGGAAGCCAAAGCGTCACATTTTTCCTTTGCCCCTCAACTTTCTCTTCATAATTGCTGAGGGGCACAGGTCCCTGTGTGGGGCTTTGGTTTCCCGGGCGTTTCTGCACCCTCCTCAGCTCCCCGCCATGGAGTGGCTTCGGTCACCCAGGCTTTATTGTGGTCGGCAGGGAGGGTTCTGTGGGGGCGCTCGGTTGTGGCCTTGACCTTGCTCGGGGCCTTGGGGCTGTTCGGCCAGGCAGCTTTGGGAACAACAACAACAACAACAACAACAACAACAACATCATGAATAAAGCCGTAAACGTACCGGGTACTGAACCTAATTAATGGCCAGTAACCTATTATTGGTCCAGGTACTAGATTTACGGTTTATGGATAGAATATACGGTAAGTCTCTCTCTCGCTCTCTCCTTCTCTCTCTCTCTCTCTCAATTATGAGTTAATTGTTGACCGTGAAAAATGTAACCTATAAAAAAAACCAAAAAAAAAACAAAAAAACGCACATTCAAACCTGTACCGGCATTGTATCCATCAGGTTCACGAAATATGTAATTGTTTTTCAATGATTTGTTTGACCACTATTTTTATGAGAGGTTTCTGTTAGTTGTGGTGCTGCATCTATTTACCCATTCAATACTGGCGACATCCTTTTCAATATATTCTGACAACTATTAGACGATTTTATTCAACTTAGTAAGGACGTCTACTCATTCAAAAGTTACAGACTACCTCAATTACTCCGTTTTGCTACCATATATCTTTTATAAGATTCATAAAATCGTCTAAATGCAGCTGAAATCAATTAAAAAAGGCTTCACCAGTACTGGAATGGTTAACGAACAGACTCACCAATCCCATTTATCCCCGCACTATCTGTATCATCATTCAACCCTTTTTTTTAGCGCCGACGTGTTTTACATTTTATTCTACCTACAGTATATTTAGACGATTTTGTGCAGCTTCAGGAAGCAGAAGGATCGGTGGTAGTAAAAAGGGTTAAGTAGGATAGTTCGAAGCCTGTTAATTGCTGGACGCTTTTCTAAACGGAATAAAATCATCTAATGGTAGCCAAAATAATGTTAAAATAATGTCACCAGTACATAAAGGGTTAATGCTAAATGTTGGATAAGTGAAGATAACTTTGAGGCAATATCGATTTTACCAGCTGTATTGAAGGCTTAAGGGCAGATTTGTATTTATTCGTTCATTTTTTCCCTTTAATATATTTTAAAGTTTCCTCCCAAGACCTCCATGAAGCTTAAAATAATACCCCCAAGGCCGAGACATTTATCTACCGAAAAATTTACAACTTTATCTTGAAAATGGGTCTAGGTGGTGTTTTTGAAGGTTGATGGAGGTCTATCGAGGAAACTCAAAAATACATTAATAAATAAATACATAGACCAATGAACAAGCACTACCCCCTTAAATTACAGGCTTGCTATCGTTCGTTAGGAAAAAATGTAAATGGTACAAAAAAGTCTCAAATTCGTCAAACTAGTGGAGGTGAACGTCTTAAACTCTCATAACTAATGAAAGAAAAAGGTGTCCTGAAAAAAAAAAAAAATCCCTGAATCCATTAACATTTCTCCATTCCTTTCTATCCCTTAAAATTCTCGTCTATTTCTTTTTTTATTATTATTATTATTATTATTATTATTATTATTTGTGTTTATTTCTTTGACACTATCCCACCGCCTCTTAAGGGGACATGGGCCGGCTTTCTGGACCACTCTCTCCCTCATGTTAAGCCCCATTAGTTTTCAGATGTTAAGATGTTTGCCCCATTAGTTAATCAATTTTACCTGTACCTGTAGTACACAGTATCTTGCCACGGAGAGGGGTCAGCAAGGAATGGTCATCTAGGGCAATTGGTATCAATTGTCGGCTGGAAAAATACTGTAATGCAAATGCAATACCATTCCTTGATAACTGGACCCGTTTCTATGGTAAAAATCAGTTGTACGCACAGGACGGGGTTCATCTTTCTCGGCTAGGGGTGGCAAATTTAGCTAGGTCAATAGATAGGATTGTCGCGGGGTTTCGCTGAAAATAAAGCCTGAGAATATGAGTAAGAATAATTGTCTAGATAGGGTAAATTGCCGTACTGGTACATCAGATAGGAATAGAAAATATCAGTCACAGGATTTTAATTGTACTGCTAGTAGAAATATTAAAGGTGTAACAGAAGATGGGAATTTAGTTAGAAATAAAGGTAAATCCGATACCAGTAAAATAAATTCATTGCGATTATATTATACAAACTGTAGGAGTTTATGTAACAAAATGGATGAACTTAGAGCACTTGTTAGCAACGAAAATATAGACATTATAGCACTGACTGAAACATGGATTAATACAGAATCAAGACATTTTTTAGCAGAATTCCATATGCCAGGATATAGTTTGTTTACACGCGACCGAACAAGTAGGAGGGGCGGCGGAATAGCAGTGTTTGTCAGGAGTTCTTTAAAAAGCTGTATTAAATCAGGTATTAGACTAAATACTGATAACGAAAGTGTTTGGGTTGAGGTTAGCGAAGGTAGTGAGACCATAATTATTGGAGTTATTTATAGACCACCAAATATGAGTAGAAACGAAGGTACAGCTTTATGGCAGGAAGTGAAAATAGCATCAAGGTTTAGCAATGTGTGTATTATAGGGGATTTTAATTTTCCGAATATTGATTGGCAGGATCAAATCGGCGACTCAGATTCAAAAGAGTTTATTGAGGCGGTACAGGATAGTTTTTTATTTCAATTCATAGACTCGCCTACTAGAGGTAATAATATCCTCGATTTAGTTCTCAGTAATAATGAACAAATGATAAATAATGTAGAGATAGGAGACCAACTAGGAAATAGTGATCATAAATCAATTTATTTTAACATACAATGGACAGGAAAGGCTAAAGAGAATACGACACTTATCCCAGATTTCAGAAAAGCCAATTATGGTGGATTAAGACGAGCCTTAAGAGTCGATCCTATGGTTAAACTATTAAGTGGACCCAGGTGCGCTAATGAACATACTCTCTCTCAGATACCTGTCTTAACTCAGGATAATTTGACAGCTACATATAATAATTTTATTTCTTCACTCCACAATGCGCAAAATAAATATATCCCCAAAAGAAAATTTAGATCAACACAGAACCAACCCAAATGGATGAATAATAGACTATTAGACCTTCTAGGAAAAAAGAGAGGAATATATCGAAAAATAAAGAAAGGCGAAATTCACCTACTTGCTTACTATCAGAATCTATCAAGAGAGGTTAAAAAATGTATAAGGACAGACAAAAGAAATTATGAAATCAGGATAGCCAATGACTCAAAAAATAACCCTAAGGCTTTTTACCAGCTATATAAATCTAAAGTTAGAGATAAAATAGGCCCCCTTAAAACTTCGATAGGAGAAATGACAGAAAATGATTTAGAAATGTGCAGTACATTAAATAGTCAGTTTCTATCCGTTTTCACTAATGAAAATTTGGCACAGATTCCAGAAGTCCGTAAGGTATATAGAGATAGTATAGAAAATAGGTTAAGTACGGTTACTATAAGTAGAAATGATGTGCTTAAGGAAATTGACAGACTGAAACCTCAGAAATCGCCTGGTCCAGATGAGGTATATGCCAGAGTATTAAAAGAATGCAGAGATGAGTTAAGTTACCCATTAACATTTCTTTTTAACAATTCATTAGAAACAGGTATAGTTCCAGAAGCTTGGAAGCTTGCAAATGTAGTTCCGATTTTCAAAAAAGGTGATAAATCAATAGCATCCAATTACCGTCCCATTAGTCTCACCTCAATCATAGGAAAGCTACTAGAGTCAATTATTGCTAGGAAAATGAGAAACCACTTAGAAACATTTAACTTAATCAATTCTTCTCAGCATGGATTCACACAGGGACGTTCTTGCCTTACTAATTTGCTTAGTTTTTTCTCAGAGGTATATGAAGCAGTAGATAATGACAAGGCATACGATATTATATATTTAGATTTCAGTAAAGCTTTCGACAGAGTCCCTCATGAGAGATTGATGAGAAAGGTTGAGGCACATGGAATAGGTGGGGCGTTGTTGGGATGGATTAGGTCATGGCTAATTGGTAGGAAACAGAGAGTCAGCATAAATGGTACCAAGTCAGAGTGGGAAGCAGTCAAAAGTGGTGTCCCCCAGGGATCGGTATTAGGTCCCCTGTTGTTTCTTATATACATAAATGACCTAGATTTAGGTATAACTAGTAGGATAAGTAAATTCGCAGACGATACTAAAATGGGGAGATCAATTGATTCAGATAGCGATATAGAGTGCCTCCAAAGGGATCTAGATACCTTACATGAATGGTCAGTAAATTGGCAGATGAAGTTTAACATTGACAAATGCAAGGTATTAAAGATAGGGAAGATGCAAACAAATGTTAAATATAAACTAGCTAATTTAGAATTAGAAAATTCAGACTGCGAGAAAGATCTAGGTGTGTTTGTTAGCAATGATTTGAAGCCTAGAAAACAGTGTATAGGCGTTCGTAATAAGGCAAACAGGATTCTCGGGTTCATCTCTAGGAGTGTGAGTAACAGAACTGCTGATGTTATCTTAAAACTTTACTTGTCATTAGTGAGACCCCATATGGATTATGCTGTCCAATTTTGGTGTCCTTATTACAGAATGGACATAGATTCATTGGAGAGAGTACAGCGTAGAATGACAAAAATGATCCATAATATTAGAAATCTTCCGTATGAAGAAAGGTTGAAGAAATTAGGTTTACATTCGTTAGAGAGACGCAGAGTTAGAGGGGATATGATAGAGGTGTTCAAGTGGGTTAGTGGGATTAACAAAGGGGACATGACAAATGTACTAAAGCTCAGTGATAGCGAAAGAACTCGTACCAATGGTTTCAAATTAGATAAATTTCGTTTCAGAAAAGATATAGGCAAATATTGGTTTGGTAACAGAGTTGTAGATGGGTGGAATGGACTACCATGTGCTATAGTGGGATCTAAAACTGTAGGGAGCTTTAAGATAAAATTGGATAAGCATATGGACGAGAAGGGTTGGGTGTGAAGGGGGATCAGCCGGGTTGGGCCAATCAGCGCTCTGCAGACCCCCATAATCCTGCGTTAATCTCTAACCGTTTTGGTAAGATGATCCTCAGGGTATTAGAGTGTTGAGCCTATAATTGGGCTTTGTAATTGATTTGGGGTTGTGTGGGACAGGGATCTGCCTTGCTTAGGCCAATCGGCTTTCTGCAGACTCCCATTTTCTTATGTTCTTATGTTCTTAAGACCTTTCGCCCCATTTATTCGTCAATATTTAGACCTGTCGTTCTATTTAGGTGTCGTTTTATTTCCCTGGCGAACGATAGTGAGCCTGTAATGTTGGATGAACCAGCCTTTGGCTGGGAAATTTTTCTACCGAAAAATGTACAAATTAATCTAGAAAGGGGATCTAATGGATGTTTTTTGTTTTAATTTGATGGAGGTCTAGGGAGGAAACTAAATAAATAATGAATACATGCAAAAATCGCCCAAAAAGTGAACCATCTCCCCTTAACCTTTCATCGTGTTCTTCTTTCCTTCTGGTAGTAAACTCAAGGCTATTTGTTTTGTAGTCACGAAATTGATATTTAAACCAAACATGTGTGCGTGTTTTGGACAGTGTATATACGGTTTGAATTAAATTGATTATTCCCGAAATGCAAAGTTATGCTCTAATTAATTCCCCAAAATTAAAACATCTTGATCTGTGTTTAATTCAATAATTGTTCTCGTACCTTGAACATAATTTACCGGTACGCATTTTAAGCGCGCCTATCAACCCCACTCGATACCAATCGTTCACGTGATTTCAATAAAACATAATTTGCCTTCAACCGGCCTCATTCGACCTAATTTCATTTCATTTGACCTCTATAAACTGAACTACCTCGACAAACTTCAATCAGTATCATATAATATTACTCGACCTATGTCAACCTCACACATTTTACAGCATCTTAATTAGCCTTAATTAGCCTATTTTTGTTGTGTATGTGTATAAAGGAGACACACAGCAGCCTGCCTGTAACTAGTGTCTCCCTCAAAGCCACAAGAGTGACCGAGAGCTAAATTCAAAGGACGTTGGGGTGAAAAGGCCTGGACACACGAAGTTTAAAGCAGTATAAATCATAGGATGAAGAAAAGAGTGATTGAGGGAGAGAGTTCCAGAGTTCACTTGTTGCGTCTAAGAAAGACTGATAAAATGTGCTAATTCTTGGGTTGGAGAGCTGGACAAAATAGGAGTGGTACTGTGTTGAAAGGCGGGTGCCTTACACTCGCTGCAAGGTAGTGGGTATGCACTGAGAGAGCTCTGAAGAACACTGATTGTTGTAATAGCGGTAAATGAGGGAAAGATATGAACAGAGATAATGCAGTAATAATAGTTAGTCATATTAATAGTTGTGCAATGTCTACCATAGTACATGATAATAACACAATGTCTACCATAGTACATAATCTACCATAGTACATGATGACATATAATAACAATGTCTACCATAGTACATGATAATAACACAATGTCTACCATAGTACATGATAATAACACAATGTCTACCATAGTACATGATAATAACACAATGTCTACCATAGTACATGATAATAACACAATGTCTACCATAGTACATGATAATAACACAATGTCTACCATAGTACATGATAATAACACAATGTCTACCATAGTACATGATAATAACACAATGTCTACCATAGTACATGATAATAACACAATGTCTACCATAGTACATGATAATAACACAATGTCTACCATAGTACATGATAATAACACAATGTCTACCATAGTACATGATAATAACACAATGTCTACCATAGTACATGATAATAACACAATGTCTACCATAGTACATGATAATAACACAATGTCTACCATAGTACATGATAATAACACAATGTCTACCATAGTACATGATAATAACACAATGTCTACCATAGTACATGATAATAACACAATGTCTACCATAGTACATGATAATAACACAATGTCTACCATAGTACATGATAATAACACAATGTCTACCATAGTACATGATAATAACACAATGTCTACCATAGTACATGATAATAACACAATGTCTACCATAGTACATGATAATAACACAATGTCTACCATAGTACATGATAATAACACAATGTCTACCATAGTACATGATAATAACACAATGTCTACCATAGTACATGATAATAACACAATGTCTACCATAGTACATGATAATAACACAATGTCTACCATAGTACATGATAATAACACAATGTCTACCATAGTACATGATAATAACACAATGTCTACCATAGTACATGATAATAACACAATGTCTACCATAGTACATGATAATAACACAATGTCTACCATAGTACATGATAATAACACAATGTCTACCATAGTACATGATAATAACACAATGTCTACCATAGTACATGATAACACAATGTCTACCATAGTACATGATAATAACACAATGTCACCATAGTACATGATAATAACAATGTCTACCATAGTACATGATAATAACACAATGTCTACCATAGTACATGATAATAACACAATGTCTACCATAGTACATGATAATAACACAATGTCTACCATAGTACATAATAACACAATGTCTACCATAGTACATGATAATAACACAATGTCTACCATAGTACATGATAAACAATGTCTACCATAGTACATGATAATAACACAATGTCTACATAGTACAAACACAACACAACATGACACAATAGCATAGAACACAATGCTAATCTAGTACATGATAATAACACAATGTCTACCATAGTACATGATAATAACACAATGTCTACCATAGTACATGATAATAACACAATGTCTACCATAGTACATGATAATAACACAATGTCTACCATAGTACATGATAATAACACAATGTTTACCATAGTACATGATAATAACAACACCATAGTACATGATAAACACAATGTCTACCATAGTACATAAAACAATGTCTACCATAGTACATGATAATAACACAATGTCTACCATAGTACATGATAATAACACAATGTCTACCATAGTACATGATAATAACACAATGTCTACCCTAGTACATGATAATAACACAATGTCTACCATAGTACATGATAATAACACAATGTCTACCATAGTACATGATAATAACACAATGTCTACCATAGTACATGATAATAACACAATGTTACCATAGTACATAATAACAATGTCTACCATAGTACATGATAATAACACAATGTCTACCATAGTACATGAAATAACACAATGTCTACCATATAACAAGTAAAGACACAAAGAAAGAAAGGTAAATCAGACACCAATGTCATTGCGATATATACAAACTGTAGGAGTTTATGTAACAAAATGGACGAACTTAGAGCACTTGTTAGCAATGAAAATACTGTATAGACATAATAGCGCTAACAGAAACATGGATAAATACAGAATCAAGGCATTTTTTTTAGCAGAATTTCATATACCAGGCTATATTTTGTTTAAATATAACCAAACAAGTAGGAGGGGCGGCGGAATAGCAGTGTTTGTCAGGAGTTCATTAAAATACTGTACTAAATCAGGCATTAGACTAAGTAATGATGACAAAAATGTTTGGGTAGAGGTTATCGAAGGTAGCGAAGGTAGCGAGACCATAGTTATTGGAGTTATTTATAGACCACCAAATATGAGTAGAAGTGAAGGTGCATCTTTATGGCAGGGAGTGAAAACAGCATCCAGGTTTAGCAATGTGTGCATTATGGGGGATTTTTAAAAACCCTTAAAAAGCGGCACACCACATAAGTCGAGTTGAAAAAACTGGCAAAAAACGGGTGAAAAAAGGGTGGAAATCGAGTGAAAATGGGTGGGATAGTAATGATCCATACGTCCGACATCTGTGGCCTCCCGGCCCACACTAACTCCAGTTCCCTCACCGCGCGTGAGGATGACAGTGTAACCAATAGTTCGCTAAAAGTGAGCAAGGTAGCAAAATCAGCTAAACTTCCATCTTCGAGGTAACACTGTCAGTGCTCCACGAGTGCTACGTAGCTGTATGTGGCGTCATTGTGTAGCGATTTCCACCTAGTTTTCGGCGCAATACAGTTCCTTTCATACTGATGGTTGATATAGCAGTCAGAACGGCCCGGAAAGGCCCAAAACGGCCACAGAGCACCCGCTAGAGGAGGGTTAATTTTCCGAATATAGATTGGCAGCATCAAACCGGTGACTCAGATTCTGAAGAGTTGATTGAGGCGGTACAAGATAGTTTTTAAGTTCAATTCATACACTCGCCGACTAGAGGTAATATAATCCTCGATTTAGCTCTCAGTAATAAGGAACATATGATAAATAATCTAGAGATAGGGGACCAACTAGGAAATAGCGATCATAAATCTATATATTTTAAGATACAATGGACAGGAAATGCTGAAGAGAATACGACACTCACTTATAACAGATTTCTGAAAAGCCGATTCAAGTTGGCTAAGAAGAGACTTAAGGGGAGACAGACTGTTTGTTTGGTCATTCATTCTTTTATTTCTTAGTTTCCTCACTAGACCTCCATCAAGCTTAAAACAAAAAACCCTAGACCCCCCTTCAAGATAAATTTGTACATTTTTCGACAGAAAAATGTCCCGGCCGAAGGCCGGTTTATCTTTAAATTACAGGCTCGCTATCGCTCGCCAGGAAAAAAATCGATAACTAAATGGCACGAAAGGTCATAAAATTGACAAAGAAATCGGGCGAAAGATGTTAAAATCGCCTAACTAATGGGCCAAACGTCTTAAAGTCTCAAAACTAACGGGGCTAAACATGAGGGAGAAGGGGGTCCAGAAAAATTGTCTGCCTCCCTTAACCCGTACAGCCCCAGCGACGCGCCTGACGCGTCGGCGATGTATGTAACGCACAGCCCCAGAGACGCGCCTGGCGCGTCACCCTAATTGCGCCGACCGTAACCTCAGGTGTAGCCACTCAAGAGGGCTCAGATTTGTATGGGAACTGTGTACGTATCCCACGCAACCGTGCCGATGGTTGGAAACTCTCAAAGTCCACGTGCGTGCGCGTGAGCGCGTAATAACCTGGTTTTTTGGGGTAATTGCCTTAAATTTTTTACTCTTGTAAAATAAGTTTTCGGGGCTCTGTAGGACCATTCTTTAAGCTTTTTGAGCGTTTTTTCGTGGTTTTTCCTTCATTCCTAACCCATTCGCTATTGTTTCTGGAATAAAACCATTTTTTGAAAACCGGCCGGGTTCTGGTGAACAAACATTACAAAACTAGCCGGGGCTGGACATGTTAAGGGTGAACTCTATGGTTAAGTGGATCCAGATACCTGTCTTAAATCAGGATAAGCCAGAGTTAAGCTTGACAGCTACATATGAACATTTTATTGCGTCACCCCACAATGCTCAAAATAAATATATCCCCAAAAGAAGATTTAGATTGACACAGAACCAACCAAAGTGGATGAATCATACACTAATAGGTCTTACGGGAAAACAAAAAAATTATGTAGAAAAATTAAGAAAGGCGAAAATCACCTACTTATTTACTATCAGATTCTATCAAGACAGGTCAAAAAGGAAATTAGGAAAACAAAAAGAAATTATGAAATCAAGATAGCCAACGACTCAGAAAATAACCCTAAAGATTTTTACCAACTATATAAAGCTAAAGCTAGAGATGTAATAGTTCCCCTTAAAACTTCGATAGGAGAAATGACAGAAAATTATTTAGAAATGTGCACTACATTAAATAGTCAATTTCTTTCCGTTTTCACTAATGCAAATTTGGCACAGTTTCCAGAAGTCTGTAAGGTATATAGCGATAGTATAGAAAATAGGTTCAGTACGGTTACTATAAGTAGAAATGATGTGCTTAAGGAAATTGACAGACTGAAACCTCAGAAATCGCCTGGTCCTAATGAGGTATATGCTAGAGTATTAAACAAATGCAGAGATGAGTAAAGTTACCCATTAACATTTCTATTTAACAAGTCATTAGAAACAGGCTTAGTTCCAGAAGCTTGGAAGCTTGCAAATGTAGTTCCGATCTTCAAAAAAGGTGATAAATCAATGGCATCCAATTACCGTCCAATTAGTCTCACATCAATCATAGGGAAGCTACTAGAGTCAATTATTGTTAGGCAAATTAGAAACCACTTAGAAACATTTAATATAATCAATTCTTCTCAGCATGGATTCACTCAGGGACGTTCTTGCCTTACTAAATTGCTTAGCTTTTTCTCAAAGGTATATGAAGAAGTAGATAATGACAAGTCATATGATATAATACTTTTATATTTCAGTAAAGCTTTCGACAGAGTCCCTCATGAAAGATTGATTAGAAAGGTTGAGGCACATGGAATAGGTGGGTCGTTGTTGGGATGGATTAGGTCATGACTAATTGGTAGGAAGCAGAGAGTCAGCATAAATGGTACTAAGTCAGAATGGGGAGCAGTCAAAATTGATGTCCCCCACGGATCTGTATTGGGTCCTCTGTTGTTTGTTATATACAGTACAGTACATTAATTTCTTTGATTTAGGTATAACTAGTAGGGTAAGTAAATTTGCAGAAGATACCAAAATGGGGAGAACAATATATTTAGATAGCGACATAGAGTGGCTCCAAAGGGATCTAGATAGGTTACACGAATGGTCAGTAAATTGGCAGATGAATTTTAACATTGACAAATGCAAGGTATTAATGATAGGGAAGATGAATACAATTGCAAAATATAAACTAGCTAATATGTAATTAGAAAACTCAGACTGTGAGAAAGATCTAGGTGTGTTTGTTAGCAATGATTTGAAACCTAGAAAACAGTGCATAAGCGTTCGTAACAAGGCAACTGACCTCTGACCGTTTTGGAGAGGTCGGTCCTCAGGGTATTATTGAGCTGGGCCTATAATTAGGCATTGTAATTTGGGTTGGGTGTGAGAGGGATCTGCCTTGTGTGGACCAATCAGCTTTCTGCAGACTCCCATTTTCTTATGTTCTTATGTTAACACTGTGGCGTGTAGAAAGAGATTATAAGGAACTAGTAAGAGTTAGTGAGTTGATGAGGCGAAATGCTTTTGACTCCACTCTTTCGAGAAGTGCTATTTGGGTGGAACCTCCTCACACACATAAATAGTACTTGATACATGGGCGCACTGTGACCCTATACGGAGCAAGAAGCTGTGCGGGGGTAAAGAACCCACGGAGACGGTTGAGCTCATCTAACTTTTGAGAAGCTGTTTTGGCAAGAGTGATAATATGATCTTTTCAAGAAAGGTTGGATGAAATAGATACACCAAGAATATTGAGAGAAGACATAAAGTTGATTTGTGTAATGTTGAAGAGTATTTGTTAGTGTTGTGGAAGATTGCAATGGGTAGATAGAAGGAAATATTGGGTCTTGGGGGCATGGTCTTGATCATTGAAGCTGACGTGGAGATTTTCATTGTGTGAAATGTTTGCGATATTATCTCGCTGTTCCTGATCTCCCTTCCCCCTTTGATAGTTACGGTTGGCAACTGACTATTTTACTGATTGTCAATACGAATAATATGCCTTGTGGTGACAGGGAGATGGTTTGTGTTTTGTTATATTTTCTAGTCTTGACCGAGTTTTCATAATGGAATGCTACATCTATATTAACATACATGAGAGATGTTGCGAGTGGTGTTAATTTATCTTGATATGGCAAAACTATATATATTTCTTTGAAATGGGGCCTTTTCTACTTACATTGTAGACATTTTTTTCCGGCTTTAGCTAAACTTTATCCACGAGACTTTCAGGGTAGCATAGCGTTTTGGCTAGATTATATAGGTTATTTGTTTGTATATATATATATATATATATATGTTAGTAAAGCCAGGTTATCAATTTTCTTTAATACATACGAGGTTGAAAGAAATGGCAATTTCTGCGTTGGAAATTTTATTATTCAAGGTTTCCAGGTCTCTGATGAGTTTTTGCTGGGTGGCAGGAAGTAGATGAATGAGGTTAGCAAAATTCATGGTGGTACAGGGTTACCTTAATGTACAAGATGATACAGGATATACGACGCGTTTCACTGGACAACCAGCATTATCAAGTATGGATAGAATGATATAAAAGGTAAACAGGAAGGGTGTATATAGAGGGTGGAGGATCAGAGGAGGCGAAAATCAGGGGGCAAAAGTCTGCTATTGGTGGAGGGGTATTCTAGGAGTGTTAGAGAGAGATCCGCGTCACGCAGGCGCAGTGGATGCGGGAAGGTGGTGGTCGGTTGGTGGTGTCGAAGCTGATTGGCTGCGTGTCGAGAGGCGTGGCCTAAGTTGCGTAGTATGTGTGGCGCCGGCAGAAGACGAAGCTGAAGGAGGTAGCGCGGGGGGCTGCGTCAAGGGCACCGGGGGGCGAGGGGGGGGCGTTAGGCCCTGTAGGATAGTGCCTTTTGGCAGAAGGAAGGATCTGAAGGTCCAGAGTTTGGTTGTTGATGTTGGGATGTAAGGCTTGGATATATAACGCTTCGAGTATTGGTAATCTCCTTGGGTCACTTTCTTTATCGAGTATGGTGGTGTGTTTCTCTAACTCGTTTCGTGTGAGGTGGGGGTGGTTAGGGGTGAGATAGTGGTCTTTGATGGCTCCAGCCTGAAGGTGAAGAGTTAACCGACGTGAAAGACGATTCTGCGTCATGCCAATATAGGAATGAGGTCCACAGTCCTCATAATTACAGGTATGTTGGTAAATGACGTGATCGTCAGTCATCGGGCTCTTTATCTTGGTGGAAGCTGGTTTGTTGCGGAGAACGAGGTTGGAGGTCTTGGGGAATTTGTAATAAATTATTAATTTGATTTTGTTTTCCGGGTTGGTTGGGTGGACATGCTTGCAGATTATTTCTTTTATGACGGCCTCGTCATTTTTGTGTTCAGAGGACATAAAATTGCGGTAGAAGATCTTGATTTCATTGGAGGGGTCAATGTTGGGAGGGCTTTGGGTGTACCATTTTTCAGGATGGTGGTTGATGGTGCTGGAGACATTGGATTTGGAGTATCCGTTATTCACTAAAACTTGAGATAGTCTCAACTCGTAACTCGTAGCTCTGAACGACCATGGGTTCAAAACCACCGTCTACACTAAACCAACTACACAGGACAATGCCTCAACAGCGATAGTGAATGCCCCCGCCGTTACCTTCTATCCTCCATCTCCGCTTATGTAAAGAGAGCCCTCACGCACTGCTCTACCTGGGCCGACACCCACCAGGAACTAGAAAGACTATCTCAAGTTTTAGTGAATAACGGATACTCCAACTCCGACGTCTCCAGCACCATCAACCACCACCTTGAAAATGGTACACCCAAAGCCCTCCCAACATTGACCCCCCTAATGAAATCAAGATCTTCTACCGCAATTTTATGTCCTCTCAACACAAAAATGACGAGGCCGTCATAAAAGAAATAATCTCCAAGCATGTCCACCCAACCAACCCGGAAAACAAAATCAAATTAATAATTAATTACAAATCCCCCAAGACCTCCAACCTCGTTCTCCGCAACAAACCAGCTTCCACCAAGATAAAGAGCCCGATGACCGACGATCACGTCATTTACCAACATACCTGTAATTATGAGGACTGTGGACCTCATTCCTATATTGGCATGACACAGACTCGTCTTTCACGTCGGTTAACTCTTCACCTTCAGGCTGGAGCCATCAAAGACCACTATCTCACCCCTAACCACCTCACACGCAACAAGTTAGAGAAACACACCACCATACTCGATAAAGAAAGTGACCCAAGGAGATTACCAATACTCGAAGCGTTATATATCCAAGCCTTACATCCTAACATCAACAACCAAACTCTGGACCTTCAGATCCTTCCTTCTGCCAAAAGGCACTATCCTACAGGGCCTAACGCCTCCCCTCGCCCCCTGGTGCCCTTGACGCAGCCCCCCGCGCTACCTCCTTCAGCTTCATCTTCTGCCGGCGCCACACGTACTACGCAACTTAGGCCACGCCCCTCGACACGCAGCCAATCAGCTTCGACCCCGCCAACCGACCACCACCTTCCCGCATCCAGTGCGCCTGCGTGATGCGGATCTCTCTCTAACACTCCTAGAATACCCCTCCACCAATAGCAGACTTTTGCCCCCTGATTTTCGCCTCCTCTGATCCTCCACCCTCCATATATACCCTTCCTGTTTACCTTTTATATCATTCTATCCTTACTTGATAATGCTGGTTGTCCAGTGAAACGCGTCATATATCCTGTATCATCTTGTACATTAATGTAACCCTGTACCACCATGAATTTTGCTAACCTCATTCATCTACTTCCTGCCACCCAGCGAAAACTCATCAAAGACCTGGAAACCTTGAATAATAAAATTTCCAACGCAGAAATTGCCATTTCTTTCAACCTCGTATGTATTAAAGAAAAACAAAAACAAATATATATACATATATATATATATATACAGTATATGTTCTTAAAAAAACTGTGCTTCTGTGCTGACCCCCTGCCTAGGCAAACTCTTTCGTCTCTGTCTCTCCTCTAACATCTTTCCTTCTTGCTGGAAGTTTGCTCTCATTCAACCTGTCCCAAAGAAGGGTGACCGCTCTCAACCCTCCAACTATCTCGTCCAATTGCTCTCATCTCTTGTATCTCTAACGTTTTTTAAACTATTCTTGCTTCTAAATTTCTTAAGCATTTCTCTTCTCATAATCTGCTCTCAGATCGCCAGTATGGCTTCCTTAAGGGTCGCTCTACTGGTGATCTTCGTTCATATCTTACTAACTCTTGGTCATCCAACTTTCGGGACTTCGGTGAGACTTTTTCTGTTGCACTAGACATATCGAAGGCCTTCGATAGAGTCTGGCACAAATCTTTAATTTCCAAACTGCCCTCCTTCGGTTCCTGTCCCTCCATCTGTGCCTATGTCTCTAATTTCCTTTCCGGCCGTTCCATAGCTGCGGTTGTGGATGGCCATCGCTCATTTCCTCATCCTATCAACTCCGGTGTTCCTCAGGGTTCTGTCCTATCTCCTATTCTTTTTCTAATTTTCATAAATGATCTTCTCAATTGTACATCCAGTCCAATCCATTCATATGCAGACGACTCTACCTTACACCACTCAATTAGTTTTCCAGAACACCCCTGCCAGCAGTCCCTCAAAAGTTAACGTAATGAAGCCATAAAATGCTTATCTGCTGCGATCTAGCTACTATTTCCAATTGGGGTAGAGAAAACCTTGTTGCATTTAATGCTTCCAAAACTCAATTTATCCATCTTACTACCCATCAGGAACCTCCAGAGGACTATCCCTTATTCTTCAACAATACAAAAATCAACCCTTTATCTTCTCTCAATGTTCTCGGTGTCTCTTTTTCTTCTGCTCTCACTTGGAAAGACCACATTACCAGTCTCGCTAAGGCAGCCTCCCAGAAGCTGGGTGTGCTCAACCGCCTCAAGGGGTTCTTTATCCCTGCGCAGCTTCTTGCTCTGTACAGGGGCACAGTGCATCTTTGTATTGAGTATTGTTCACATGTGTGGGGAGGATCCTCTCACACCGCACTCCTAGATAAAGTAGAAAGGAAAGCCTTTCGTATCATTAACTCCCGTCCACTCACCAACTCTCTGCAATCTCTCTCTCTTCGCCGCAATGTTGCATCTCTCTCGCTATTCTATCGCTATTACAATAATCAGTGTTTCTCGGAGCTTTCCCAGTGTATACCACCTCCTCTACGTAGGGTACGTAGTACCCGCTTTGCAACACAATCCCACCCCTACTCTGTGCAAATCTCCAACCCAAGAGTGAAATGCTATTCTCAGACTTTCTTCTATTCAACTGCTGAGCTCTGGAACTCTCTCCCAGAATCAGTCTTTCCGTCTTCCTATGACTTAAATTGCTTCAAACTCTGTTGGTCCAGGCATTTTAGCTCGAACGTCCCTTGATTTCGGCCCTGTCACTCTTTGAAATCTGGGGGAGGTACTCGCTGCAGGCAGTTATGCCTTTTGTCTCCCTCATTCACATAGAAAATCAATATATCTCTCTATATATATACTGTATATATATATATATATATATATATATATATATATATATATATATATATATATATATTTAATAGGGCCCCTTCATCATTGACGACTTTGCCTATTAATAGTAATAGTCTCCATTCAACATTCTGTGCCAGCATTTTGAATAGCCCGCGCGGAAGTATCATGGAGTACTCGTCATAAGTGCACGCTTAATTCCCTTATGGGATCGTCATTTTGATCGGGTATCCTACAGAAAAAACTCAATAAAAAATAAAAAATAACTTAATACCTGTTATCATATGACTTGCCATATGATTGGATTTCTCATGTTTCGCTTCCCCGACACCAGGCCCCCTATCGGCCATCTTCGTCCTTCCTACTTCCGCGGCCTTACGATCAACCGGGCTCGCGCCGTGTCCGCTTCATTCGACGTTCGCAGAGCTTCTAGTGAGTCCTTACTCATTTGTATACATCTGTGTTGTAGTAACAAGGTTTAGATTAGCTAGCATGGCTGCCAGATTGGTATGTCCGCAGGAAGTGTGTTAAAATAGGGTAGCATTGTCACAGGCGTCTACGGTTCCCGGATCGTCGTACCGCGTGTGTTATTGTTGTGATACGCCTTTAGCTGTTGTGTTTACTTAGCTAGGAGGCTACCACTTTACAAGGCATGATACAGACTGTCAATATTGAGAAAAGTACATGCCATATTCTTCAGATATCAGCAACAGCTCTGGTTTAAGGGTGTCTGCATGTGGTGCTCCACCTTCCAGGGTTCGTGTTTTGCTTGGGCCCCTTGGGTGGGCCTCCCTCATCTGTGTGCTGCTGCCGGGTGTCGGAGCGTCGTCTGCCAGGATGTTCTTCGTACCTCGTGGTCAGCCTAGTTAGGGGTCTCCGGTGTAGGCTTCAGGTAATTTAGGTTTCTAAATTATCTGTCATTATGTTATGCCTATGTACGCCCTATTATACGTTCATGCATGAGGGCATGTTCTTTTTGGGTAAGGGAGACATCCCTATATGTCATTATTTTACTGTGTATGTGTGGGACTTCGGTTAATGGGGATGTGCCAACCCCATTTCCCGGTAGTTTTTGTCTGTTCCAGCGGCCCCGTGCGGTGGGTCCAGGTTATCCGTCTCTAACGGGTAGGAACATTCAGAAGATCCCGGCGTGGTTTGGCTGAACCACTCTCTCCCGGCGGAATTGCATTCCTAGCAGGGCTACAAACTCGACCCGCCGAGTTAACTCACCCTGACTGACCCAGTGACGTGTTGAGACTTTATCGCCTTCGGCGCCACGCGTCGAGTGTACAAGAAGTGATACGATTAGTTTTGCAAACTTTCTCATTTATGATCAGACACTTACAAAAGATCAAGGGACCTGTGGCTCTCGTCACAGGTAAGTAGTTGAAAGTCAGCTAGACGGATCCGGCGGAAGGTTAGAGTAGTGGTACACTATAGCCAATTTTCCGGCAGATTCGGGTTAGGATGTTTTATACCTCATAGGTTATCCTTATGAGCATTGATTCCTGGAATTTGTTTCCAGGCCCCAGAGACTGCTTCTCCGGCGGAGTTGGACAACTGATCCCGGCGGTGGGGGGGGAACCTCTCATTAAGGCACCATGCCTAGATTTGAACTATGCGTTACTCCTACCTGCTCCCTTTTGCCCATTTTTGCTCACAAACTATGCATAAAGTGTGTAAAGTGTTTAGATCGTTCTAGAGGCTTGTGGTTATCTAAACGATGCTCTATTTGCTCTGAGTTAAAAACCGCCTTAGTGGCTAAGAAAGACTTATCGTGCCTAGCAGCAATACACAAGATTAAAGCCACATTTAATTCTTATGCAAAGGACACGGCCCATAAGGCACTTCACTGCGATGACGAAGTTCTATGGGAGAATCTCATTATTAAGTCACCACTGGTTAAACCCGGTTCCTCCAAATCTGTACGACCCAAAGTCAAATCGAAAGCCCTCAGCAAAGAGGTAGCGAGTAGTAGCAGTGAGAGCGAAGTCACCGAGGTTCCACCCTCTGACCGTACGAAGAGGAGATGCTCGCCCTCCCCACGGCGGAAATCGAGGTCAAGGTCGAAGTCCCCCACAAACACTCTCGCCACTCTACCTCGGACTCTTCCCAGTCTCACAAACGCCGGAGAGAGGACTATGAGGACACGACGAGCAGCCGGCAGGACACTCCTCAGCCGCCGCATCCTACCCCCCCTCCGACACGCCTCAACGTGATTCGGGGGAGTCGGAAATAGGATCGGATATATTGGAATCTACACCTAGTCATGAACAATCATTGAGTGTGCCTCCTAATGTTACTTTTGCCATTCCAAAATTGAATATTGTTCCCCGTAGTGTTAGGTCAACAGGACCGAGTAGGGTTCTAGCCGACCAGTACAGGGGTTATCCGGCGGGGTCCCATTTCAGCTCTCAAGTGACTCAAGACTCCCAGCCCGTGGTGGCAGGGGGTTATTGGCGTCAGCCTGAACCCTCTCTTTTTAACGTCATTCCTGAACAAACCGAGGACGGTAACATAGAGATGTTACCATCATCGGTGCCAGATTTGCCATAGCCCCTGGCGGATAAGGAAGTAGAGAGACAAGAGAATTCGGAGCAGAATGAGGAGCCGGCGGATGGTGTGTTCTCCCCGGCTCCTCAGTCTCTCCCAGGTAATGATTCTGAGGCTAGTTCCCACTCATCTAATGACTCTCATAGTAAATGGATGACTTCGGATCAGATAAGTGAGTTATTGCATAAAGTTATGCAATATTATCAAACCCCTGCCTCTTCGGATCCCCCGGTCAATATCTCAGCTGCGCCCCCTAGCACTTCTGTTGGCAGACCCCTAAATCCTCCTGAATTCATTCCTTCTTGTCCAACTCCGGTGGTAGCCTCGTCTCCAGGCACTACAGTGCCGGCGACGCTAGCTATGTCCACCCTGAGGGTTGTTGCTGATGTCCCCCCACCTCCCTTAGATAAGGCACCTCTGAGGAAGGGCCCCATGCCCCTCCTCTATGGTGCTGACTGCTCTTGGGTACCTGTGTTACTAGAGAATCCCCTTTTAGCTCAACCTTCGGTGTCAGGGGACCCCCCAGTTCCCGGCGAGTGGTCCATTGAGATCAATAAGACCCGTAAATTTAGGGCTAAAGACGAGGCAGGGAGGGTATTGGATGTATTGATTAAGGGTGTACCAAGTTCGTACAACCCGTCTTATTTTGTGTATTCAGCCGCGCCGGCCATTCCTACCGCCGCATCTGCACGACTATTTGCCGATTGGTCTAAGGTTGATGGCATCAACGATGTCAAAGCCTTGAATGCTCTTACGCCGGAGTTGGCTACAACTCCGGTCCTTGACCACATGCATACTCCGGTCCTGCAGATGGGGCAGGTAGGAGTAGGCCCTTGGGTAGATCAGATTCCCCAGGAAAATCATGCTTACTTTTCTTTGCCGGTAGCTAAAGCTGAAGGAGTGTCATCAGACTTACTTACATTTCTGGTGGCACCCAAAGTGTCCTTGCATGCCATTGATGAACCTTTTTCTCCCCCCCCCCCCAGCTGCTCACCTGGAGAGGGATTTTAAGTTACGAAATAAGGCCTACCGGATGTTCTCTCAATACTTGGTGAGTCACCAAGTAGCCGCCTCTCTTTCACGTACGATCTCGGCCATAGCTGACCCCCAAATTAGAAAAGCTACTGAGCTGTCTCGAAGACTCTTGCTTCAAAACTCCATTCAGTCATTAGGGGACATTAGAATTGCAATCTTAGAAGCGGTTCAAGCCCGCCAAGATCTGAGAGTCCATCTGGTGAAGAAGTTGCCGGCGGACATAGGTCGCCGGGTAACTCTCTCCCCGGTACTTACTGCCACCCTCCTTAACTCTGACACTTGGAGTCTAGTGTTTAATATGGTGAGTGGGTGGAAGCAGGTTACCTCCCAAGCTAAGAAGGACCCGGCTAAGAAGCCCTTTCATAAGTCAAATGGCGGTAACAAACCATACCAGCCCCAAGCTAAACAATCACCAAGGGACGCCAGACCACCTCCTCAGCAGGGAGGTAATCAGCACAAACCCAAACATAAGCAGTCTGGGTATAAGGGTAAGGCCCCCTACAAAGGTACTCAGGGCCCAGTATCAGCCAAAACTAGTCAAGCGTCCGATACCAACCCACCTCCCCTTCCAAAAAACTAGCCACTCATACTCTTCACATCCCAGTGCCGAGCTCAAAGACACGAGATTGGAGAGTTGCCTTGAAGGACGAACCCCGGTTGCACCTGGGTTCGTTCCGTTCATTCCGCTCAGCCTGGCCCAAGCGTACCTGGGCCAGGAAGGTAGTGAGCAAAGGGATCACCTGGCGGTGGCGCCGGCGACCTTGACTGCGTCAGCCGCGGGAATATACCAAAGTGTCTCAGGAGGAGGAGACCCTACTGCAGGAAATGATTGCCAAACAGGTCCTTATTCAGGTCAATGCCAATCAACCAGTGTTCACGTCAAGACTCTTCTTAGTGCCAAAAAGGGACAGTGTCCAGATGCGACCATTTCTAGATCTCTCGCACCTGAACACCTTTATAGAGAATTCACCCTTCAGGATGTTGACTGTTCAGCAACTCAGACTCGCACTTCCTCCGCAAGGATGGATGTGCTCGATCGATCTCAAAGATGTCTATTGGCATGTCCCTATAAACAAGCGGTTCCAAAAATTCCTCGCTCTGAGGATCCGGCACGAGACTTATGTTTTTCAAAGGATGCCATTCGGGTTGAACCTAGCACCGAGAGTGTTTACCAAACTCGTCCGGCAAGCTCTTTTACTCCTGTTAGTTCGCGGCATACATGTGTTTTGGTATCTGGATGATTGGCTAGTAGTGGTAAACTCTTTGGAATTATGTCAAGACCATGTAAACCAAGTGTTAACTCATGTACAAAACCTAGGGTTCAAAGTGAACTTGGCAAAGTCTCACCTTGTCCCCATACGGACTATTCAGTGGTTAGGGCTGATCTGGGACACCGCCGCTCTGACTCTTACTCAGAGTGTGGACAACCACGGCAGATTTCGCAAGAAACTGTTCCGGTTTCTCCACAGTCTGGATACGACCAGGAAAACGTGGGATTCCCTGATCGGTTCTCTCAACTGGGTTCAATTAACTGTCAAGTTGGGCCATTTGAAAGCCAAACGATTAATCCTGGAAGACAACAAAGTGTTCCCTCTCTTGCCGGAGAAAAATTATGGCCAAATCCTCCATTAATCCACAACTTACTCTCGGTCAGGACCAAGCGGGAAGTCCTCTACTCTGTCGTGACATGGGTTTCTCCCCCTCCTGCGGTGTGGGTAGACACACACTCCTCAGGGATCAGTCAAGCCTGGGCCACCAAGGTCAGGGCATCTGTTTTTTTTTTGTTTTTTTTTTTTGTTTTTCCCTATATTTCAACTACTCCCTCTCGGGCATAGGCTGAGAGCCTGTACATTCCACCGCTCAACACGGTGAAGCCCGTGAGGTCTTATTCCAGTCTGGGGAGTGAGACATGTGAAGCATCCATCATGGCTCGAAGCAGCTCCATCTCTGAAGCGGCCGGTTGCTTCTCTCAAGTGCTTCACCGTCTCACCATCCAGACTCAGACCCTCACTCTCAGAACGCCACATATTGAGCAGTGAACTCACTAGGCATTGTCCGCCTGTAACATATTTTGAATATGGGAATATTCATAGTTTTATTTAATCAGGGAACAATGAGGGTATTTTTTTGGCATTTCGGTGGGCTTTGTGGTAATGCACTGATACTAGGTACAGCACAAATTCAATCCCAATAATATCTTTCCATTGACATATCGGGATTTGAACCCGGGTCCATTGGATTACCAATCCAGTGGCATGACCACTCCACCACACCTCCCCTGAAGGTTGTCAGACAGCCACTCACATATCAACAAGCAAAAGCTTCTAGTCCCCCTCTTTATTCTCCAAACTCACGGCATGACATTGAGAAACAAATCAATAGCGTTCCGAATGGACAATCAAACTGCATTTTTTTGTATTCTGAGACAAGGCTCAGTGAGGTCACAAGAGTTACTGAGGGTTTCAGATTTTGTTTTACCCTAGCCGACTCACTCGGAATTTCCCTGCATGCCACATACCTCCCCGGCGTGGCGAACGTCTGGGCAGACACTCTCTCTCGCCGGCGGAGCACTCTAGTAGAATGGACAATCAAACAGGCTATCTTCAACAAAATTATTGCAATGCTGGCCCGTCCACAAGTGGCATTGTTTGCATCCACAGAGAACCACAGACTCCCACTCTTTCTCACACGTCATGGGTTAACCCCGGCGGGGGGACCCGATGCATTGCTGGTGGATTGGAACAGGTGGACCTCAATCTATCTGTTTCCTCCACCAGACTCTGTGTTAATGTGCAAAGTCATTCACAAGCTGAGGGATTACCGGGGCCGAGTCACACTGATCGCGCCTCTTTGGCCGGCCCAGGTATGGTACCACCAATTGCAACAGTGGTGCAGGACCCCGGTGTCCCTCCCGGTCTCCGCTTTCCACTTGGAAACGATTGGCAACCTTCGGACCTCGCTCAGTTTTGCCTTATGGATATTTATAATGCCAAATTGTTAACTCAATTTGGGCAGAGCGTCACTAATAAGTTAATGAACCAGTACACTCCGTCTACCAGGAGACAATACCAATCCCATTGGAACACTTTTACAACCTGGATTATTGAGTCAGGGCAAACGAGTGCCTCGGGAGCATTAATTTTCAAATACTTAGACTACCTTTTCGAGCAGAAACATTTTTCAGTTGTAAACATTAAAAAATAATTTGTCTGCCATTAGAACCCCCTTCCTTGATCTCACTGGCCTTTCCATACCGCAGGCGGAGGAGAAAGGTTTTATGAGGGCATGTTTCAAGCTACGTCCACCTCCCCGTCAGCTCATGCCCACCTGGTCACTTGATAAAGCCTTAGAATTGCTTCAATCGCGCAAGTATAATAATGCGCCGGATTTTGACTCACTTTTGAAAAAGGCTGTCTTCCTCATGGCACTTGCCACCGGGAACCGGGTGTCTGAGCTGGCGGCGATGAGCAACGAACCAAACTGTCTCAGGTTTGGGAGACTGCACGACCATGTTCAAATCGCGCCGTCTCCCTCTTTTATTACTAAGAACGAACATTCGGACCATGTTTTTTCTGAATTTTCAGTCCCGGACTTGAAGAGAGGCCTCACTCATCACCTTTTATGTCCTGTACAAGCACTCACAAAGTTTATGAGGGTTGCACAGCCTCGCCAACCAGGTGCTTTATGGGTAAACCGAACAGGTAAGCGTGTGACAAAACGGAAGTTAGCTTCCTTGCTTGTCGACGTTATCAGGGAAAGCAATCCCGGCGTGATAGGCAGGGCTCACGATATCAGGAAATGGGCAGTATCCCTTAGATTTCTGCAATTTTTTTCAATTGATGATATTGCTAAGACTCAACTTTGGGCTTCCAATCATACGTTCCTTACACACTACCTGTCTGTTGCTCTAGATATACCAAAACGCACCTGTGTAGCTTTACGGCAACGGGTACAGTAGGTAATGTTCTATTATAAGTTGTTTTGTTTTAAAAGGGGGGGGGGGGGGCGGAATAGCCCATATCCCCTCTGTACCCTTGGAGATTGTGATGTATCACGAGCTGTGATAGGACGGGTTCTACAGTCCAGTATACATTTTATTGTGTTAATTCTAAGAAGATATAGCGCATAGTTGCAACTATGTACGTTTTTTTACCAAAGTGTACATATATATTTACTGTACAAATAGTTTAAGGAGGGAACGAATAACTGCTGCAGAGTTATAGTTCTAGGGGACACAAGCGTGTCCATGTATTTCATGCATACGATCGATTGCAACGATCTGACCATGAGCAAGTAGTTTCTTAATGCCATGCACTGCTTGCAAATCTTTTATACCTTTTTTATGTTGTATTACATACAATAAAACTTAAGAAAATGTTATCCGGATTCTTCTTCCCTATGGTTAGGACATTTTACGAATGTCCCGCCTCCAGTCTTGATATTCAGGCGAAGTCGTCAATGATGAAGGGGCCCTATTAAATTATAGGTTTGATTCCCGAAGGGAAGTAGAGAAAACCTAATATTTAGTAGGGCCCCGTAATCATTGACAACTCGGGCCCTCCCACCATCCCACTTCCCATTCGTTGATTTCCATAGTTTATTCTTGGTATATCAGTGAAGGACGAAGATGGCCGCTAGGGGGCCTGGTGTCGGGGAAGCGAAACATGAGAAATCCACGCATATGCAAGTCATATGATAACAGATATTAAGTTATATTTTATTTTTTATTTTTTACAGAGTTTTTTTCTGTAGGGTACCCGATCAAAATGACGATCCCATAAGGGAATTAAGCGTGCACTTATGACGAGTACTCCATGATACTTCCGCGCGGGCTATTCAAAATGCTGGCGCAGGATGTTGAATGGAGACTATTACTATTAGTAGGCGAAGTTTTCAATGATTACGGGGCCCTACTAAATATTAGGTTTTTTCTACTTCCCTTCGGGAATCAAACCTATAATATTGCCTTTGTTTTTCTTGGTCTTGTCATTAGCAATAATGATGGGTGAATCATGTTACTGACGGCAGGAAAGGAGTCACGGAGGTAATTGTGGCCATAAGGGTACAGTCACCTGCAGTGAAAGGTGGTACATATTTTGTTAGATCAATTCTGACATGCCAATATAATATGTTATTATAAATAATATTCTTTTAAATGCATGCTAGAGTTAGTGTGTTCCCTAATTAATTCATTACTATTACAAGTGTATCACAAAGTAGTCTAGTCTACCAACTACGTGTGCAAGCTATCTAAAATCCGTTCTGTGGTCCATCAACATCGTCTAAAATCATAATCTTTCTATCTGTTGGCATTGGATGCCCTCAACATGACCCAGTGATGATAATGAAGGGCCCCATGGTGCACCTGTGTCACGCTTCCACCATGAACCACAAGATTCGGACAAAATATAAGAGACCGTATTAATATCCCGTATGCATACACCATACAAGACAATGCATATGTCTCATTACCCGTTGGCAGTGCCGACATATCCACCACTCAATCTCGTCTTACTTGCCGTGAGAGTTTGTTGATACGCGGTCCTGTGTGATAATCAACCCTCTCGCAGAGAGCCCATAGCACCCCACTTATTCATCCGGGGGATATCGAGTTCCCAGCCTCTCCTATCACTGAGTTTCATGGCTATCAGGATATGTATGTTTGATACTAAACCCTCTGCGATTTTCCATGTGTACATTATTAGGTAACGTTCTCTTCTACGCTCCAATGAGTAGTTTCAATGATTCTATTTCGCCTGCTTTGTATGGGGATGTTAATACGTTACAGTATTCAAGCCGCGGCAGCACTAAGGATTGGAAGAGCGTTATCAAAGAAAATTCACCGTGTGTTTTAATGTACGCAGAATCTAACATGTTACATGTTTCGCAGCTGCAACTTTGATTTGGTTATGTTCTTTGAATCCCATATTTTCAGACATTAACACCCCAAGGTCTTTCACACTGTCTTTACGTTGTATTATGTGGTTCGATTATGTTATGTAATTTGTATTATCTTTAATAACATTATCATCAACGTATCGTATTACTTGGAATTTTTCTTCATTCATTTATATATTAGGAATAAGTTACAGTAATTATAGATTGAGAGAGAGGTATCCTGACCAGGATTCGAACCCACTCACTCCAGGTATATTTGGGAGAGTTGGGCACCGTAACCACTCGGCCATGAGCGGATATAAGGAAAGCAACCTTAGTTCTTATTTGAAGAACCAGGTTATGAGTGGTTACGGTGCCCGACTCTCCCAAATATACCTGGAGTGAGAGGGTTCGAATCCTGGTGAGGATACCTCTCTCCCAACCTGTCGTACATTATCATTAGTAATTATAGAGGATTTGGGTAGCTTCTTTATTACCAGTTTTGCATATTCACAGTGGCGAAAACATTTAGAAAGTATGGGTGAGGGCTAGTCCTATCCAAAGTGAGGTTTGGCATCCTCTACCCAACCTTAGCCATTTCTGTCCGTCTCTTTTCCTGTATTACTTTCCTTACTTCGGGAGTGGGAGGCTAGGAATCCTGCTCCCCTTGTAAAATTCACCTACTATAAGAGACAGAGAAAGGGGTGAGGGAACTCGAAAGTGGTCCCAAATCCTATGAATTGGAACTTTAAATGTTTCTGTTTGGGCTCTGTCTAAAATCGGCCACCCCCAGCTATGGGGTATGTGCCTGAGTACATACATAAATACATACGGCTTTACCTCTCCATTCCATATACCGTTTACTGTGACTGTTGCTGCCTAGGACTTGACATGTACCGTGACAGGGTGTATGGGCTATTATCTCGCGCATTTCACTTCAACAACAACATACCTAATTTGATCCTTGGTGTGATCAAATGTTTGGCCCGAAATTCTCTCACAGTTCATTCGGTCTACATTACATAGTACGGTATCTTTCCTGAATTCCTGGGACTGACAAACTCTATCTCTCTCTCTCTCTCTATATATATTGTTACGTATCTTGATCCTCAAGTGGTTAACTTGATGAATCTAGATAGCACAGAGATATATATTAAGGTATCAGTCAGCTGAAGGCAAAACAAAAGTAAAATCTAATAAAATAATTTCCTGTTGTTGCTTCCTTTCCTTTTGGATCTTAGGACTTAGTATCCTTTATAGACTGATACTCTTTAATAATGAAAAATACTGAAACTAATTAAAGTCATGTAGTATTTATAAAGAATTATTATTTAACCGAAGCTTAGTAGGCTATGGTTATGAACCGAATAAGTTATAGCTAAAGAAGGACTATTAATTTTATAAAAAGTCTTGAAAGATAAATATTAAAGTAAGAATATTTCTGTCTCTTACCCTTTTTGAAATGAATAGATAGTTTTCTTCTATGTCCTTTTATTTATATTTAATGTAATTATTCTTGGTTCTTGTCTTACGTTAATAGTATTATATTATTATTATCATCAGGAGTAATATCAAAGTCACATAAAAAGTTAGATATATATTTAATAATTAGTTAAATTTATTTCTTAACCACGTAACATGAGGTTTGATTATGAGTAAATAAAGTTACAGGATCGTTTCATAGATTCGATTCAGGTCTCCCTCAAATAATATGAAAAGCAAAATATAATATTTTGAAGCAAAAGAATTTTCTTCAGCTTAGGAAATCACTAGAAGTAATATTAACACAGCCATGTTAGTCTAAGGCGATATTACTAATACGAGGCAATAGCATCACCGTACGAAGCACCGTTAAGCAATGTACGCTTAATTCAAAGAACATGAAAGAACTCGTAAGTATTAATATAAAACAATAGTATTACTTTCATCATAACCCAATTACTTAAAGAGTTGCTTTAGTCCACAAGTTAGTCAACTAAAATAGTTAAGTACATAATAATAGCGTTAACGTTAATTCCCAATCAAATAGTTAAACACATTACACACATTAAACACATCACGTTAATTCCCAATCACATATCTCACTAACCAACATAACGTAAGTGTTTACACCGAACACACTTAACACACATTTATATAATCTGACTGACAGTCACAATCCCATTATAATACTTCACCCCGTCTTCCTCCAGCTGCAAGTTCACCTTCCCCAACTCCAAATGAGACTGATTTGAATGCCCACAACTCGGGTCTTATATACCAAACAATGATGGTGTAGGAACGAATCAGGAGGCGAGTGATGGTGCGCGCTCCAATCATAGCTCCTCGAATCACATAACAGGTGTGTCGTCCACTCACAGCTCCTGGCGTCGATCATACGTCATAGCATCGGTCATCGAGGTATGGGGCGAGCTGGTATGGGGCGAGATGGTTTGCCCACTCGCTCGTTCGCTCGCTAGTCTGCTTCACCACTTGGGTAGTTTGGCTCCTTGAACTCTAATTCGAACTCTTAAATTAACATACAGGGCTCCGTATGTCAGACCTCCCCCCTAGAAAAGAGTTTAAGGAGTATAGTACATAATAGTAAACATAATACATAAATAGATTCACCACCAGATTGGCAACAGCAAGATTATAATGAGGATATAATAAGGATATCACCCAAAGTAGGCAACGTCTCCAGGTACCACATCAGAACATAGCCGGAACGTAGCTGGAGCGTTATTCGAACTGCAAGGCATCTCACAGCTGAAGGCTTAAAAGCGCACTACAAAAGCATGATATTTACCTCGCTACAAGGGAGAGCTAATTGCCAAAATCCTCTCATTAAATTATACTTACTGCTGTATGAGGCCAACCCGGTAAATGTAAGCTTTGATCCGTGGCAGTGGGTAGGTATCGTTCTTTGTGACAGCATTGACTTGCCTATAGTCCCTACAAAACCCATGGCTCCCGTCTGGCTTCGGCACAAGTATGACCGGACTACTCCACTGGTTGAAGGCCCTTGTGATCAGCTGGTTTGAAAAAATTAAGTCAAGCTCGACCTGCAGTATACTCCTGCGTTGTGGCGAGACACGGTAGGGGGATAGTTTAATGGGAGTTGCATCCCCTACGTCGATGTCGTGCACGGCCAAAGAAGTAAGCCCTGGAGTATCACGGAACACATTGGGAGACTGAGATAAAACAGAGATTAGTTGGTTCGCTTGATCAGAGGGAAGACGACATAGTTTAGATGGTAATTCCCTCAAAGCCACTGAATTATACTGAAAGTTGGATAGGCTACATGACAAGTCAAAGTCTGCATGGATACCTTCAGGCTCTGGAACAGTCTGTTGCGGGTCAGTAAGAGAACTGAAGACTTTGTCCGCATCAGGCTGCTCACAGGTCCTGACATTCACTGCCACAGTGGGAGAATCTGGAAGAGAGGAATCAGGGGACCTATGGTAGGGCTTCAACATATTTATATGGAATACTTGCGTGGGCTTTCTCCTGTCTGGGGTAGTTACTAGATAATCGGTAATGCTCACCCTCCGAATGATCTTATATGGGCCCCTGAACTTGGCAGATAAAGGTTGGCCAAAAAGGGGGAGCAGGACCAAAACCTCATCACCGGGCTTAAACTCCCTCTCACGGGCTTTTCTGTCATACCATTTTTTCATGGAGCTTTTAGCCACTGTCAAGTTTTGAGCGGCAAACTCACATGAGGATCTCAGCCGGGTTTTGAAATCTGAAACATACTTGAGGTTTTGGTTCCCCTCCTGGCCAACTAGGCTATCCTGCAATAGTTGCAAAGGACCTCTTACCTGGTGACCGAAAACTAGCTCATTAGGGGAAAAACCCAGGGATTCAGTTGGAACCTCACGAGTAGCAAATAAAAGAAAAGGTACCCCCTTATCCCACTCAACTCCGGTCTCTGTACAATACTTACGTAACATTCCCTTTAATGTCTGATGATATCGTTCGAGAACCCCTGGACTCTCTGGGTGGTAGCTGCTAGACTTTACATGCTCGATACCCAACTCCTTCAGGGACTGCTGGAAAATGTTAGAGGTAAAATTAGTTCCTTGATCACTTTGCACCTCATGGGGGAAACCCATTCTGGTGAAAAAATTTGAGCAGTTCCTTGATTACAGTTGGAGCAGAGGTAGTCCTTAAGGGTATAGCCTCTGGGTAGCGAGTTGCCATGTCCATGATAGTTAATAAATAAATGTTACCTTGGGAAGTCTTAGGCAATGGGCCTACAATGTCCACTACCACCCGAGTAAAAGGATTCTCGAAAACGGGCAAGGGCACCAGAGGATGTACAGGCACCTTCTGATTGGGTTTTCCTGTCATCTGGCAAGTGTGACACACTCTACAACACTCCACTTCTGCACGCATTCCTGGCCAGTAAAAGTGGGATCTGATTCTGTCTAGACTTTTTCTCACACCTAGGTGTCCTGCCAATGGTATACAATGTGCCATTTCCATGATATCTTTACGACAAGGTTTAGGGACTACTACTTGATGGACGTCCCAAGCCCCGTCATCGATTGGTCTGTGTGGCGGTCTCCATCTTCGCCACAATACTCCTCCTTTGAGGTAGAAACATTCACCACCCTCCTTCTCACATTCCTCTTCACTCACGGACCTGGCAGCTAACTCCTTGCATTCACAATCATCTCTCTGTAGCTCTACCAGGCCACTAGGACAATTTGGAGGGGTTTCATGGTCATCGTTAGGGTCAAGATGAGCCATAAAGGTGTCAGTTAAATCCACCTCAGTCACATCATCAGGCACAGTTGGAGCATCATTCACACTCTCATCATCCCTTTCATCAACTCTTACATTCGGTACATTTCTGTCTGAGGGAACTGCTACTTGAGACATTGAACGTGTGTCAGCACACACAGGGAAAACAGTTGGCAACTCCTTGTCGAGCTCACCGGTTAGTGGCTCGTTAACAGGGGAAAGTGACAAAATGGGGTCTGGTCGGACCTTCTCACCTGCTACATCATTCCCCAAAAGGAGTGTTACCCCAGGCACAGGGATATCTTGGGACCTACACAAAGCTATGGTGGCCTCACCCTGTAGTAACTCACATTCAATTTCGCCTTTTACCAAGTATGCATAAAACTGGCCTCCAGCACCTCTCATTACAACTGGTTCGCCAGGTGGGCACTCAGTGTAAGGATTCACCATGAGGGTGCTAGTAGAACCTGTGTCTCTCAGAATTTTTACCTCATGCATGCAACCATTTAATCTCACGTTGCCAGATGAAATAAAGGGACGGTAACTGTCCTGCACTGATGGTGAAATTATTATTGGTTTAACCCTTGTGGGTTGCACCACACATGCTACTACACCCCTGTCTAGATGATTTACGTTAGCTGCTAGGTACTCCTTCTGTCGAGAGTCCTGCATTAAAGGAACTTTTGGTGCTAGGTACTCCTTCTGTCGGGAGTCCTGCATTAAAGGAACATTTGGTGCTAGGTACTCCTTCTGTCGGGAGTCCTGCATTAAAGGCACACATGGAATTTGAGATACGGCGGCAACTGTCTGCCCCGATCTCTCGGTTTTTTCCTTGGCCCAGCACTGATAAGCTAGGTGGCCTCTCATGCCACAAAAAGTACATACTTTAGGGGATACGGGAACGTTCCCTCTTTGAGCATTACTATTAGTTTGGGGCCCACCTCTGTTACCATTGCCCTGAGTCGCATTTTTAGTTGGGGGAACATTTCTATTTTGGCTAGCTGGGGAAGACGTTATAGGCTTGTGACTGGGTCTGTCAGATTTGTGATTGAGATACTTAAAATTAGAACTAGAATTATCGTAGGGCTTCTTTCCACGAAATTTGTTGTTGAGCACGTATGTGTCAGCCATGTCAGCAGCGTCGGCAAGACAATCTACCTTTTTCCCCTTTAAATGATAGGATACAGAAGAATCAATTTTCCATAGGAAATTTTCTAACAGGACCAACTCCTTCAGATCGTTGTAGCTTGTGACTTTCTTACTCTTGACCCAATGATTGAAAGTTTTAGTCATGGTCCTGGCAAATACCTTATGGGTTTCTTCTACTTTCTTCTGGTTTTACGGAAAGATTGCCTGTAAGCCTCAGGCTGCAATTGATAAGTTTTTAGGATAGCTTCTTTGAGATTGTCATAATCCTGCCTAACTTCTGCTACTTCTGACAAATACGTGGCTCGAGCCTGCCCTGTCAAAACAGTTTGTAACATAAAAGGCCATTGATCTCTTGTCCACTTCATACCTCCAGCAACTTCCTCAAACAAAACAAAGAAATCCTGCACATTATCCTCAGTGAAAGGTGGAATGACACTAGTCATAGTTAATCCCAGAGGGGGAGCAATTACGGGAGCATTTGTATTGACATTTAGTTGAGCTGTACGATATTGATATTCACATTGTTCGGTCGTTGCACTGGCATTTATTCTGGCTAGTTCTATATTTAGTCTGGCTTGTTCGGTCTTTGCTCTGCTTTGTTCTAGTTCGAATAATTGATCAATGGTAAAACCAGGTGGCAATTGTTCATCAAGTTGGCTAGGTTTACTAGGGATCCCACCAACTGCTCCGTCACCCTCCCCGCCTTCTACAGGGAACAGGTGGGTTTTTATGGTCTGAGCCACCTCTACTTTGGACATGTTTGAGAC
This sequence comes from Paralithodes platypus, assembly GCA_032716605.1. Classification (NCBI taxonomy): domain Eukaryota; kingdom Metazoa; phylum Arthropoda; class Malacostraca; order Decapoda; family Lithodidae; genus Paralithodes; species Paralithodes platypus. The sequence goes on along the minus strand of CM064560.1, from coordinate 12,619,523 downwards.
AGTTAATTGGAGATGTGAGGCAAGCACTTTCAGTTCAGATTTTGACAGACAGTCAATATCAGGGGATGTGGGTTCTGCTTCTATGAAAACTCGAGCATCTTCGTCATTAATTAGTTGAGGCATGATTAATATTTGATTTTAAGTAGTGAAACGTTAATGAAACAGAGTGAAACTGTATGAAACGAATCCTGGCAAGGTCGCCACTCTTCTGTTACGTATCTTGATCCTCAAGTGGTTAACTTGATGAATCTAGATAGCACAGAGATATATATTAAGGTATCAGTCAGCTGAAGGCAAAACAAAAGTAAAATCTAATAAAATAATTTCCTGTTGTTGCTTCCTTTCCTTTTGGATCTTAGGACTTAGTATCCTTTATAGACTGATACTCTTTAATAATGAAAAATACTGAAACTAATTAAAGTCATGTAGTATTTATAAAGAATTATTTTTAACCGAAGCTTAGTAGGCTATGGTTATGAACCGAATAAGTTATAGCTAAAGAAGGACTATTAATTTTATAAAAAGTCTTGAAAGATAAATATTAAAGTAAGAATATTTCTGTCTCTTACCCTTTTTGAAATGAATAGATAGTTTTCTTCTAAGTCCTTTTATTTATATTTAATGTAATTATTCTTGGTTCTTGTCTTACGTTAATAGTATTATATTATTATTATCATCAGGAGTAATATCAAAGTCACATAAAAAGTTAGATATATTTAATAATTAGTTAAATTTATTTCTTAACCACGTAACATTGAGGTTTGATTATGAGTAAATAAAGTTACAGGATCGTTTCATAGATTCGATTCAGGTCTCACTCAAATAATATGAAAAGCAAAATATAATATTTTGAAGCAAAAGAATTTTCTTCAGCTTAGGAAATCACTAGAAGTAATATTAACACAGCCATGTTAGTCTAAGGCGATATTACTAATACGAGACAATAGCATCACCGTACGAAGCACCGTTAAGCAATGTACGCTTAATTCAAAGAACATGAAAGAACTCGTAAGTATTAATATAAAACAATAGTATTACTTTCATCATAACCCAATTACTTAAAGAGTTGCTTTAGTCCACAAGTTAGTCAACTAAAATAGTTAAGTACATAATAATAGCGTTAACGTTAATTCCCAATCAAATAGTTAAACACATTACACACATTAAACACATCACGTTAATTCCCAATCACATATCTCACTAACCAACATAACGTAAGTGTTTACACCGAACACACTTAACACACATTTATATAATCTGACTGACAGTCACAATCCCATTATAATACTTCACCCCGTCTTCCTCCAGCTGCAAGTTCACCTTCCCCAACTCCAAATGAGACTGATTTGAATGCCCACAACTCGGGTCTTATATACCAAACAATGATGGTGTAGGAACGAATCAGGAGGCGAGTGATGGTGCGCGCTCCAATCATAGCTCCTCGAATCACATAACAGGTGTGTCGTCCACTCACAGCTCCTGGCGTCGATCATACGTCATAGCATCGGTCATCGAGGTATGGGGCGAGCTGGTATGGGGCGAGATGGTTTGCCCACTCGCTCGTTCGCTCGCTAGTCTGCTTCACCACTTGGGTAGTTTGGCTCCTTGAACTCTAATTCGAACTCTTAAATTAACATACAGGGCTCCGTATGTCAGAATATATATATATAAGAGAATCAGACCCCAGACGACTAGCTATTTTAGAAGCTCTATACATCCAAACACTCAACCCCAGCATCAACAACCAAACACAAGACCTTCAAATTCTTCCTTCAGGCAAGCGCTACAGGCATGCTGCCCCCCTCCTCTCGCCCCGCGCCCCCCTTCCTTACGCTTCCACGCTCAGCACACAACTGACAACACCAACCAATCACAGCCACCCACAGCCAACAACCAACCACCGATAAGATTTAGTGCCCGTCTCGCGAATAGACTACCTTCCACCAATGAACAGCCACCACACACCCAGTAGCTCCGCCCACCTCCCTCTATTTGATCCTCGAATTTTGTATAAATAAGATGCATTGTCCCTATTCTAACCATTACCTCTCCATTCCCTGAAGAAGCAAGATGTTTACTTGTGAAACGTTGGATCCACCATGAATTTTGCTAACCTGTTGTACCTCATCTCTGAACCCCAGAGGAAAATTGTTAGAACTATTGAAAGCTGTAACAATAAAATCCTGAATGCTGAAACTGCTATTGCTTTTAACCTCGTCTGTTTAAAAGAGAATCTATTACCTGGCTATACTAATATAATTATATATACATACCAGTATATATATATATATATATATATATATATATATATATATATATATATATAGATATAGCTTTCAGATGTAGGTATTCATTCAGTTTGGTGTAATTTTCTGTCACTCTCTGATGGTCGAGAAATATAAAGTGCAAACTAATATAATACATAATGTTATTTTGTTCTTATGTGTCTAAATATGTTGGTTACAAACATTTATACAGACATGCAACAAAGCCGTTAACGTCCCTAATATGTTGGTTACAAACATTTATACAGACATGCAACAAAGCCCTTAACGTCCCTAATATGTTGGTTACAAACATTTATACAGACATGCAACAAAGCCGTTAACGTTCCTAATATGTTGGTTACAAACATTTATACAGACATGCAACAAAGCCCTTAACGTCCCTAATATGTTGGTTACAAACATTTATACAGACATGCAACAAAGCCCTTAACGTCCCTAATATGTTGGTTACAAACATTTATACAGACATGCAACAAAGCCCTTAACGTCCCTAATCATACATTTATACAGACATGCAACAAAGCCGTTAACGTCCCTAATCATTTATACAGACATGCAACAAAGCCGTTAACGTCCCTAATCATTTATACAGACATGCAACAAAGCCGTTAACGTCCCTAATCATTTATACAGACATGCAACAAAGCCGTTAACGTCCCTAATCATTTATACAGACATGCAACAAAGCCGTTAACGTCCCTAATAATTTGTGTTGCGAGTTCTCTGTCAAAATTCTACAATCCTTTTCACCCCGAATTTCTTTGTCGTCACTGATGTGGGTGTCAGAGGATGAAAGATAAATGTTATATTAAATATTTGTGTCCTAAGGCGAATTGCAAAGACCACGGCGACAAAAGGCTTCAAACTGGATTCTGAAAGTGATCGTTGTACCAAAAAATATATGCGAGTTTAACGGATATTCATTTTATATCATATTATAGCTATGTGGTATGTGCCTGAGTATATACATACAAACAAACATACCGGTATACAGTACATTTTTATCATCCGGTATTATAATTTTTCAAATAATTTTAAGCATAATATATACTGTATATATATATATATATATATATATATATATATATATATATATATATATATATATATATATATATATATATATTATATATATATATATAATCATATATATATATATATATACATTATGATTTCTAACAACTACATGTGAGCTACCAGTCCTAAATGTTTTTAGACTCTCAGCTAGGATCGAACCACCGACAGTCAGTACGAGTGTCCATGCTTTAATCAACTCTACCGTGGCATCATAAAGAATACTTAACCTTTTAATACCGGTATTTAAATTAAGGAGAAGGGAAAACTTATTTGGAGAAAGTATTCCATTTGATACACAAGTCGTAGAACCCATGTTACAGAATACCATACAATTTTTTTTGCAAGAGCTCCATCACAACGCGGGCTGATTTGTTTTTATTTAATTCTTCCCCAACCAAGCACGAGAGTCTGACAAATCTGACAAATAGATGTGAGCTACTCAATGTTTTTATACTCAGGCCGGGCTCGAACCACTGACAGTCAGGATGAATGTCCATCCTTTAATTAACTCGAGCCCAGCTGAGAAGTTTATTGAAGATGTAGCCAGTCTTACAGTTGCACATAAAGAAGACATTCTTGCCATATCGATGCTGCATGGAAGGGATATATTGCCGGAACCCAATGGTGCTATGCAACAACACCAGGCTCTCATGAATGTTAACCTTGAGGAATGGGTTGAAGGCATCATTAACCCAGTGAGCCCCAGCTGATTTAATAAAAAAACAGTGATAGGAGAGGCTGGGAATGCGATATCCCCAAGATGAAAAATTGGGGTGGTATATGCTCTCTGCGAGAGGGCTGGTTATCACACGTCTCTTCAATAAACTCCCGCGGCGAGTAAGAGACATGACGGGCATCTCGTTAGACAGCTTCAAGAGAGCCCTTGATGTCGAACTACGAAAATTGCCAGACGAGCCCATCTTCGCAGGGGAGCGCTCCGCCCCTTCGAACAGTCTGCTGCACCAATTTTCAAACAACATCAAACATCAACGATGGGCGGTGAGCTCCTCGGTGCCACTAGCAGAATGGCGAACTCAGCATAGGTACACATAGGTAGGTAGGTAGACTCCAGACCCAGCCACTTGTCATTTTTGTTTTCTGAAAACACATGGGATGGGTTAGTAATGAATGAAAAACAACAAAAAAACGTTCACCTAGGTAATTTAGGGGTCCTGGTGGGCGGCGGAAAGTCACAATTAACATGGGGTGATGGGTAGGCAAAATATTGGAAAATCACTCCCGCGAGCGCCCACACGCCCGCGGCTGGACTTGGCGGGTTGCAAACCATCGGTATTGTTCCGTGGGATCCTAAAGCAGTTCCCATACAAATCTGAAACCTCTACAAGCCTTCTATCAATGGTCAATAAGGGCTGTTACCTATAGCCGACGCTGGTACTGGCAGGGATTTACAAAGCCGTCGATTCATGTCCGACGCTGGTGCTTTGAGGGTTAAGCAAGTTCTTTGTTGACTAGAAGACGTGCCTGATATGGTACATCAGATCCTTCTCACGTCCCGCGTTGATATCTGCATATTCTTTTATGTTTTCTGAGAAATGTAGTTTACCCATGATTGCCTGATTTTTTTTCTCGAGACATTAGATGGCCGAAGATAGTCGTGGTAATCAGCGGATCGATGGACCAGTAGTTAACAATAGATGACTAGTGATACCCATCAGCAGCACACTGGCAATGAAGATGTACATCTTCGGTACAATAATTTTGCCATTGCATCCGTGCCAAATGTGGAGGTGAAACGTGACGAGCCAGACGGTACGAGTTTTACAGGTTCGTCTGTGTTACAATGTGCCCCACCAATATGTTTGTCAGGATGTAAAGGAAGAAGTCCATCATCGACAAAATCCTACAGAAGTCCGGGTTAGTGAGTCCGGCATCCTCCTCACCTTGAAACTCAAAGATGTGTGGATCGAAACATGCAACATTACCCCACCTCCAGTTCCTCAGCATCAGCATCATCAACATCATCACCACCATCACGGTGGTGTGGGTCTGGCACGCCCACGCCCACCAGGGCCACGGGCAACATGCCCATGCCCTGCACTGCCAGCCCACCCACAGATACTGCTGCGGGTGGCAACAGGCTGACCAAAGTTGTCCATGTGCCTATTGTCTACTGTGCCGCAGGGAGTGTGCTGTCGTGCAAAACATACAGGGCGTTGTGAAAGTGGTGGTGGTGAGGCAGAGTGAGTAGGTGAAGGTTGGTCAGGGGTGGAAGGTGGTGGTGGTGAGGCAGGGTGAGGAGCTGATGGTGAGGCAGGGGGTGGGGGAGGTGATAGTGAGGCATAGGGAGGAGGTGATGGTAAGACAGGGTGAAGATGTGGTGGTGAGGCAGGAGTGGTAGGTGGTAGTGGTGAAGCAGGGGTAGGGGGTAATGGTAAGGCAGGGGTATGAGGTAATGGTAAGGCAGGGGTAGGAGGTAATGGTAAGGCAGGGGTGGTAGGTGGTGATAAGCTAGGGTAATGGTCTGGAGCTGCAGAAGTACCAAGGGCGGGAGAGCCATGACGCCCTTGTAGAAGTGGAGACTTGGTGGCAAGGGTTGATCCTCGTCGCTAGAATTATCTGGTGGTAGTGGCCATTTCCCACAGCAAGTCCTGTAATTCGTAGAAGCATTTGGGTCTTCATGGTGGTGGTGGTGGTCTGGGGGAGTGATGAGTCACAAGATACTGCTAGGCCTCCTTGTATCTTCCATTTACCCGTTGTTTCCCTCTCTCTCTCTTCTTTGACTGCCGTGCACGTGGGTACTCCCCTGGCGTGTATAGGAGCACCGGGGACGCGTCTTTCTCTTCCTCGTCATCCTGGCGTTGCATTTCAGCATCTTCAATAGCCCTTTGCAGCTGTGGGAGGTACACGTTCGGCTAGGCTCGGGTCTGGGCTACAATGGTCAGTGGGGAGAACCAAAGGCTCCCGGTACTAATAATTCTTTCACATGGCATATGAGTCATATATTCCTCCCCATATGAGTGTCCATCTTTTCATTCGACAATTCACTAAGGGAAGTCACTGGGTCTTTGGCAGTTACATGTGTAGCCTCATGGTAGTTAGCGGGCAACTGACATTCCCACGTGGGACAATGACACAGTATTTCAATGCCTCCCACCCAGTTTTGCCAATGAGTTTAGTTAAGCCTGTGCTAAATATTAGAACAATCCGAGTGCTTTCAAGCCCTAGCGGGCGGTTCAAAATAGATGACAACTGAGCTACGATGCTGGTATTACCATGGTGATTATGTGCCTCGGCTGACATAAGTCACTGAGACAGGACAGGTTAACACCTTAAGAGCGGCCTATGCGGTTTATTTATATGTACCGCCCAGCGGGGTGTTTTTAGCCAAAATAGGGCTGTTTACGTGATCATTTTCATGCCTAAATAAGACCCAGAACGTAAAACAAGTATCTATCCCTGAAAGGGCATAAACAGAGCTTTCGAATGACACCATAACGATCCTTTTATGATGGCTAGTTTTCTTGCAATAACCGTGCAACGCGAGTGCAAAAAGCATGTAATTAGGCACTTTCCCCATACAATTCCTTATATAGCGAGTGAGAGAGGTAGGAGGGAGGTGAGATTCGTGTCAGTAGGTTCGCCGCGGTGGTCTGGAGCAGTCATACGCTCGCTACTCTCCTGCCACCACTTGTCTCTCTCTCTCAGCAACATTACGTGCTGAAATTGCCACTCGAGTTATGTCGAGCGCCGCCACATAGTCCAGCTTTATTTAACTCGACTTATGTGGTGAGCCGCTAATTAAGGGTTAAGCATAATGTAAGCGTATATAGAATACTATAAATAATATATTTTACAATATGATAGGAAAATATGATTAATTATATAAGCAAGAATATTCACTATGCGTTTTCAGACATTGGATACACTGTTAAAGTGACTGGAAATGAGGCACAGATTCTTGGTGAGGTCATTCAAAAGCTTATGTTTGCTCAACGATGCCATTCAAGAACAAGAGGTAGAAACAGTAAGGATTGCATATGTCATTGGTGTCCTCAATGGTTCATATCTAGCCATCAATCAAGCTAATCAGACAGCTAATGCTGGACATGCAACATGTATCAAGTGCCCATTTTCTGTTCTATGTGTAGGTAGAAGACAAAAGGCAAAGCTGCCTGTAACGGGGTTATTGCATAGTTATTATTATTACCTATAAATGCTTACTACAACTATTATTATTACTACTATTATTACCCCCATCACACTACTCTTACAAGGAGTCAAAGCATCACACGGCCATGTAGTTCCATATAACGTTACAAAGTCGAAACAAAGAATATATAACGCTCGAGAACTGATTGACATTATTCTTTAGAACGATTAAATAAAATAAAATATATACTGCTCATTCAACACCACACTGATCACGCATTATTTTTCTTCCATACGTTAGCTCGTAAATCCTCCCAACCAAGAAAATAGATCTTGTTGAGTGATATGTGTGGCAGAGGGCGAGTTCCAAATGTGTTATTCATAAAGATGATATCCCACGGTGGAGGCAAGAGGGGTATCCGAGGACACTGAGACTGGCAATTGTGGATAGGTCCATCCTCAATCATAGTGGTACAGAATACATTCGTGATAAGTGGTTTCTATCATAAATAAAATGTGAATTATATATGTATACCGTTCAGTAAAGTACATGAGGTGAAAACAAATTAAAGTGATGCTCTAGCTAAGAATTATGACTCGTTTTGTCAGTTTATTCTGGCTGTTATTAATAATAATTATAATAATGTTTAGGTTACTTATATAGCGCCATTTCTAAATAGTCCTCGCTCCGAGATTCAATAGCGCTCGACCAAAGATTATTACCAGACACTATTACCAATTTTCTTGCTCAAGGGAAACGGTACCGGCTACCAGTGTATGCGAAAAACCTTCATGCCTGAACGTGGGATTTAACTAGAGTCACCTGGGGTGGGAGGCCTAGACGTTCTCCACTACACTACCGAGCCAGTTCTACAGTTAGACGATTATATTTAGTTTAGGAAAAACTTGTGGGAGCTGGAGAGTTAATTGAGATACTTTGTGAGAATTCGATAGTAAACAAAGCGGAATTTACCTATAAACTCACAAGAGTTAACTTACTTTTATTTGTTGATAGGGATAGATAGCTCAATGATAGTGGTAGTAATAGATGGAAGATAGAGTGGCCACTAAGACTAGAAGGAGATGTTCTCGAGGTCGTAGCGAAAGTGATTCTGGTTTGTCTTGGAGCGAGGGACCCTCAGGTTCCCGAATATGACGCATGCGCAGTTATCTTATCTACCAATGCGTCATTTAACTAACTACAAGATATAACAGATTTATTATAATGACAACCCAATATAATAATGGATAATAAACCCATATCAACTTAATACGAAATAGTATATATCTTTTATATAGATATATAACTTAGCCTAATATTGGCGCCTAATTTGAACTTCCAGTATGTTTACTTAACCTAAACTGTCGAGTTACTTACGAGTCTCGACACATTCCCACCACCAATATATACATTATTTACAATAATCCCGCAGCGATGTTAGATCTCCATAGCTGTGAAGAGCTAACAGCGGCTCGGCGAAGAGGTAATCTTCCAACAGGATCATTACTGGCAGATGGTCCAGCGACCGCTGGTGACATAGGGGTGGAGTCGTGAGAGCTAACACCATCACCAGTGACCGCCGGTTGAGGGATCGAAATGCTTTCGATTTCCTGTTCCAATGGATACAACTTGACGATGGGTAGAGTGGTCAGGCCAGTTTTTGTTCTAATTTGGACCACTCTAACCAGATCATCTCGTCCGGGATAGAGTCTAACTACCCTACCAAGTTTCCAAAGGACACAAGGTCCCTCGTCATGTATAAGCACGATGTCATTTATCTTTGGCCATACACTGCTTGATGAGCCTCTTTTATTCTTATAGGCTTCTCGTAGTGATGCCAAGTATTCACTAGATCAATGCTCCCATAGGTTCCGGATCAATTTATTGATGTAATTGTACCTGCTGTGTATCGCTGCTTTACTATCGTAACTAGGATCCTGCAGCTCCTCTAGCTGAATTAGGTCCTTTGGGAGTCACGAAGTCTACGACCTTTAACCAGCATGTATAGAGTAATAGGGCAAGGGTCCTCCAGATCACCCGAGACATAATATGTTAAAGGATGATAATTCACGGTAGCCTCCAGCTCCAATAGGACAGTAGTTAGTTCCTCGAAGGAGACTAGAGCAAGACCTAGTACCTTTTTAAGCCCAGCCTTCACAATACCTATGGCTCTCTCCCAAATAGCCCCGAACCAAGGCGCACGTGCTGGGATAAAACGCCATTCACATCGGATTTTGGCAAGAAGAGCCTGAAGACTGGGATCGCTTTGGATGTCTTCCAAGTGTCTGGAAGCTCCCACAAATGTAGCAGCATTGTCGCTTAACATTATCTGTGGAAATCCCTGCTTACTACAAAATCTCCGGAACGCATGGATAAAGCTGTCACAGGTCATATTGCTAACTACTTCAATGTGGATAGCTCTTGTAGTAGCGCACATAAATAAAAGCATATAAGCCTTGTTGTTATGTGAGTCCCGGACAGGAATTGCTCCTGTATAATCAACCCCTGTGACTTCGAAGGGATCTCTAGGAGTAGTCCTGATGTCTGGTAGAGGAGGTACTCTAGCTTTCGCGTAGGTATTACCCTGTATTTTACGACAGGTTATACACTTACTGGTCACTTGTTTTACCGCTTGTCTTATCTTAGGAATCCACCACCTCTGCCGTATATATGCGACCACGTGATTAACTCCATAGTGACAACAGACACGACGACACATATTGATGAGCATGGTAGTGAAATGATGTTTGGAAGGCAGTAGTATCGGATATTTCATTGAATCCGGAAGAGCCGCTAACTTCAATCTACCTTCACATATAATTAATCCTCCTTTCATGACAAGTCCTAGTTGGTTTACCAAATTATTGTGAGTACCCTTGTTACCAGACAGCATCTCGTACTCCGTTGGGAAGCATTCCTGCTGGCATCTTTGAGCTATAATCTTTTCTGCTACTTTTAGTTCCTTTATGCTGAGGAGGGCACTGTCTGTGGGAGACGTCCCTTTAATTTTTGCCTTCAAATTATTCGTGTATCGAATATTCCATGCAACTACACGAATGAAATTATCATAACTGCCATATTTTTCCCAGTTCCATAAATGTGTGTCCTGTTCATCATTAGTCCCAATGACTTGGCTAGTTACTTTTGGTGTTGGGTCATCTGGTAATATGTCTTCTGGCCACTCGTCTTTGTTTCGGAGCCACATGGGCCCCTCCCACCAAAACGCAGAAGATTTCAGATGTTTTGCCGAAACACCTCTAGACAGTAAGTCACTAGGGTTTTCTTTAGAGGACACGTACCGGAATTCTACAGTCGGAAGAAGGGATTTGAATTCGTCAATACGGTTTGCGACATACTGTACACTGGAAGCTTCTTCATACTATGCAAACCAATGCAATGTAACCTGACTGTCACACCATAATACAATTTTGTTGACTTTTACAATTTTATGATAGGCTTCCTCCACAAATTTGATTAATCTGGCAGCTAGCAAAGCAGCAGTTAGCTCTAGTCTTGGTATTGTTATGGATCTTATGGGAGCGACCTTTGCCTTAGCGATGACCAGACAGCTATGTTCCGGGCTCACAAAATATATTGCAGTGCCATAAGCGACACCACTTGCATCGCTAAACGCATGAAGTTCCACTGAATCAGCATATACCATCCTCCGAGGATAAGTAAAGTCACAACAGAGGTGCAGGTCCTTGGTAACTGTAGACCATTCGGTAGCGCAGTCGTCAGGTAGCGGATCGTCCCAATCTAGTTTCAGTCTCCATAATTGCTGTAAGAAAATTCTGGACCTTATTGTAACGGGCAGTAGTACACCGAGTGGATTGAACAGTTGTGCCGCTGCTCTTAACCCGGGAACTGCGGGGAGACTCTTAAGAGTTCCCCCGGCGGACTGCGGGAAGACTCTTAAGAGTAAGGGGAAAAAAAATCCATTTAAAACACCCCCCAAAAAAAAATAAAAAATAAAAAATATATTTTTATATATATATATTTTTTTTTTTGCCCCTGGGCCATGCCAAATATCACTCCTCCACCTCCCCTCCTTCCCCACTTTCCTCCCCTCCTTCAGTTATCACCTATTTTCCCTGTTATTCCCTTATTCTGTGGTCTATTTTCGTGCTAACATTAGCGAGTTGGTAGCAGGGCGTTGTCATCACTGTTACAAAGCGTGGGAAAGAGCGAGAGAGAGACTATTGCGTAGCAGTGTCTCTCCAGACAAGGGGAGGGGAGGAGGCAGGGAGGTTGCCTCAGCCATACATTATGTAACTCCCGGCCTGCATCGCTGATTTTGACCATCCAAACACTGTTTCCACTTGTTTTACTGTTGTAACAGGTTAATACCTTTATAATCAACCTATAATAGGCGCATATGGATAAGTATTAATGCTATTTATGGTAAAATAACGATGTTAGTGATGGGAACAGCTCAAATACGTCAGCACAGGAGTGTGGTGTCTCATACCCCCCATGCGCACTTCTTAGGTTAAGCACTCTCTCTTTGTTGCCTTATTGGTCTCTGGGAGACTAGCATTGAACGTCAACAGATCAGAGTCAGGTAACCATAAGAGTCCTAATGTCTTTACTCGCTCTTGATTCTTGGCAGCAACACCATCCAATTGCAGGAGGTCACGTAGTTGAGGACTATTGGTAGCCCATTCTCTGAGATATAAATGTGCTTGAGACATTATTCTTTGGGCATCCCAGTAATGCTTAACGACAGTCTCTTCATCACTGCCTGTTCCCTGGAGGTTGTCAATGTACAAACCCTCCTTAATAGCCTCCACAACTTTGGGATCCTCTTTAATAATGGAAAGATGTTTTAAGATCGTGGCATTAAGAAGAAACTGTGAGCAAGTCGCCCCGAACAACACTACCTTAAATCGGTAGCAAAGTAAGGGTGAAGATAAATCCAAGGGATCCTTTGGCCACAGAAATTGGGTGTAGTCACGATCTTCTTCATGAAGTCTCAACATGAGAAAGGCCTTCTCGATGTCACTTATCCAGGCATATTTGTGTACCCTGAATCGCAGCAATATTTTTGCTAGATCTGGCACCAGTGATGGCCCTGTGTAAAGGCAGTCATTAAGACTTGGCCTGCCTTTGCCAATACTAGCGGAACAGTCGTACACAATACGAACGGGCGTCGTTGTGCTATTCTTGGTGACCCCGTGATGTGCCAAATAATGACTGTTTTCAGTAACACCGAAAGGAACCTCTTCAATAAAATCACGATGAAGTTGATCTTGGATAACGTTGGTGTAGTGACTACAATAGACAGGTTTTTGTTTGAAACGCTTCTGCAGACCCCTTAGGCGACCCGCTGCTAAACCATAATTAGAAGGCAGCTTCTCTTTATGTTGGTTCCATGGCAGTCTGACTTCATATTGCTGATTCTGTGCAGAGTATGTTACTGTCTCCTTGTATATATCCAACGCAGTCTTGTTTTCCTTTGAATCTTCATTTGGAGAAATACCTAGATGATCCAGTTCCCACATACATATTAATTCATAATGACATGGATTACTTGATGCCGTGGATATATATTGATCCATCGGGGTGACCGCAACTTTCAAAATTGTAACTACCTCTACTTGGGCGCTAAACTTGTCGTTATGGCAGGAGCCACTTAGTGCATAACCAAATTTAGTGGGCAAGAGAATTATGTCACCCTCTTTCTTGTACCCTGGCCGCACTAAGTCATAATAATAATCGGCACCAACCAACAAGTCCAGTCGAGATGTCTGTGTCATTAGAGGATCAGCTAATTTGTAACCTTTGTTTCGCAAGACTCTCATGTCTGCTTCAAGGCATTCTGATCCTTTGTGATCCGGTTCGAAGGACCATATTGTGAGAATTCGATAGTAAACAAAGCGGAATTTACCTATAAACTCACAAGAGTAAACTTACTTTTATTTGTTGATAGGGATGGATAGCTCACTGATAGTGGTAGGAATAGATAGAAGATATAGTGGCCACTAAGAAATAAGAATTAGGATGACTTAGCAAGAAACAGGTGGTTGTATTGGAGCGGCTAGAAGGAGATGTTCTCGAGGTCGTAGCGAAAGCGATTCTGGTTTGTCTTGGAGCGAGGGACCCTCAGGTTCCCGAATATGACGCATGCGCAGTTATCTTATCTACTAATGCGTCATTTAACTAACTACAAGATATAACGGATTTATTATAATGACAACCCGATATAGTAATGGATAATAAACCCATATAAACATAATACGAAATAGTATATATCTGTTATATAGATATATAACTTAGCCTAATACTGGCGCCTAATTTGAACTTCCAGTATGTTTACTTAACCTAAACTGTCGAGTTACTTACGAGTCTCGACAACTTTTTACCACTTCGATTCCTACGTATCGTTGAGTGATAACCAGAATACAGTGTAAAAATGCGTCCTCAAATTCTGATAGAGTTTATGAGTAATATTTACTCCTAACTTCAATTATTCAGACGAGTTCATGGACAATACTTTTTCAGCATGGTTTACTTGGAAAGAGCCAGAAATTGAATTTCTAGACATTAATAGCAAACCAAACTAGTATACTGATCCATGAACCTGACTTCATTAAAGCACACACACACACACTCACATCAATGGCCGGGATAGCCGAGTGGTCTAAAGCGCTGTGCGCTGACTGCAAGGTTGAGGATTCGAGTCCCCCTGAGTCCTAAAGTATCTTTCGGCTATCCCAATGGAGAGAATTGTATTGTGGTTCCTCCCTAGTCAGGCTGCTCAGCTTTCAGCTTGTATTAGCCTACATGTACTCTCATAAGTGCATCTGCATATGAACTATGGTGGGAACTCGGCACCTCACGGTTGCCAAAGGTTGCATGTGACCTCGTAGTACAAAGAACAAGCAACAACAGATCTAGTGACCCCTCTAGGCTGCTTATCATCCAAAACACTGAGGATCACGTGGCCAAACAGTGGTTTAGAGTGGGTAAGGGAAAATTGGAAAAGGAACTAATGTCAGTGGCAGGATTAGGAAGTTAGTAGGGGACAGATGGGTTAGTAACATACCTTTACCTTTGATTACCTTTGAAGAATTCCGTCCGGGAGCGACGCAGCTAAGGTGGACCTCCGCATGTTCCAGGTAGCGCTCCTCTCCTCATCTCTGGGTCTTGGACTCTTGCTGGGTAACCTGGTGTTGGTGGCTGGTCCGGGATTCTAACCAGCCACTTGTCTAGTTTGTGTTTGAAGGTGTCAACGGTGACACCAGTTAGGTCCCTAAGCTCTCTAGGGATGCTGTTGAAGAGTCGGGTCCCCATTGTGTTGGATGCTGTGGTGAACTAGCATCTTCATTCGATGTGTGGAGGCTTGAGTGCTTCTGACGTAGCATAGGCGTCCTCTTCTTGGATTTGCGTTTTCAACCAAGCCCACATTTGGAACCCTTCCTTCTAATATCTTCCATACGTAAATTACAATGTATCTCTCTCGTCTTCGTTGGAGAGAGTAAAGCCCCAGTTCTTTGAGCCTTTCCCAGTAATTTAGGTGGTTGACTCCTGAAATTCTGCTTGTGAAAGTTCTCTGTAATGCCTCGATCTTTGCTATGTCTGTTGATTTGTGTGGGGACCACAACTGACAGCAATATTCGAGTTTGGGCTGCACTGGAGATTTCCACAAGGTCAGCATACACACCCTTTCTCTTGTGTTGAAGGTCCTAAGGATCCATTCTGAAAGTTGTCGTGCTGCTTGAGTGATTTTGGAATAATGGTAGGAGAAGGTGGCATCATTACTCATGTTTACCCCTAGATCCTTAGTGTGGTCTTTGGCCGGTATCGATGGTTGACCACATTGGTAGTGGGTCAAGCTTTTGAGAAGTTCTTTGCCCCCATACCTAAAGAGTTCAAAATGTTCTCCGTTGAGAGCCATGTTATTATCTTTTGCCTAGCTTACGACTCTTTCTAGGTCTTGTTGGAGTAGTCTGGTATCTTCCTCGGTCTCTATCTGCCTCTTTATCCTCGTGTCGTCGGCGAATGAAGTGGCTGATGAGTGTCTTAGGCCAGCGTCGATGTCGCCAACCATTATGAGGAAGAGGACAGGACTCAGTACAGTGCCTTGAGGTACACCGCTGACCACTTTACTAGGGTCTGATAGAGCCCCCTGTACTGTCACTATTTGGGTCCTGTCCTTAAGGAAGCTGTGGATCCAATGTCCTACCTTCCCGGATATCCCGTGAGATCTTAGCTTGTGGAGGAGGATCCCGTGATCTACCTTGTCGAATGCTTTCGCGAAGTCCAAGTAGATCACGTCAGCATTGTTCCCATCCTTCATTTCTTGTAGAATGGACTCATAATGGAGTAGTAATTGGGAGAGGCAGGATCGCCCCCTCCTAAATCCATGTTGTGCCTCGTTGAAAGCACCGGTCTTTTCTAGGTATTCAGTCATTCTGTTACGCAGGACCCGTTCAAAGATTTTTATCAGGTGGGAAGTTAACACCATTGGTCTATACTGTTTGGGTGATCCTTTGCTGCCTCATTTATGTATAAGGGTAATTATGCCCACTTTGAGTGCTGATGGTATCAAGCCAGAATTTAAGGATTCTGACCACAGTAGTTGTAGGGGTGTCGCTAGTGGTCTTTGCAGTTTTTCAAGAAAAGTGTGTAGAATCCATCAGGTCCGGCTGCCGAGTTTGATGCTATCCAGTCAATGGCTGCTGTGATGTCTTTCCTCGAAATTTCTACAGATGGGATTTGTTCGTGTCGGGCTGTTGGGGTGGGCTTCGAGAAAAAGTCTGTTGGATTTTCCACTATTTTGTTCTTGTCCGGTTGGCTGAAAGTGTCCTCATATTGCTTGCTTAGTATTTGTGCCATGTTTTTTGGATCTCCGTCAAGTTCTCCATTGGTCTTTTCGAGTGGGCCAATTGTTGACATATTTCTTAGTTTCTTTTTTGCATAGCTAAAAAAGAACTTTGAGTTTGTTTTGATATGTGACACCGCTTTTTGTTCCACTCTTGTTCTCTGAGTGTCATGGGAACGGAGAACTTTGGTTTCGATGTCACAGATTTGTTCTTTTATTCTTTCGCTGGCTGGTGCAAAGCTGGCTCTATGTAACCTTTTGTTTAGGTTGCTCCTCTTTCTCATTAGGATTTTTCTGTCCCGGGGGATCTCTCTCTTCCTTCTTTCATGTCTTGGGATTATTTCTGCTGCAGATCTGTTGGCAAGCGCTTAGAAAAATATTGAATATTTCTTCAGCATTTTTTCCCCTAAAGGTACTGTACCAGACGCGTCGCCCCAGTTCTTCTTTAATGTTGTCCCAGTTCATATCTGGGCTATGGAAGTTTAGGTTGGTGAGGGAGATTTCCGGTACCAGTAGTGCATCAGATGGTGGGAGCACACTTGGGGAGATGTTGGTATTTATGTTGGCCTTTGATAGGATCAGTTTGTGGTCGGATATTATCGTGCTCTCTAGTTCGTATGAATGTATGAGGTTGAAATTATTACTGAGTATAAGATCTAGGATATTGTTTCCTCTGGTGGGTTCGGTTACAAATTGGGTGTCACTTATAACACAGATATAAGTGATCTTTCGTATATCTGGGAAAAAGAGAGTTACGTCTTAGTAATATTTATACGCAATAATTTTTGATGAATCTGAGGGAGGAATATAATAAAGTTATTCATTTACAAATGCAGTCAGTCCCAAGATATTTGTCTAGGTGAAGTTTAAAATAATGAATGGTGCTGCAGTCTATAACGTCTCGGGGAAGCCCATACCACAAGTTGACAACTCGATTGAAGAAGAAATTCTCAGATTCGTGAGAGTTAAAAGATTTACCAATAATTTTGCAACCGTTTTCCCGTGTGTAATTAGATTTGTCGATGCCTTTGATGATTTTGAACACTTGAATTAAGTCGCCTCTTAACTGCGTTGGGATAAGGGAAATAGATTTAATTCTCTAAGACGCTCCTCGTATGGTTTGTTCTTTAGGCTAGGTATCATATTGGTAACTCTACGTTGAACTCGTTTTAGCTTGTCTATATCTTTTTGGTAATAAGGGCACCAGGATTGAACGCAGTATTCCAGAAGAGGGCGAACTAAGGAATTGTAAAGAGTTAGGATAACTTCTTTGGATTTATGCTCAAAAGAGCTGCCTATAATGCCAATTATTTTGTTTGCCTTCTTAACAACTTCTGAACATTGTTGACTTGGTTTTAGGTTACTTGATATTGTTACTCCCAGATCGGTTTCTCTGTCTACAGTCTTAAACTGAGTGCCATTCATCGAATAGCTTGCTTTCTCATGTTGGTATCCGATATGTAGTACAGTACTTTACATTTATCTGCATTGAAACTCATTTGCCAAATTTGGGCCCAACATGACAACTTATCTAGATTGTGTTGCATATCGTCAACTTCTTCTTTTGAGAGAACGCTATTTGCAATTTTTGTATCGCCAGCAAACTTTGAGATTGTACAGGTGAGACCCTCATCTATGTCGTTGATGTAAATTAGAAAGAAAATTGGTCCTAGTACCGATCCCTGGGGTACCCCGCTACTTACATTGGTCCATTTAGATGCCTTACCATTTATGACTACTCTTTGCTTTCTGTCGCTGAGCCAATTTTCTATCCATTTCAACACCCCGTCTTGTATTCCATGCGCTCTTAGTTTTAGCAGTAAACGTTTGTGGGAACTTTGTCAAAGGCCTTTTGAAAATCAAGGTATATAATATCTACAGCTTTTCTCTCATCATAGAGGTTCAGGATATCGTGAAAGAAGTCTAAGAGATTTGTTAACACCTCCAATCCCAGAGACGACTATAGTCGTCAGTAGATAAGTAACTCCCAAGTCCCAGCGACGGATAAAGTCATCAGCAATGTAATTTCCTTGTAACTGCCTGTACAAGGCTGTACTAGTTACCATGACCGTTTAAACACTGCTCCTGTTATGGCAACACTTCTCAGCTTATATGAGACCAACTGAAGGGTGTTGTCTCATCTCTGGAGGTGGAAAGGTGGTCTCTCCGGCCATTTTGGCCACATTACTTGGGACTGCTGGGGACTTTTATTACTGTATCCTATGGTACAGTACGGGTTAAGCAGGACGTTTGTTACGAAAGCCGTGTTGAGTATCTTTAAGTATGCCCTTTTCCTCTAAGTGATTTACGAGTCTGCCTCTTATGAGTGTTTCTAGCATTTTACATACAACTGAGGTTAAGCTAGTTGGACAATAGTTACTGGGTAGGGATTTGCTGCTTTTTTTTAATATCGGTGTTACGTTGGCTATCTTCCACTGATCAGGCATAGTTCCAGACTGCAAGGATTTATTGAATAGCAATGTCAGTGGTTTGGAGAGCTCATCCTTAGCTTCCTTTAGAACTCTAGGTGAGATTGTATCAGTTCCAGGCGTTTTATTTACCTTGAGTTTATCTAAACAATTCAATACTTCTCTCTCTGTAATGGTGAAATTGCTTAGAACATCAGAATTATCAATCTGAATTGGCAATGCTGTAGGGATATCACTGAGGAATTCTGTTTTAAATACTGATGCAAAGAAGGTATTCAGGGCATTACTCATTTGTACTTCGTCTTTGGTGTATTCTCCATTTTCATCGACTAACGGTCCAACAGGTGAAGTAACTACTTTTTTCTTTCTGATATAACTATAGAATTCTTTCGGGTTTGTATTACTATAATTCGCAACATGTAACTCCAGAGTATTTTTACTTTGCTTAATTTAGTTTTTGGCTTTACGTCGTAGTTCTACAAATTTCACCCGTTCTTCGTCATTCTGTGAGGATTTGAATCTATCATTAGCAAATTTTTAGCAAGCAGACAGTCTGAAATCTCTTTATTCCACCATTTGGGCTTATCATTATGGCCTGTACGCCATATTTTTGATGGCATGCAGTCTTGCACTGCTTTTAGGTAAGTGGTTCCGAATAATTCCCAAAATGTATTGTGACGTTAACCACTCCGTTAGAACCGCATGGCTTGTCCTACAGGGACTCGCTAGGATCGCCAGGGCAGTGGATGGGGCTACAGTTTGTGTATTAGAGTGTGCTTTATTTCATATGAAAGCTCGTGTCATGGGCAGTCCAGAAAGGCTCTTTGTTTTCGCCCATGTCAAGGCTTTATATATTTAATTGTAAAGTATATATTTTATCATTAACTAGTAATGATAGGATCTGGGAGAGAGAGAGGGAGTAGAACAGAGTGAGAGGGGGCGCGCAGTGTTTTTTTGTCCCGCTCGATGACGTCACGGCTGGCTGCCTCGCGGGGGTTGGTGGAGAGAGGCCCTTACCATGCTGTAAGCTTTGCTAGTGGTTAGATGACTTGTAACCGCTGTTTTCCCACGCGGCTCGAGCTAGTGCGAGTATATATACAGTTCCTCGCCACTCTCTCCCTCAGATCTGGTTTCTAGAACGCACCCATCTTTTTTCCCTTGCTATCTATCCCCGCTCCGTACCTGAGAATCTTTTCCTCTGCCTATCTCTCTCATTTTCCATATCTTTCACCACCTTTTATTAATATTATACCCCCTCTGGTTAACTCTGCAAAATCAGCTTCATGCTGGCCAGTTGTATTGTGTGTTAAGGTCTGATATAGCCTATGTATGTTAGTTGTTAAGATAAGTGGATCACGAAGCATTGGTTGGCATGTATATTGTTTAGTACTGCTTCCTTTAGTTATTAGTGTTCTGCTGGATTAGATAATGCTAGACTAGGAGTCTGATATTATAAGGTATTGTTTCCTATGAGTGCTGGCTTTAGTTAATTTAAAAGCTGCACGACATACCTGAGAACTGGAGTTGATTGAGTAAATTCTAGTCTGTGTGCCATTGAGAATAGAGCATGCACGAAAGAGGGCTTTTGGCCTATACCATTCTGCACTGTTCTAGTCTCGATTGTTGGTCTTTGGGGTACGCCAGGAGGAACGTTTAATACTTCGGTATATTAAGGTTTCTCAAGAGAGCTACCCTTCATTATAACGTAATATTGACGCACAGACTTGTGATTTGCACTAGGCTATGCAGCATGTCATGCGCACTAGTATTACGTATCATTGACTCTAGCTAGACTTATCAGTCACAGTAGACATTAAGTATATTAACCTAATTACTCTTTTTATGCATACCCATTTATGATTACACAAGCATTTCGCAGCCTAGTTTGATGTATGGAGACACAAACGACTTAGGCTCTTTTTGTTGATAGGAATACTGCATTGTGTGGCGACTTATTATTATTTGTAGTGTTTAGGATATTCTTGGCTCCGACGGCATTATATATTCTGCCTTTTTGTGTGCATAGCCTGCAACGAGCATTGTTCCGCTGCCTGCCTTTTTGGGTTCCATTTCCGATACGAGCATCTTATTAGCATCTAACATTTAAAGAAGATTCCTTGTTAGTGTTGAAGGACTTTAGTGCACTTTCTTTCATGCAGGAGTGCCTGACATTTATTGATTAAAGTAACGTAAGCTGTAACTTCTCTTACCACCTTACTTTGCATACCATAACCAAGCACCTCGGTATAGGGTAGTAATAGGCTGTTTTCACATAACATTAAGCCTAGAGTAGACGCACATTTATCGAGAGTTTGATAGCCTATTATTGCATATAGAACTCTGTAGAGTATTTGTGTTCTTTGTTCACTGGGAATATACATCAGAGGTTGGAGCTAGCGCTTTCCGTTGTAACATTTATGCCATTACTAGTCCAATGAATAAGAGCCCTGATATATTTGAACCCCAGTCGTAACAAATGGCGACCTTATAAGGGCAAAGGGGAAAGAGGAGTGTGTGGTAACCACCGAGGAATATGTCTTCTAAGCGTAGTAGGGAAGGTATACAGTAGGGTAGTGATTGAGAGAGTGAGAGTGAGAACGGAGAAATGGATAGGCGACGAGCAGGGAGGTTTTAGGAAGGGAAGAGGATGTGTAGATCAGATTTTTACCCTGAATTGTGTTGTGGAGAAGTATCTGGAGAAGAAACAATAGGTGTATGTTGCCTTTATGGACTTGGAGAAGGCCTATGACAGAGGGATAGAGAAGGTTTGTGGAAAGTACTTAGAATATACGGAGTAGAGGGCAAGTTGCTGAAAGCAGTGAAGAGCATGTATGAGGGTGCAAGGCGGCTCGGGGCAGTACTTGTGGAAAGTGAGCAGAGACGAGTTCTTTGACCTGAATGTTGGTTTGAAACAGGGGGTGTGTGATGTCCCCGTGGTTGTTTACTGTATATATGGATGGAGTTATGAAAAGGAAATACTATCAAGAGCAGTGGATGTTGGTGTATCGCTGAAAAGGGAGGGGAATTGAGTGGAAGCTACCTATACTGCTGTTTGCGGATGATTACAGTTCTGATGAGTGATAATGAATGGGAGTTGCAGGGTATGGTAAATGAGTTTGGAACAGTGTGCGAAAAAACGGAATTGAAGGTAAATACGGGGAAGAGCAAGGTTATGGTCTTCGAAAGGGGTGAAGTCCACAGAGTGTGAGGTGAAGCTTGAACGGTCAGGGCTATGGAGATCGTCAACTCTTTAAGTATCTGGGCAGTGTGTTGAGTAAAGATGGGGACTATGGATGAAGAGGTGCGGGAGAGGGTACAACAGGGGAAGAGGGTTGTAGGAACGCTAAAAGCAGTAGTAACAAGAAATAGGGTGGTCAGTATGGAAGTGAAGAAGTCCTTGCATGACAGTGTGGTAATCCCGACACTGACTTACGGAAAGCGAAGCATGGACGTTGGTTGAGAGACTCAGACCAAGAGTGAGAGCAGTGGAAATGAATTACTTAAGGAGTGCGTGCGGGGGGGGGGAGTTACATGGAGGGATAGACAGACTACTAATGAGGAAGTAAGAAGGAGGTGTGGTGTGGAGGTAGATGTGCTGGAAAGTGTGAAAAGGAACAACTTGAGATGGTTCGGCCATATGGAAAAACGTATGGAAAGCGAGAGAATGACTAAGAGGGTGTATGAGAGCGAGGTGGAGGGACAGAGCGGGAGAGGTAGACCGAATATGAGGTGGAAGGATGGAGTGAGGAAGTACATGAACGAAGGTGGTGCTGGTTGGGGGGAGGGGCGTCGACTGACTGGGGACAGAGGTGCATGGGGGCGGTTCGTTCGTGGCCACCCCTTCGGGGATCACGGCGTCAGGCAATAGATAGATAGAGATAGATATATTTGAACCCCAGTCGTAACAAATGGCGACCTTACCTAGGATTTGGTGAACCTACATTTATTAGCAGGGAACATTTGTTGTTTTGGAGAATATTTTGCGGGGATCGGCAAGAATATTTTTTTTTTGCAACATAGTATAGCCCTTGAGTATTTCCGATAATTTTTGTGTGTATATTGAGGTATAAGAGTTTGGGGTCCTTCTTTTCTGAATATTGTGGTGAGAAATTTTTGTGAGCATCATGTCTTATACCGGGTCAGAGGAGAATGGAGACACAGTACGTAATGTCGAAACTGAGGAACAGCAGCATGATGAAAGGGTTAATCGGGTGAACTGTGAGGAGGATGCTAGGATATTTTTGCAATGGCCTGTTACTGCCGAGCGGTTGGAGGGTGTGAATCGGTACGGTCTTCAATGCCTGGCCACAGCTATCGGTCATGCGGTTACTAACAGCATGACCAGGGATAACTTGATAACGTGTGTACTGGGCAGGGTGACTGGTGAGCGAGATGGGTTGAGTGCTCAGAGCCCTTCGGCCATGCTTCCCCTACACTCGACTCCCAGCCATCCCAGTAGTTTGCCGACCCCGGGTACGCTTCCACAGGTGGGTGGTGACTGGCAGGGTGGGTTGCCCCTGGGGGGACCACCGGTAATTTCAAACATTGTAGCACCTTCACCTCCTCAAGGGTTAACTCCCGAATTATTGCTTCAGCTCGAATTAGCTAAGATCCAGCAGCAAATAGAATCAGCTAAGATCGAAGAGAGAGAGGCTATCAGGGCATCTGAGATTCAACAGCAACAAAGGGCATGTGAGCTTCAGCAGCAAACAGAGCTAGCAAAAATCCAAGCGGATTTAGAGTCGACTAGGTACTGTGCCGACATGGATGTAGAGAAGTCGCGAGTAGAGACAACGGGACAGCGACTTGGGGCTGGTAACCGTGTTCATGAGCAGTCTCTCTCGCACTTATTGAAACTGGTTCCGGTGTTTGATGAGAGTGGTGTAACAGAATTTTTCACACGCTTTGAGAAGAAGTGCCAGGAACACCAGTGGCCAGAGAATAAATGGGCAGCACTTGTATCCTCTAGATTAATAGGCAAGGGTCTTAAAGCCTACGATGCGTTACCTTTGGAGTTATGTATTGTGTACGAGGATCTCAAGGAGGCTGTCCTGAGGGCTTACGAACTGCAACCAGAAACGTACCGTTTGAAGTTCCGGGGTGTAACTAAGGTAAGAGATAGCACCTTTTTGGAACACGCCCGGGACTTGTCCGATGCTATGGGGAACTGGCTCCGATCTGAGAAGGTAACAACGTTTGATGGAGTTAAGCAGTTAATGATGTTGGAGCAGTTCTTTAAGAGCACGGGCGGTGATCTAACTTTGAACTTAAAGGAGAAAAACCCAAGAACTCTAGTAAAAGCAGCAGAAATGGCTGATATACGGCTGTCGTTGATTCGGGGTTGCGGGTCCTCACAGAAGTACGATGCAAGTGCTAGGGACCGTTATCCTCCCCCTCCCCGTAGCAATGACACATTTAAACCAAAGAGCAATGAAACTAAAACTGAAGCCAAACCTACCACCACACCGTATGAGAAAAGTCAGGGGCCTTTTACATCACAGTATAAGCCGAAACCGAAATTTATGTGTTTTAGGTGTCACCAGGAGGGTCATAAGGCAAATGAGTGCCCTAGTCGACCTCCTCCGGCAGCCGTGTCTTTTGCTCACGGCATTGGAGTGTTCAAGAGGACATCGGAGTTTGTTAGAGGCATTTCTTCCGAGGTAAATACACTGCCAGTGCAGAAGGATCCGGAAGGCTTATTCCCTGTCCGTGATGCCTTTAGTGACCACAGGGGACTCGGTTGTGTGGAGTGGGGGGTAGAAGACATGAGGTGAGAATTTTGCGTGACACTGGGGCATCGCAAACACTGTTGAGAAATTTCACTGGTAAACCTGTCAATACGGCGCGGGTGGTTGTGGTTCAGGGAGTTAATGCGACAAGGTCATACCCGCTTGTAAGAATGAAGGTGGAAGTTGATGGTGTGACTCGTGACCTGGATGTAGGAATTGTGGAGAAGTTACCTGTTGGGGGCGTCGACCTCCTTCTTGGCAACGACTTTGCGGGGCCTACTTCTGAGGCTCCACCCTTAGTCGTTGTCGAGAAGCCGGCTGACGTGAGTAGGGAGGAGCAGGAGTGGGTTGGGAAGTGTCCGGGGCAGCCTATGGAGTGTGTTGTCACCGGAGATTCTGCATCCAGGGAGTCACATTCTAGTCAACAATCTTTAGATCAGCGGAGGAAGGGTACCGAGAAGTGGTTGAAAGTTGATGCGGTTGAGAGTTTAGTATCGACGGACCTTCTCGGGGACTCATTATTAGGACCACATTTCGAGTCTGGAGAGGACCCAGTACCTGTTCCTGAAGGGGCAGAGGATGGGCTTAAAAAGACGAAAGAGTTGAAGGAGGACAGTGATGCACAGTCGGGAGATGTAGCAACAAGGTACCCTGACGCGTACCCTATGAGAAATGGGTCGGCGAAAACGGTGGTCCGAAGCTTGCTTGTGTATTTTTCCCGGTATGGTTACCCGCAGGGGATTCAGTCAGTCCGGGGACCCAACTTCACTTCTAGCCTCTTTGTACAAGCAATGCCGCAGCATGGGATTGTTGGGGTTGTGTCATCTGCATATCATCCGGAGAGCCAGGGTGTGTTAGAGCGATGGCACTCAGCCTTGAAATCTGTGCTTCGTTGTTGTTGCTTTGAGAGTGGGAAGGATTGGGATCTTGGCCTGCCATGTGTTTTGTTTGCTGTGCAGGAGGTACCTGGGGAGAGTTTGGGATTCAGCCCTAATGAGCTTGTCTTTGGACACCGTGTCAGAGGGCCTCTCCATATGGTTGAAGAAGTATGGGAGGGCGCAGAAAAACCTTGTTCTATGCTCTAGTGTGTCCTCAACAGTCGAGAACGGATATTGCACAGTCTGGAGTTGGCTGACCGTAATTTGACTAGCTCTCAGGCCCTCAGGAAGGACAGGTACGACCTCAAGGTTGAACTCAGGGAGTTTCACGTGGGTCAGGAGGTGTTGATTCTACTGCCCCTTGTAGGTCACCCCTTATCCGCGAAGTACGCTGGTCCTTATAGGGTGGTGGAGGAGCTATCGGACCTGGTTTACTTGGTAGCCACTCCAGACAGACGGAAGCGCAATCAGTTATGTCATGATAATCCTGTGAAGGAGTATGGGAGGCACCCCCCTGAGCCTCTCACTGTGCCTGTGATGACGTTTAGCAGTCAAGGTGGAGAAGGAGAATGGGACAGTCAAGCTCAGGTGGAGGATAACTGGAAGGATAAGAAGTTCAAATGGGCGCCTGAGTGTGAGAAGGTGTTTAGGGAAGTAAAACACCTGTTGTGCACTCACCCGATCCTCAGGGCCCCTGACTTTAGCCTACCTTTCCAACTAGCAACGGAGGCTAGTGGTGTGGGGGCTGGTGCCGTCCTTGTGGAAAAGGACGATGATGGGCTGGAGCATCCTGTTAGTTTCTGCTCGGAGAAGTACAATTCGGCCCAGGGGAGCTGCTCTGTTGTCAAGGAGGAGCTGCTGGCGGTTGTACTTGCTCTGAGGCATTTCGAGGTCTGTGTTCCAGCCTATGGTCCGGTCGTTGTAGTTTACCCAGATCATCACCCTCTCAAGTTCTTGGACCAGTTTCACAATCGGAATATGAGGCTGACCAGGTGGTCACTAAGGTTATTGGTATATAACCTGGACATACGCCATATTGCCGGTTGTGACTACGTGGTTGCAGATGGTCGTTCAAGGGTATATGATCCTGGGTAGATTGACACACGGGTAGCCTCCTGCTTTAGTTTGAATAGTATTTTGCGCTTGGTGCTTGTTGGCTCGCGGTTGTAGCCCAGCGTATTGGGTCGTAAAGCAGGAGTTGAGCGTTTGGTATAGAAGAAAAAACTAGGCTTGCCCCTACAGTGCAGCCGAAATAAACAAATTATAAACATAAAAAAATCAAATAAAAACTCTTTCTTTGATAGTTGAATTTGTTTAGTATGTTATAGCAGTAATTCTGAGTTGCACTCCTCTCAGAATGCTGGGCTAGAGAAGCTCGCTCTTGAGGAGCATAACTACATATAATTTAACCTATGTAGTCCATGAGCCAAGACCCGAATTTTGGGATATCGGTACCACCCGGGGTGACTAATTCTCTTAGGTGTTTTTAGCTTGCTACATGTCTCTAGTTTATGTTTTGATATAATAGCCCTTGCACATTGGTAGCTTAATGGTCGTTATCACTTCTTGAATAGACATACCCTACCGAAAATTCCGAAATTTTTTAAAATGTCAAATTTGGGGACAGGAATGCCTAAATGTCAACAAAATGCATATAGTAATTGTCACATTTAATACAAGTCCTGTAAATACACACTAAGCATGCCATGGGCTTGTACATACTATTATGGCAAATTACTACTCCTAAATATCATCTACGTCAGACTCGGAATCTGACTGTTGTGCCACCGGCTCTTCTTCAATAGCCTTGTTCTGACATGTCTGTAACCTGCACATGTCCGTGCATTTTAGACCATTGCTGAGGCAAGTACACTTAGGGAGTTCGCATGACCGCACACACTTGCAAGACAGTAGCTGCATAACAGCATCTGGTGCTGGTGAGCCTCGCATCCAGTTGACGGCAAGCTTACCGTCCTCATCTGTCATCCAACCGCAGTCTGTTGGGTTCGCAACAAATGGCTGGCTCTGAAGACTTCTCCTCCAGATCGCAGCCTGGTAGTTTGCACGCAGTGCATGCATGAAGAGGCAGTCCTCACAAGGAGGGAGTTGACTTGACTCTACCTCTCCACGTCTTGCACAGAACAGCTCATACCGAAGCTTGTTTACCTTAGTTGTGTGGGTAGATGGTAGGTACATGTGGCAGGTGATTTCCTGTAGCTTCTCAAAGAGTTCAGGAGACACTTCCCATGAGCGTCCAAGTTCGTGAAAAGCATGCTGGTATGTCTTGTCCATCTTCACCTGCTTGAGTGTCGTCATCTTCCCTCGGCCAGCGAATGCACTGACGGTATCACAGCCTGTAAAGGCATGCATACCAATCAATGAATCACACACGCTGCCTCCCAGTGTGCGGCTCAGTGTGGTGATATCCAGGAATCTTGTCCGGTTCTTCGTCCCGCACTTCTGGAACAGATGGGATGGGATCTTGTGGCACATGCCAAGACACAACACCATGACGTCTGTATCTTCTGCAGTGATGATGACAGACTTGTTCCCAGATTCTGCTGCATGAAGTGCATGGAGAAGAAGGCGTGTGTCTGCTTCTTCTTGAGTTGACTTAAGCTCAGGAGCCTCTTCCCACTGCTCTTTGGTGATCTTGAAGCAGCGCTGCTCACATGTGACATACAGCTCCTTGTCCTTGAGCTTCTCCCTGTGCTGTGGTGCCTTCCATTCTTCTACCAAGAACTTGATAAGACTTGCCTTGTTGGAGGAACTACCGAGTAACTTTCTCCACTGCTGGATGTTGTGCCCAGGTTGAATGTTCTTGAAATTAATTCCTGTGCCTGCACTTCTTTTGGCTCGTTCTGCATCCTTGATGGATGTCTCCTTGTAGATATCAAACACAACATCAATGCGCCTGCTCTTAGCACCTTCATGAACAGCGTGACTCAGTGCTGTACCTGCAAGCTGTGAAAAAGTTTTGTCGTTTCCCTTCAGTTTGTGGACCAGGCTCATCCCATCAATTATGGTAGCAGAGGGCTCGGGTATCACTTCTGCAGGAGAAACATTCCTCTCTAACTCCTTTGCGAGGGCAGCCTTGTTGGTCTTGCGGAGAGACCCATCACCGCTGGCAAGTGCCCAAGGCAAAGGCCCCAGGGGATGAGCCAAGACATCACTCATTTTGAGCTTTCTGTTCTCGGCAACAAGGATCATCTGGCCAAATAGGTTCCTGTCAGCCTTTAAGATAACCTCCTTGGCATGGTCTTGTGAGCGTGGCTTCATTCTGATGTTAGTGAACGTTCTCAGTTTCGTCTTCGTCATCGTGTCATGAAACTGTATAGTTGGCGTATCGATCTCCAGGCGCTCTTCCTTGAAGGCTTGATATGCATCCTCTCCTATTCTGTAGGCCCCTAGAAGGTCTTTGACAACTTCTGGTGGTGCCATAGTCGCAGTTGACAAACTGACAAAATCTTCTTGCTCTGCGTTGAAGGGGTTCAACCAGCTGGTCTCCATCAGTTGAACTAAAGATTGGACATCGGCCTCATCTCTTCTAATCCTGGGCATCTGTAGGTCTGGGTGGCTGAAGTCAGTATACTTTTGGCCTACTACCATAGTCCTGAGCTGCCTTAAGTACCTGCTGCGATACTCCGATGTCAGGTAGTACCTGGCGACAGCTCCGCCTTTCAGGCTGAAGCCTTTTGTGCCCCCTGGTGTCTGGGTGTCTTTGTTGATCGTCTCTTCGATTGTCTGGTCCACAGGGATCCGTCCAAAGGGATTCTTGCTACCGATCTGGACCGAAAAGCCACCTTGCATGAAGTGTTCATGGACCTCTGGGTGTTCAATGGGCAGTCGAGACATCAAGGCATAGTAGTAGGTTAGGAACCGGGCATAGTTCACTTTGTCATAGGCAAAACACCACGGTATCATCTGTCGGATTGCTCCTAGGTGGAGCATCCAGTTGCCTTCTCTGGAGGCTCGAATTAAGTCCAGCATGATCTCAACCATGTCCAGGTATGACATCCAGAATGCTGAGAGGTTGTGTTCATCTCTGAGGGTCTCAAGATAAACTTGGAAAAGCTTCATGATATGTGTGCATGATTCACTCTCCATCAGCTCTTGAAAGAGTCCCTGAGACACATTGCTGTGAAAGCTGTTGATGTCCTTCAGTGTTTCATCTAGATGGTGTATGTCCCTTGAATGGTTTTCTTCTAGCCATGAAAGGAAGCCTTTCCATGCAAGCCTCATCAGTGCTTCATACACGAGCTTGTGTAGTCTCACTGCTCTGTTGTACCTCTTGCCGTTCATCACTCCTGACACTGATCCTTCTGCGATGATACCTGATTCCACACACAGATCTCTAAGACCTGCATCTTGAAACCTCTTTCCTATGGTGGAGATGAGATTACAGATTGTGTGGAAGACGCCCATCCTGATGATAATGTTCTTGAACTTCTCTTGTTTCCAGATAACTTCGGCAGCTTTGGCATAGAGTGCTTGATCAAACACGCACACAATCTTGTTAAGCTGTAAGGACTGCATGATAGCATGCGTTTGTTCCAAGATTTCATTAACGGTGGACATTTCTGTTGCGGGAGCATTGATAGTGGGCAGGTAGCTTACAGTGTCCTGAACCACTGCAATGTCTCTGCGCATTTTGATGTTGAACCCAGTCCAACTGCTGATGGACTGGTCCTCATGGTCTGACATTCGAGTAAGAAGCCAGATATGGTTCTTTGTCTTTGAATCCTGGACTTCCTTGGTAGTGTCGACATACGCAGTCTCAATCCTAGGTGGCCCTGCCCGCCGCCCAACATTGTATATTGGCAGCATTGATGATGTCTGAGTGATGCTTCTTATCTTGGACTTGGTAATCTCTGGCAGGACTTTCTCTGGCACAGAGCCTGCAACCTTGGACTGGACAGCAATGCCATTGACTCTATGAGAAGTACCTGCTCCACTTAGGGTCTCTTCAAGTCGGTCAATGTTATCCCAGGCCAGGGTTGTGAACACACCAGGGTAGATGTTTGCTGGCAGTGGAATGTCATCCTTTGAGCATTCCAGCTTCTGGATACAAAGGGCTGTATCGATCTCCTCAAACATTGAGTAAGACACACAGTGACCAAGACGATTCAGAGTTCGGATCAGTTCTGTGTTTCCTGTCAAAGACTTTACAGCATTGGTCAGCAGTACGTGCTTGGGTGGTTTTGTCTTGCCACTGGTAACAGCAAAGACCAAGTCACTGCCAAAGGAAGTGGCAAGACGTTGAGCTCTTTCAGAGGGAGTTTCACACTCACACTCTCCTGTCAGCAGGGTGTGCAGGAATTGAGTGACTGCTGCAGGAATGACATTCTGATCTGTATCGGGAGGCCATGGCTGACTCACATCTTGTTTATTGATCTCATTCCTCAGCTGCATTCCTGCTTTGGTTAAGACATCTTCAGAGTTAGCTGCTCTTGCTTCTTGCAGGTCTTTTGCCATTTTGTGTGCTTGCCGGGCAAGATCGTCCATTGAGAGGCTGCGTGGATAGATTAGAAGCTTTCCTTTCTCATCTGGGACAAAGCGTAGTGATTCTCCAAACTCGGTTTCAATCTTTCGGCGAACATGTTTCTTTGTCGCTGGTTTCAGTTGGATAATACCACGGGACATCATGGATCTCTCAAGCCTAGATGTGAGGTTTGTCATAGGCAGTACCTCTGGGTTGGGGAATAATTTGGTCCTTATATACAAGCAGAGTTCCTCGAGGGCTTCTGTCTCAACCTCTTCGTAGCGTGCTTCCTCGCTTTCTTCCTGATTTTCACCTGCACCCGACCTGGCGGCCGCTGGGAAATCATCTTTTGTGAAGAGTTTGTAGCACGACTTGTGGTAGTGACCCTCTGCAGCAACAAGGTCTCTGCTAACTAAACCAAGGATTCTCTGGTTGAGTTTCCTTATTGCTGCTCTGCGAATCTTCTCATCTGCTCGTAGCTCAACACACTGTATGAGTGGCTCCCTTGTCTTTGTTGTTTTTATGTACTTGCTTGACTTCTCGCAGAAGATACATACTTTGGCATACACCCTGCTAGTACTAGGGGCATCCCTTGATGCCCTCCTCCTGGGGTCGACGCTTGCTGATTCTATCTTGACACCCTTGGCAAGGATAGAATCCAGTGACTTCTTCATTGTAAAGAGACTACGACATTTACGGTGATAATGTATGTGTGGTATTCCTCCTTCTTCAAGGCCCTTGGCTGCTTCCAGGACTGGATCATGCTGCCTGATTTCTGCAGCCCTGAGCAATGTGTTTCAGGAGTCCAAATCCTGTGGTGACACCAGAGCATCGCTGTCATCATCAGAGCAGTGGATGATACAGTCGATCCGTGCTCTCTTCCTCGCAGATGGTTCCATCCTGCCGTCAAACAGTCGACACACACCTGCAAAAATATCACCATTAAACCATGAACAAACAAACACATTACATGGAAACCACTCTACATATGTTTGCTCCTTCCAATAATAAATTATCCCCAAAATATAACAAAAAAATCCCCAAATATGAAATAAACCCCTAAATATGGAGAAACTTGAAATACACATCGGAATAATTCTTGTAGAGAATCAAATAAGCTACAAGAGCTGTTAGAATATATTTTTCAATGTTCCCCATATTTAAGGATTTATTCTAGATTTAGAGGAAAATACCCAAAATATAGAGTATATTCCGAAATATGAGGAAATTTGAAAAATACCTAGGAACAACTCTGGTAGAGAATATAATTCTACATAGGTGTTCAAAGTTTCGCGATGATTGTGTGATGGATTTTAAAGAAAATGAGGAAAACGCCGAGCGTCACGCTAAAAATCTTTATTTTTGGGTAGCGCCCCTATTGCATCAAAAAAATTAGACTAAGCTACCAGTGCGAGAAGGCTATCATATCTTAATGTACTTACAGTCACTCTATAAACATTTTAGTACCATTCGTGTTTAGTCACCCCAGGTGGTACCGATATCTGGCCTGGCTCATGGACTAATGGTGTTGGGGAGGGTTATAATTTTGAAAAATGTTTTGTTGAAGAACTGTGCCAGATATTTTACTGCCGCTGGGTGATGGGAAGTGGAGATATAGCATGGGTTCTAACCATCAGATTTTTGTGAGCCTTGGGGCCTCTGAGAAAAATCTTGGGGGGGGTGTGACGTTAACCACTCCGTTAGAACCGCATGGCTTGTCCTACAGTGACTCGCTAGGATCGCCAGGGCAGTGGATGGGGCTACAGTTTGTGTATTAGAGTGTGCTTTATTTCAAATGAAAGCTCGTGTCATGGGCAGTCCAGAAAGGCTCTTTGTTTTCGCCCATGTCAAGGCTTTATATATTTAATTGTAAAGTATATATTTTATCATTAACTAGTAATGATAGGATCTGGGAGAGAGAGAGGGAGTAGAACAGAGTGAGAGGGGGCGCGCAGTGTTTTTTGTCCCGCTCGATGACGTCACGGCTGGCTGCCTCGCGGGGGTTGGTGGAGAGAGGCCCTTACCATGCTGTAAGCTTTGCTAGTGGTTAGATGACTTGTAACCGCTGTTTTCCCACGCGGCTCGAGCTAGTGCGAGTATATATACAGTTCCTCGCCACTCTCTCCCTCAGATCTGGTTTCTAGAACGCACCCATCTTTTTTCCCTTGCTATCTATCCCCGCTCCGTACCTGAGAATCTTTTCCTCTGCCTATCTCTCTCATTTTCCATATCTTTCACCACCTTTTATTAATATTATACCCCCTCTGGTTAACTCTGCAAAATCAGCTTCATGCTGGCCAGTTGTATTGTGTGTTAATGTCTGATATAGCCTATGTATGTTAGTTGTTAAGATAAGTGGATCACGAAGCATTGGTTGGCATTTATATTGTTTAGTACTGCTTCCTTTAGTTATTAGTGTTCTGCTGGATTAGATAATGCTAGACTAGGAGTCTGATATTATAAGGTATTGTTTCCTATGAGTGCTGGCTTTAGTTAAAAGCTGCACGACATACCTGAGAACTGGAGTTGATTGGGTAAATTCTAGTCTGTGTGCCATTGAGAATAGAGCATGCACGAATGAGGGCTTTTTGCCTATACCATTCTGCACTGTTCTAGTCTCGATTGTTTGTCTTTGAGGTACGCCAGGAGAACGCTTAATACTTCGGTATTAAGGTTTCTCAAGAGAGCTACCCTTCATTATAACGTAATATTTGACGCACAGACTTGAGATTTGCACTAGGCTATGCAGCATGCCATGCGCACCAGTATCTCGTATCATTGACTCTAGCTAGACTTTATCAGTCACAGTAGACATTAAGTATATTAACCTAATTACTCTTTTTATGCATACCCATTTATGATTACACAAGCATTTCGCAGCCTAGTTTGATGTATTGAGACACAAACGACTTAGGCTCTTTTTGTTGATAGGAATACTGCATTGTTGTGGCGATTATTATTATTGTTGTTGTGTTTAGGATATTCTTGGCTCCGACGGCATTATATATTCTGCCTTTTTGTGTGCATAGCCTGCACGAGCATTGTTCCGCTGCCTGCCTTTTGGGTTCCATTTCCGATACGAGCATCTTTATAGCATCTAACATTTAAAGAAGATTCCTTGTTAGTGTTGAAGGACTTTAGTGCACTTTCTTTCATGCAGGAGTGCCTGACATATTGATTAAAGTAACGTAAGCTGTAACTTCTCTTACCACCTTACTTTGCATACCATAACCAAGCACCTTCGGTTATAGGTAGTAATAGGCTGTTTCACATAACATTAAGCCTAGAGTAGACGCACATTTATTGAGAGTTTGATAGCCTATTATTGCATATAGAACTCTGTAGAGTATTTGTGTTCTTTGTTCACTGGGAATATACATCGGAGGTTGGAGCTAGCGCTTTCCGTTGTAACATTTATGCCATTACTAGTCCAATGAATAAGAGCCCTGATATATTTGAACCCCAGTCGTAACAGTATTTATGTTGTTATTGTTAATTAGAAAGCTTCAGTCAGTTTCTTTAAACATAGCTCTAAGTTTACGAAAGTTTGCTTTCTTGAAATTACTTTCTCGATGTTGCTATTTGGTTCGTTACTAGTAAACTTTAAATTGAAAGTTAAAATACGATGGTTGCTGTTACTGAATTCATCACCAACATTCAAGTTCTCTATTAATTCTTCTTTTGTTGCAAGTACAAGGTCAAGAACGTTATTACCACGGGTCAGCACTAGGTAGCCTATTTCACATATCTACGACTGTTATGAGAGAGGCAGATCCCTTACACAGCCAATCTCTCTCTCTCTCTCTCTTATTTGCACACTGGTACAAATGAGGCAGATCCCTTACACATGCTACCAAGATGAAAATGGGAGTTTGCAGAGAGCCAAGTGGCCCCCACAAGGCAGATCCCTTTCTCACCCAACCCTTCTCATAAACGTGATATGTTACACACTTACTATACACAAATGTTATCATATACACTCAACCCTCCATTTAATAGACTAAAGGGGGATGACCAGTCCGTCCGGTGCTAAAAAAAGTATTACATTATGTGACAATTCCTCTCCCTTGCTTTTGGTTCACACATTGGTTTGGTTGTTTTATTATCCTCTGTTTCTTGATAACTCCCTATTAAACTACAACAATGATAGTTGTTTGGTAATTATTTAATCTGTGATTAATTTCTAATGTGATGGAATAAATCTAATGTTTACATTTATTGAAAGTGATACAAATTATAAAACTAGAAAAAAAGTATACTGTAAAATGAATTGCACAACCTCCTATAAATGTCATGCCCATAAATGAATTGCACAACCTCCTATAAATGAATTGCACAACCTCCTATAAATGTCATGCCCATAAATGAATTGCACAACCTCCTATAAATGTCATGCCCATAAATGAATTGCACAACCTCCTATAAATGTCATGCCCATAAATGAATTGCACAACCTCCTATAAATGTCATGCCCATAAATGACATTCTCCCTTTCATTAGGTTCACACATTGGTTTGGTTGTTTTATTATCTTTTGTTTCTTATATATCTTCCTATTAATGTACAGACATAATAGTTGTTTGGTATGTATTAAATCTGTGATTAATTTCTAATGTGATGGAATTGAAAACTACATCCCACCAACTCATTAGAAATAAAATTATTCAAGAACCAAATAACAAGATTTCCCCATCTTATCCCTCTGGCACGAGCTCATTGACTGGTACCATGTTACCATACAAAGGGTATTGATTTTCCCATTTATTCATTACCTCATTTGGGACAAATGAGGAAAGTGGGGGGAAGAGGTTTAAATATTGTTGTAATAACTTGTGTCTATTTTTGTTTTTAACAGTTGTTGGAATATATATATTTTTAATTCCATCACATCAAAAATGAAACCCATTTTAAATACAGACCATACATCAATTATTTTTGTCCATTGATTAGAGAGATAGAAATAAATAGAAATATAAAAAGGAAAATAAATTTATATACATGTAAATATAGATACACCAGGACCAGCAGGTCCTGTCCGTTAAAGGCGATATCCTTTAACCCTTAACTGTCGGCGCGCAACATAAGTCGAGTATAATAAATCTGGACTATCTGGCGGCGCTCGACATAGGTTGTGTGGCAATTTCAGCACGTAATGTTGCTGAGAGAGAGACACAAGTGGTGGCAGGAGAGTAGCGAGCGTATGACTGCTCCAGACCACCGCGGCGAACCTACTGACACGAATCCCACCTCCTCCCTCCCTCTCTCACTCGCTATATACGGAATTGTATGGGGAAAGTGCCTAATTACATGCTTTTTGCACTCGCGTTGTGCGGTTGTTGCAAGAAAACTAGCCATCATAAAAGGATCGTTATGGTGTCATTGGAAAGCTCTGTTTATGCCCTTTCAGGGATAGATACTTGTTTTACGCTCTGGGTCTTATTTAGGCATGAAAATGATCACGTAAACAGCCCTATTTTGGCTAAAAACACCCCGCTGGGCGGTACATATAAATAAACCGCCTAGCCCGCTAATAAGGTGTTAAAGGGAGGTCCGGTGAATGGAGGTTCCAGTGTACCTGCAACCAAGATATAATTGCAAGAAATAGGAACATAAGAAAATGGGAGTCTGCAGAGAGTCAATTGGCCCACACAAAACAAATCCCTTTCACACCCAACCCATCTCATAAACTCTCTCTCTCTCTCTCTCTCACACACACACACAAATTATAACATAAGGAAACGAGAGTCTGCAGAGAGCCGATTGCCCCACACACGGCAGATCCCTTTCACACCCAACCCATCTCGTCCTATAAAATTTTATGTTGAAGCTCTATTGTTATTGATCCCACTATAGCACTCGGTAGCCTATTCCACATATCTACAACTCTTTCCCCAAGCGAATAGAGGCAGATCCCTTACACAGCCAATCTCTTTCTCTCTCGCTCTTGTTTGTTTGCACACCGGTACAAATGAGGCAGATCCCTTACACATGCAACCAAGATAAAAATGGGAGTCTGCAGAGAGCCAAGTGGTCCACATAAGGCAGATCCCTTTCACACCCAACCCATCTCATAAACGTTACCTGTTATTTACACTACTTACTATACACCCATGTTATCATATACCTGCAACCACAACACAATTGTAAGAAATACGAACATAAGAAAATGGGAGTCTGCAGAGAGCCAATTGGCCCACACAAGACAGATCCTTTTCACACCCAACCCATCTCATAAAAACTCTCATTTATCTCTGTCTTCCTTATATTTATGACATCCTAGTCTCTCGCTCTCTCTCACAAATGAGAACATAAGAAAACCGGAATCTGCAGAGAGCCGATTAGCCCACACATGTCAGCTCCCTTTCACGGGATGCGCTCTCTCTCTCTCTCTCACATTTATCGCTATCTTCCTTACGTTTACGACATCCTATTCTCTCGCCATACTCCCTCTCTCTCCTTCACAAATGAGACAATAACAAAAATAAGAAAACGGGAGTCTCCAGAGCCGATTGACCTACACATTCACTTCCCTCGAATTGCTTTCCACAAACTTACAATCAACAAATGTTTAAATCCAGTTGTTACAAACATTTTATGAATGGAGGATGCCTTTAGGCACATGGACCTTTTTGTTTTATCTGTGTTTTTCCTTCCTCCGTTCATTGTCTCTTAAAAAAAAATAGCAAAAAAAAAAACATGGCAGATCCCTTTCACACCCAACCCATCTCATTCTATCTAATTTCAAGTTGAAGCTCTATTGTTCTTGATCCCATTATAACACTCGGTAGCCTATTCCACATATCTACAACTCTGTTACTAAACGGATAGAGGCAGATCCCTTTTACAGCCAATCTCTCCCTCTCTCGCTCTTGTTTGTTTGCACAATCTGCTCCTGTAGTTTCTCCATGCCCGATAAGTTAAATGATCTTTTGATATCTGTGACACAGCATTTGTATCCAACACAATACCCTGTTTGCAAAACCGTCGAACCCCGGACAACGTTGCTTGCAACTTTAATTATTATTATTATTATTATTATTATTATCAACTCTGCGTAAGCAGAGTTTGGTATCGCCTCCCTGTATAGTGGGTACCACACGAAAAAAATGTCTGTCGTCGTCATCGTCCGTCTGTCTCGGAACTCCTCCTAGACCGTTGGACGGATTTTCACCAAATTTCACACGAACATTTGTTGCGTGAATGCAAAAGTCAGTCAAACAATTTTTTTTTTAATTTATGCAATAGTTATGATCTTAGGTCCAAAATATGGTTTTGCCCTCCCCCCCCCCCCCACCTTCCCCCCCCCCCCCCCTCCCCTCTCGGAAACCCCCCCTCCCCCCCAGCAATGATGGCGTTCTGGGAGCAAAAACATATCGCTACGCATTTGCTAGGTTAAGTTAGTTTAGTTGGCATTAGAAGTGATGGCAGTAATATTTGGATTTATGGTGATAATAGTGATAATGGTGATAATTGTAGTGATGATGGTTCTAGTTGTATTGATGATGACAGTAGTGATGATGATGACAGTAGTAGATATGATGGTGACAGTAGTAGTAATGATGGTCATAATAGTAGTGATGATGGTGACAAGTAATGATGATAGTTGTATGGATAATAATGACAGTAGTGTTGATGGTAGTGACGATGGTGTGAGTAGTAGTGAGGATGGTGAAATTTGTAGTGATGATGACGATAGTTGTGGTGATGAAGTTCATAGTAATGGTGATGATGGCAGTAGTAGTGATGATGGTGACAGTAGAATACATTATGGTAATATTTGTGACAGAAGTAATGATGATGGTTATAGTAGTAGTGATGATGTTAACAGTAGTAATGATGATTGTAAGATGGTGGTGATGATATTAGTAATGATGGTTGATAGTTGTAGTATCAATGATGATAGTAGTGATTAAGATGCTAGTGACAATGGACAGTGATGATGGTGAGAGTAGTAGTGATAATTGTAATTGTAGTAGTGATGATGATCATAGTAATGGTGATGATGACAGTACTCGTGATGATTGTGGCAGTTGTAGTGATGATGGCAATAGTAGTGATTATGTTGATTGTGATTGATGATGGTAACCCATCGCAGAGTTGGGTATGCCGTTTTGATTTTGGGCAAAACGGCACGTCTACTTATACATGTATACACGTCTACTATAATGTTAGCAGCAAACTGTGTGGAGGATGTGCTTACGTGCCTAGCGGGTGTGTTACATGACTGAGTGTGTGTATGCGTAGGCTCAGTGTGGCTTGAGGCCTCGTGGAGGGAGGGGTTGCCTCAATTTTCTCCATAATTCATGATGGGCTGGTCCATCTATATTCGCGATTTTGACCAGAAAAATTATATTTTCACTTGTTTTATTGTTGTTACAGGTTACTATCTTCATAGTGAAGGTAAAATAGGCTCATATGAATAAGTAATAACGATATTTATCGTAAACTGACGATTATAGGCCTGAATGGAGCCAATATGCTCGCCCATGGGGAGCTAGTTCAATACCCCCCCTCGCCGTTTTCGGGTTAAGAGGGGGAGGGATATATGTTTTTCTGTCCCCCATCCTTTGTCCCTCATGTTTAGCCCCATTATTCATTAGATTTTAAGACGTTCACCCTATTATTTTGTCGATTTTATAGCCTTTCGCCCCATTTCCATTTAGGTGTCAATTTTTCCTGGCGAGCGAAAGCGAGCCTGTAATTTAGGAGGAATCGGCCTTCGGTCGGGATATTTTTCTACTGAAAAATTTACAAATTAAGCTTGAAAGGGGATTTTGGGGATGTTTATTAAACCCCTTCCCGACGGGTTCTGTCACCAGACGGGCACCGAAATCTGTTTATTATGTATCCTGGGAGTGAGGTAAGCGGTTGCAGGCAGCGCAGGACCCCTTCCTATGTCGCCCACTAAGTCTGGGCCAGCACTGATCTAACTTACAGCCGTCTGCTAGCTCCCAGAAACGTTACACATTGCGAAAACCACTCAAAACCGCAAATTTTTAGGGATTTTGGCCGACATTTTCAAGATTATTGCAAGACAACCAGACATCTTACAGAGATGATTTATGTGTCATTGGAAAGCTCAGTTACTGTACTTTCATTGACATATCATTGTGTTGTTGTTGTTGTTGTTCCCCAGGCTGTCTGGCCGAACAGCCCCAAGGTCTCGAGCAAGGCCAAGGCCACAAATGAGCACCCCCACAAAATCCTCCCTGCTTACCACTAACAAAGCCCAGGTGACCGAAGCCACTCCAAGGCAGGGAGCTGAGGAGGGTGCGGAAACGCCCGGGAAACCAAAGCCCCACCCAAGGCCCTGTGCCCCTCAGCAATTATGAAGGGAAAGTTGAGGGGTAAGGGAAAAATGTGACACTTTGGCTCCCAATCTGCCAACTTCTAGGTTGGCAGTAGGGAGGTCAATCCACGGAAAAGACGCCGCCACTTGAGATCTAGAAGATGTATAAGTAAAAGGAACAGTCAGAGTAAGCTATGGGTATGGCAGAGATCGCTCAGTTCTCACTCGGATAGACCAGCCCATCACCACATGACTAGAACCCAATCCTCTCAGCATCAGCTAGGAAAGGCCCTAGAAAGCCGCCTTTGGCGGGGGGATAGCTCCCCTATTTCAACTCCTTTCGGGGTTGGGCACCCGCCCTGATACAATGATATATCATTGTATTATGATGTTCTGGCTCTTGTTTATGCATGAAAATGTGCAGGGAATGAAGCTCAATTAAGGCCAACAAACCCACAATTAAAGAGTTAGGCTTGATGGTTGCCTAGGGAGGAAACTAAAATAATTATGTATGAATACCGTACAACTCCCCCCGCTGCACATAATACTGGGGGCTGCTGGCTGCATACACTCACTAACAGTATTTGGTCCCAACAGGCTTTTTTTTACCTCCCCTGTTTCGGTTCATTAGTTTGGAGATTTCATGGCGTTTCACTTCATTAGTTTGGGGATAATATGATGCTTTATCCCATTCAGGTGTCGATTATTTTCTTGGTGAGTGATAGAGACCCTGCAAGTTACGGCAATCGGCCTTTGGTCGGGACATTTTCTATTGAAAAATGTACAAGTTTTGCTTTAAAGGGGTCTGCATATTCATATTTTACTTAGAAATAAGTCTGGGAAGGTCTTTTTTAATAGCCTACAGTAGGGGACAAACTAAAATATACTGCTAAAAAATGGCAATAGCAAGCAAAATCCTCAATAAATATTGTTTTAGCCATTAAAATATATCATGATAACCTAAAAGACGTCGGACCAGATAGTGTTAATGATAGGAGTTAACATTGAATGATTTAGCTTTCGAATTTCAAAATACATTATTGTCAAAGGGTTAGCTCAAAAATTCACCTTCCAGCTCTTTCAATATGAGGAGGACGGATTTCTTCCTTTTGTTCCAGCTATCATTAGACGATTGTATAAAGATTAGGAAGGAATTGTGGTCGGGTTAGTTGAGATAGAGTTTACCCTTTTGATTCCTAGAGGTACAATCCCTTATTATTAAGACATTGTTTACCCCATGTAAACAAATATAAGCTGAAATGAATATGGATGTCTGTTATGATATTCATGAGTATGTGTATGTATGTGTATGTATTGGGGGGAGGGGGAGAGAGAGAGATGTTGATTGTTAAATGGATATACAGATGGGTAGATAGATTAATAGATATAGTAGAGATAGAAACACCAATTTGTTATATATTTGGGTAATCAGAATAATACGGATAATATAAGTGTTCTCTTGATACAGTAATATTTTACTTGTATACAAAATATAGTGTTTATGTTGTACCAAGCAACCACCCCGCATAAATGTTGCAGGAGCTCTGAGTTGGCAGTAGGAAAACTAATAAATAATTCAGAGTCACAGTAAGTGTTGTTTGACCAGGTCCAGTCGTCTACACATATAGCTGTTACTGAGCTACTACTAGTATTGTATTGATATTGTTATTTATCTATTTTGTTTTTCGTAGATGAGTTAATCAATAAAAACGCAACAACGGAATTTATCAATTGAATTTAAATATCATGCAAATAATTTGTAATAGTCATTACAAAACCCACAATAACACCTACAATAACTATGTTGTATAATTCAAGATAAAACAAATAAAAATAAGAATCTGTATAATTTATTGTTTGCTGGTTTCCATCTTCTCATACAGGAAACGTTAACCTAACATCTGCAACACTCCTTCCAGAATATTCTACTGGGCGATTCTCCTTCTGGA
The DNA here is from genome assembly GCA_032716605.1 of Paralithodes platypus. Classification (NCBI taxonomy): domain Eukaryota; kingdom Metazoa; phylum Arthropoda; class Malacostraca; order Decapoda; family Lithodidae; genus Paralithodes; species Paralithodes platypus. The sequence goes on along the minus strand of CM064560.1, from coordinate 12,577,465 downwards.
AGATAGCCCATAAATCCCCCCCCCCCCACCCCACCCCCCCACACACAAAAAAACCCCGCCCCAGAGCCGGTGAAATGGAAGCAATACTGATTAGGTGGCATGTTTCCCCTCCACCACCTCCTACCTTCCCCACTGTACCCCCCCCCTCCCCCTCATCTCCCTCTTCTCACCCACTTTCTCCCCCACTTTCCCCCTTTAAATGTATTGGACATTTTCTTTCCAATTTCACTCATACTTCCTAACTCCTGCTTAAAGTACGATCTTTCACCCTCTCCTACCCTTTCCCTGCATTACTCCTCCCTCTTACATGTGCAGTAGAGCTGACAGCTCAGTAAGCCTCAAGCAAGCAACAACGGCACACCTATGTCGCGCTCCCTCGTACGCCTCCCGCTTCGCCTCCCGTCGCAATATTAAAAAATTTCACTGGATATTATATTTCTTCTGTACACCTATTTGTTGGTGCTTCAATATTCACATGTTCATTATACAAGTAAAATATGTGCAGTAGAAAGGAAAGCCTTTCGTATCATTAACTCATTAACTCACGTCCACTCACCAATTAACTCTCTGCAATCTCTCTCTCTTCGCTGCAATGTTGCATCTGTCTTGCTATTCTATCGCTACTACAATAAGCAGTGTTCCTCAGAGCTCTCCCAGTGTATACACCCTCCTCTGCGTAGGGTACATAGTAACCCTCTTACAACACAATCCCACCCCTACTCTGTGCAACTCTCCAACCCAAGAGTGAAACGCTATTCTCAGACTTTCTTCTATTCAACATAATTATGATCTCTGGAACTCTCCCATAATCAGTCTTTCCCTCTTCCTATGACTTAAATTGCTTCAAACTCCGTGTGTCCAGGTATTTTAGCTCGAACGTCCCTTGATTTTGGCCCTGTCACTCTTTCAACTCTGGGGGAGGCACTCGCCACAAGCAGTTCTGCCTTTTGTCTCCCTCATTCACATAGAAGAAACAAAAGTAACATTGCTATATATTGTAAATATAACAAATTTTGTCAGAATTGAAGATTTTTTTTCTCGCATTGGCGGCACTTTAAAATACATGTCTGTTGCATTTTAAGGCTGCGTCCCATACAGTACGTAAAGACCCGACAAGAGCCGATCTTTTCAAAATATTTGAATTTTTTAAAAATCGTGCATGATCGAGCAACATCGTGTAAATAAATCGGCTCTACTCGAGTTCATCTGGAACTGGACGGGGTGCCCGCCGACAGGTCCGTGAAGTCGGCCAATAATTAGTGTATGCACTATTTTTCAGCCGACTGTTTTTGATGGTCGGGGAAAAAAACCGTTAAATTTTGGACGTGCTGCTGACGTATGTCGATCGGTTTTCGGACGTGCAGCAATCGTTTTTGACGTACAATAATCGGGAATTAATCGGGCAAAATGTTCGAACCAGACTATAGTAAGCTCGACACGACCATGACATGACAAACGCCCGACTAAAAACAGACAACCAATCCGATCCTTTCGATAACGATATCGTTACTTCGTTGTATCATTATTTATCGAAGATATGGATATTTATCATATTTTAAATAAAAAATCTTAAATGCAGCAATGCTATCATTATTTTATTAGAAAAAAAAAACCTGCCATTACGAGGGTTCGGTTCGGCTTTTAGTTTACCTATTTATAGACTATTCTGCGGATTTCTGCCTGTTTGGCAATTAACCCGCTGAGTGCCAGCCAATTTTGACGGTGTGCTTCTGCCAGTGCCAGAGTTTTTTTTTTTTTTTTTTTTTTGGCTAAATCTATCAAGTTGGGAGAGAAAGGAAGGATAATGGTAAAAAAAAACACTCCCCTCGCCAGAAATCAGGTCCCCGATGGTCCCGAAAGTAGCTGAAAAGACACTATAGACTACAGAGACTTTTATGGTATCGGAATGTATGGGTGGGAGGGTGGTTTTGGGGTTGGTGGGGGGAAGGTAGAAGGGTAATTAACTTCTGTTATGAAGCCGATTGGTGAGGTAGTTTCGCCACCACGGATTTTCCTTTTTTTCCTTTTCTTCGTACGGATACGCTAGAAGTGGGTGGTGGGAGGCGGTTGGGGGTGTGGTGGGGGGAAGGCAGAAGGGTAAGGGACTTGTCACACAAATATGGAACCGATTGGTGCAGTCGTTTCGCCGCCACAGATTTTCAATTTTTTTCCTTCTGACGGGACCGACAGTCGGCGAGTGGCTCGGAGGAGGGATTTGGGATTTTTGTGGTGGGTAGCCTAAAGGGTAAGGTACATGTAGTAAAAATATAAAAGTCATAGGTGCAGTCGTTTCGCTGCTACGATTTTTTTTCGGCGAGGACGTATATATGCCTCCCTGGCACTCAGCGGGTTAATTAACGATTGATTATCGCTATTTTGGAACAAAAAATATGACGTTACCGTTAGTTAATTCGTTAAAGCTGGAAAAAAAATTATCCGATAAACGTTAACCCGAAATCGTTAACGCGTTACATTATCGCGTTACTTTATCGTGTTAGTGCCCACCTATGGGTAGACTGTGTGGGGGTCTACGGCCCCCGACCTTTATATAGGGTTGGGTACTTGGTCGTGCTTCTGTCGTAGGAGTCGACCCTGTCGGATGAGTGTATGTATCGTGCGACACACTTGCGCAGCACATATGCTGCTCGTCTGGCAAAGGACTAACATCCTATCAACATCCAACTTAGCGTACTGTGAACATGTTGCGCGGACGTGTGTGTCGTACTGACATCTTAATAGGGTCACGAGTTAACGTGTGGCAGACGTAAATGTGTCGTGAGTGACGTGTGACTGACGTGTGAGTGACGTGCGGCTGTCCTTGTCTGGCGAGCCTCGTGTCAAACGTGTCGATTCGGCAAAAAGTTGTTATATCGGCTAACATCGGCCGTTGTCGTGTCTTGACGTACTGTATGGGACGCTGCCTTTAGAGGTTATAATGCTGTAATCTACCGTATATACTACAATGAAAAAGGTCATGCATTACTACCTTGAAGATAATGATATTTTTTCCATTTTGATGTGTCCTATTACAGTGAGCTAGGATCTTAAATTAAACACATAATTTGTTCAATTACAGCATGGTTGTTGTTGTTGTTGTTGTTCCCCAAGCTGCCTGGCCGAACAGCCCCAAGGCCCCGAGCAAGGCCAAGACCATAACCGAGCGCCCCCACAGAACCCTCCCTGCCGACCACAATAAAGCCTGGGCGACCGAAGCCACTCCATGGCGGGGAGCTGAGGAGGGTGCGGAAACGCCCGGAAAACCAAAGCCCCACCCAGGGCCCTGTGCCCCTCACCAATTATGAAGAGAAAGTTGAGGGGCAAAGGAAAAATGTGACGCTTTGGCTTCCAATCTTGGTAGATTGGGAGGTCAATCCACGGAAGAGACGCCGTCACTTGAGATCTAGAAAATATATAAGTAAAAGGAACAGTCAGAGTAAGCTATGGGTATGGCAGAGATCCATTACAGCATGGTAATACTAACATACTGGCACGGTGGCCGAGAGTGCTTAGTCACTGTGTTGGGAGAGCTGGCTCTCGTGTCGGGGGTTCGATCCCACGCGCCGTGAAGGCTAGGTCCAGTCTAGAGGGTGCCACAAACTCTCATGCCAATGTCCTACTCCGACTGGGGTATATAGGTGCCATCATCGTTGGCAGCCAGGATCAGTCTGTTGATCTCTTAGGATAAGATCTAGGTTAAGTCTGTGTATTTTCAGCTTCATTGGCTGCCAGGTCAAAATATACCGATTATTTGTATTATTATTATTATTATTATTATTATTATTATTATTATTATTATTATTATTATTAATATTAATGCTATTATTACTATTATTATCATAATCATTTAGTGAATAATTACATTGTTGAGCATATACAGTACAGTAAGTCAATAATTACATTGTTGAGCATATACAATACATTAAGTCAATAATTACATTGTTGAGCATATACAGAACAGTAAGTCAATAATTACATTGTTGAGCATATACAGTACAGTAAGTCAATAATTACATATATCATATTTGCTAAACACTTGTATTCAGGATATATATAATATAAATATTATTTCTTACAAACAACGAGAGAACAAGCCAATCCAACGAGATCCAATTAACGCATGTAATATTAAACCCGTTTCTCCGCCGTGAGCTGAAGTAAATTTCAACACTAATTGCAAACACTACATGGCACTCGGGAGAAATATAAAAAATACTTCTCACCAGAAAGAAAAGAAAACTCTTATAGTTGAGGGCCAATAACTTGTGACTGAACAGCAACAAGAAGTGTCGGGGAAGTGGGAGTTTGTGTTCTTCACTTATGCCGGTATCACACGAGCGCTTTTTCACCCAACATTTATCCTCAACACTGGTCTAGCAGCTTATGAGGTCAACATTTAATATTTTTCTGTTACCTAAATTCATCTATCACCAGTCTTCTTTCCGATACCAGTGCAAAATACTCCATAAATGTTGCCAGCAAAATGTAGACATATGAAAAAAAAACATATGTTTTGTATATTTATACTTGATATTGACAGATAACTAGAATTTAAAGATGATTAGTAGGGTTGGGTGGTGGGTGATAACTACTGTTTGATGGAGGAGCAATGATGGTTTGGTGGTTCTCACAGGTAAGCCACGGTAGCCTTGTCCGTATCTTAGTCATTAATGTGTGACTTTAACCTCATGACACAGGGACAAGTGGCTTAATTCTACACTTTTGGCAATGCACTATATTGACGAAAATTAGGGCACGGTGTGAAAAAAGCTGTGTCAAAATATCATACTGATCCAACTGTTTGTTAAGAAGTTATTCACGAAAAACGATGTAACACGGCCTCTGAAACCCATTGGATGGGGATAAACGTCTTAAAACAGTTGGCTGAATGGGGTCGAATGGATACAAGCCAGGGAAAGAGAGAAAAGCAGAGAAAGATAAAAACAAAGCCGGTGACCACCCTTAAGTAAAGTATATCTCACAAATACACTTGAGTATTATAGTATAATTATAATCTATATACTCTACCTCTCCATACACCTCCCTTACATTATAATCTATATACTCTACCTCTCCATACACCTCCCTTACATTATAATCTATATACTCTCCCTCTCCATACACCTCCCTTACATTATAATCTATATACTCTACCTCTCCATACACCTCCCTTACATTATAATCTATATACTCTACCTCTCCATACACCTCCCTTACATTATAATCTATATACTCTCCCTCTCCATACACCTCCCTTACATTATAATCTATATATACTCTACCTCTCCATACACCTCCCTTACATTATAATCTATATACTCTACCTCTCCATACACCTCCCTTACATTATAATCTATCTACCTCTCCATACACCTCCCTTACATTATAATCTATATACTCTACCTCTCCATACACCTCCCTTACATTATAATCTATATACTCTACCTCTCCATACACCTCCCTTACATTATAATCTATATACTCTCCCTCTCCATACACCTCCCTTACATTATATCTATATACTCTACCTCTCCATACACCTCCCTTACATTATAATCTATATACTCTACCTCTCCATACACCTCCCTTACATTATAATCTATATACTCTACCTCTCCATACTCCTTACATTATAATCTATACTCTACCTCTCCATACACCCCCTTACATTATAATCTATATCTACCTCTCCATACACCTCCCTTACATTATAATCTATATACTCTACCTCTCCATACACCTCCCTTACATTATAATCTATATACTCTACCTCTCCATACACCTCCCTTACATTATAATCTATATGCTCTACCTCTCCATACACCTCCCTTACATTATAATCTATATACTCTACCTCTCCATACACCTCCCTTACATTATAATCTATATGCTCTACCTCTCCATACACCTCCCTTACATTATAATCTATATACTCTACCTCTCCATACACCTCCCTTACATTAGTTTACTTTTCTTCGTATTAGCTTATAGTCATTTGTAGTTTGCTCTGTCGTTCTCTTTAACCCCTTCTGTACCGGCGATGTCATTTCCATTCTAATCTAGCTATATTTAGAGGATTTTGTGCAGTTTAAGAAGGATCTGTGGTAGCAAAAAGATGGGAATCAAAGGCCCACTTACGGCTACAAAGTGACGGATAATTCCAGTGTTTACATTAACATGTACATAACCTCTTACAGCCAATTATGAGTTCCATTAGTTAATGATATGATAAAATAAATATTTGTATATTGTATAATTATTTCTATATATATATATCCCCATATATATCCCCATTTCGGCAGAACACAGTTAATTTAATGCAGATACTTGATTTATCATTCAGGAGTGCCTGAATATGCGCTAAATAGCGCAAATAAGCCTGCAGCCAGAGGGTTAAATATTAATAGCATTAATTATGATAAAAGGACAATTATATAATCATATGACATGCACAATGTAAAAGAAGGATTCATGTAATATCATTATCGTCCTCTCATCATGGATAAGCAAGTTCTATAGTAAACTATGCATGTTTGACAATACATAAGATACATATTGATGTAAGCCAGACATGATGACAGATTGAAAATGCATATTGACAATTATGAAACTTTGTGTGACCGAAATTGGGCGGCGACAACACTAATTTCGAGAATTGTAAAAGTTATTTACAATGTGACAAACTTCTGCTTCGTGGTTTTAGCAGTTTCCCACACTAGTTTTGAGCGAGACTAAGTTGGGGCAGTGAGAATTTGGCATAATAAAGGCGTTCTTATTCTCATTCACTAAACCTATGATATGACTCTTGTCTGTCATTGCAAAAATTGCTGGTTACTTTTCTATCTTCATCTAAACCTAACAACCCCAAAACACGCAAATAACAAGTTAGCACTATACAAACCAATACAATAGCTTGATCGTATAATCTATAACATAACTAAACAAGCGTTGGAAAGCACCGAAGGCTTTTGTCGAATGCTGCATCTAGTATTGGTAGATAAGGAAAAATGTAGGTGTAGGAAGGGATGATATTATGTAGACCTGATATTATGATTGGGGTATGTTGTGGAGCATATTCGGATAAGTAAAGGAAATTGTTTACTGCCTTTTTGAACTTGGAGAAAGCCTATAGCAAAGCAACAAAAAAGGTTTGTGGAAAGTACTGAGAATGATGGAGTGGATGATAAGTTACTAGAAGAGGGGAACACCGTTGTTGAGGATCCAAGGGTGGCAGTGCATGACGAGGATGAACAGAGTGAGTTCTTTAATCTAAATGTTGAGTTAAAGCAAGGGTACAAAGGAGTACAAAGGAGTACAAAGGAAATCAAGCAACAACAGATCTAGTGACCCTTCTAGGTTGCTTGTCCTCCAAAACACTGAGGATCAAGTGTCCAAACAGTGGTTTAGAGTGGGTAAGGGAACATTGGAAAGGGAACTACTGCCCTGCCACTAACGTGGCAGGACTAGGAAGTTAGTAGGGGACATATGGGTTAGTAACTGAGGGGAGGATAAAGTTATTCATTTACAAACGCAGTCAGTCGCGGGTTTGATGCGAGATATTTGTCTAGGCGGAATTTAAATGAATCAACGGTGCTGCAGTCTATAACGTCTCGGGGAAGCCCATTCCACAAGTTGACAACTCGATTGAAGAAGAAATTCTTAGATTCGTGCGAGTTAAAAGATTTACCAATAATTTTGCAACCGTTTCCCCGCGTGTAATTAGATTGGTCGATAGTGAAGTACTTACTACAGTTCATATTGTCGATGCCTTTGATGATTTTGAACACTTGAATTAAGTCGCCTCTTAATCTGCGCTGGGTTAAAGGAAATAGATTTAATTCTCTAAGACGCTCTTCGTATGGTTTGTTCTTTAGGCTAGGTATCATTTTGGTAACTCTACGTTGAACTCGTTCTAGCTTGTTTATATCTTTTTGGTAATAAGGGCACCAGGATTGAACGCAGTATTCCAGAAGAGGGCGGACTAAGGAATTGTAAAGGGTTAGGATAACTTCTTTGGATTTATGCTCAAATGACCTGCCTATAAAGCCAATTATTTTGTTTGCCTTCTTAACAACTTCTGAACATTGTTGACTCGGTTTTAGGTTACTCGATATTGTTACTCCCAGATCAGTTTCTCTGTTTACATTCTTAAGCTGAGTGCCATTCATCGAATAGTTTGCTTTCTCATTTAGGTATCCGACATGTAGTACTTTACATTTATCCGCATTGAAACTCATTTGCCAAATTTGGGCCCAACATGACAATTTATCTAGATTGTGTTGCATATCGTCAACTTGTTCTTTTGAGAGTACGCTATTTGCAATTTTTGTATCGTCAGCAAATTTTGAGATTGTGCAGGTGAGACCCTCATCTATGTCGTTGATGTAAATTAGAAAGAGAATTGGTCCTAGTACCGATCCCTGGGGTACCCCGCTACTTACATTGGTCCATTTAGATGCCTTACCGTTTATGACTACCCTTTGCTTTCTGTTGCTGAGCCAATTTTCTATCCATTTCAACACACCGTCTTGTATTCCATGCGCTTTTAGTTTTAGCAGTAAACGTTTGTGGGGAACTTTGTCAAAGGCCTTTTGAAAATCAAGGTATATAATATCTACAGCTTTACTCTCATCGTAGAGGTTGAGGATATCGTGGAAGAAGTCTAAGAGGTTTGTTAAACAGGAACGTTTTTTACGAAAGCCGTGTTGAGTATCTTTAAGTATGTTATTTTCCTCTAAGTGATTTACGAGTCTGTCTCGTATGACCGTTTCTAGCATTTTACATACAACTGAGGTTAAGCTAATTGGACGATAGTTACTGGGTAGGGATTTGCTGCCTTTTTTGAATATCGGTGTTACGTTGGCTAGCTTCCACTGATCAGGCATAGTTCCAGACTGCAAGGATTTATTGAATAGTAATGTCAGTGGTTTGGAGAGCTCATTCTTAGCTTCCTTTAGAACTCTAGGCGAGATTGTATCAGGTCCTGGCGTTTTATTTACCTTGAGTTTATCTAAACAATTCAATACTTCTCTCTCTGTAACGGTGATATTGCTTAGAACATCTGAATTATCAATCTGAATCGGCGATGGTGTAGGGATATCACTGAGGTCTTCTGTTGTAAAAACTGATGCAAAGAAGGTATTGAGGGCATTACTCATTTGTACTTCGTCTTTGGTGTATTCTCCTTTTTCATCGACTAACGGTCCAACAGTTGAAGTAACTACTTTTTTCTTTCTGATATAACTATAGAATTCTTTCGGGTTTTTTTACTTTGATTCGCAATATGTAACTCTAAGGTCTTTTTACTTTGCTTAATTAACTTTTTGGCTTTGCGTCGTAGCTCTACAAATTTCACCCGTTCTTCGTCATTTTGTGAGGATTTTAATCTATCATTAGCAAATTTTTTAGCAAGCAGGCAGTTTGAAATATCTTTATTCCACCATTTGGGCTTATTATTATGGCCTGGACGCCGTATTTTCGATGGTATGCAGTCTTGCACTGCTTTTAGGTAAGTGGTTTCGAATAACTTCCAAGATGTATTTATGTCGTTATTGTTAATTAAAAAGCTCCAGTCAGTTTCTTTAAACATAGCTCTAAGTTTATGGAAGTTTGCTTTCTTGAAATTAGGGACTTTTTCGATGCTACTATTTGGTTCGTTACTAGTAAACTTTAAAGTGAAAGTTATCGTACGATGGTCGCTGTTACTGAATTCATCACCAACATTCAAATTCTCTATCAATTCTTCTTTTGTTGCAAGTACAATGTCAAGAACGTTATTACCACGGGTCGGCATTCGAACAAATTGATAAAGCGAACTCTCTTGCAAGTTCGTATACAAGTCATGTCCGGAGTGTGAAGTAAGAGTATCGCCCCACTTGGTCACAGGTAAATTAAAGTCGCCAAAAATTACGGTATCTTGTGAGTTACTTACATCTGCAATTTGTTCGTAAATTTCTCGGTCAGTTTGCACTGATTGAGCTGGAGGTCTGTATATTAACGCAAGTATTATTTTTGTACCTTTATTATTCTTTATTAGCACAAAAGATGTGTCGACGTTCACAATTTGAGGTTTTGACACGAGGGTCGGGTTAAGACTTTCTTTGATATAAAATAAAACGCCACCTCCATTTTTATTTATTCGGCTGTTCTCAACATTACATAACCGGGAAGTGAATACTCTGCTAAAAAGTCTCTATCTTGTGTATTGAGCCAAGATTCTGTTATGCCAATCACATCATAATTTTCTGTAAACACTAGTTCCTCTAAATCTGAAAATTTATTGCGTATGCTACGAGCGTTTGCATAGAAAACCTTTAAAGTTGCGGTTTTAGAACTCGCAGATCGTTCTTTCATCGAATTTTTGGTTCTGGTCGGATCTACATTTACATTCATGGCTGTCCTCGGTCCTCGGTCGTTATCCCTGACGGTTTTGAATTTGGGTCGTGTTGGTGGAGCTTTATCCAAATTCGCGGTTCTTGACGGATTAGTATTTAATTCCTTTGTAGATTGCCGTCCTCGCTGTCTTCGGTCCTCCTTCCTGGTTGTCCTGTGCTGAGTCGATTTCTTCTCCGAAAATCCTTCACCGCATCGTTGAGAAGACGCCCAAAACGCGCTGCTCCCACCTGGTTCAGATGAACTCCATCATCCGAAAACAAATAGTCATCGTAGTAGAAATTGTCCCAGGTGTCGACGAATCCCACGTTCTCCTTCCTGCAGAGGTTTGCTAGACAACGATTTGTGCTGGTGGCTATGTTGTAAAATCGGCTCTCTACACCGAGCCGGGGGACGATTCCTGAGACGATGATCCTTGATGACTTCTCCTTAAACGACTTGATCAGCTGCTGGTACTTTAAAAGCAAATCTTCCGACCGGGTTCGCTGTATATCGTTGGATCCAACGTGGATGACGTACATTGTATTTGCAGGGGCCAGCTTTGATACTTCGTCAACTGCTGCAACTACGTCATCCACACCACCACCAGGGATACAAAAACGCTTCCTGGTCTTAGGTGCCCTGGCGCAAAACTCTGTGAGCTGACCACGTATCATCGAGTCTCCCACGAGCCGGACTTCTTCTATTTCCTCTTCGTCATCTGAGTCTGCGAATATCTGGAAACGGTTTTGACACTCGGTAATCGGTATGTGTTTCCTGGTCTTGGGGCAGGCTAGGTCTTGGGGTTAGGCTAGGTTAGTTTGTACAAATACCACCCTTAGCTTAAAGTAAAATCAGTCTGAGGAGAAAAAGTCAAGAATATATCTAGGGGGAAAAGATAAATGAATGCACTTAAATTTGGTACAAAATTTGCTGGAATTTAATATGTATAATCCCCAAAAAAGGTTTGTTTACAAAATGGTGTCGGCGTTAGTCCCTGTAGGCGGTTAGTTAGTAAACAATATTGTTTATTAGCAAATTAATATGCAAAGCTTTACTTACATACAAGGCAGTTAAATTGATACTTACTACAGTAGGTAATGGGTAAAATTAGGGGCTACGATTTTATATAAAATAGTAATAAGAGAGCGTTTGTTTACAAAGCAAAACAAAACAATAGATGGCGCTAGTGGCGCCCTGTCCGAGCAGGAGTCTTGTGATAAACACAAAGTTTTTCAGTCAATACACAGCGAAATATCGTGCAGTGTTACTTACTAAGCTACAGGATGGTTAAACGTGCTCTTAACCACCTTTCATGCACAAGAATGAAGAGGATGAGTAGTTAATACTCAAATTATGATCGATATCGTGAGAGCGTTGACAGAGCGTCTGCAGCGTCTGGCGGTAGCACGGGAGCAGTGATGTCTCCATGGTTGTTCGGTATCTATATGGATGGAGTCATGAAAGAAAACAAGGAAGAACAATGGGTACGGAGTACCCATGGCAAGGGAAGGTAATGAGTGAAAGTTGGCTGTGTTACTGTCTGGTAATGTTACAGTTCTGATGAGTGGAAGTTGGCTGTGTTACTGTCTGGTAATGTTATAGTTCTGATGAGTGGAAGTTGGCTGTGTTACTGTCTGGTAATGTTATAGTTCTGATGAGTGGAAGTTGGCTGTGTTACTGTCTGGTAATGTTACAGTTCTGATGAGTGGAAGTTGGCTGTGTTACTGTCTGGTAATGTTACAGTTCTGATGAGTGGAAGTTGGCTGTGTTACTGTCTGGTAATGTTACAGTTCTGATGAGTGGAAGTTGGCTGTGTTACTGTCTACAGATATTTTCACAGCAATTGTTCTGAGGAACTTGCTTCAATTGTGCCGCCTCTCCACATCTTTCCCCGTAGAACTAGGGCAGCTGAGAGCGCCCATGAATTTACACTTTCTCCTCCACAATGCAGAACTTCTGCTTATCAGAATTCATTTATCCCCAGAGCTACTACTCTTTGGAATTCACTTCCCTCGAATTGCTTTCCACAAACTTACAATCTACAAAAGAAAAAAAGTTCTGATGAGTGGAAGTTGGCTGTGTTACTGTCTGGTAATGTTATAGTTCTGATGAGTGGAAGTTGGCTGTGTTACTGTCTGGTAATGTTACAGTACTGATGAGTGGAAGTTGGCTGTGTTACTGTCTGGTAATGTTATAGTTCTGATGACTGGAAGTTGGCTGTGTTACTGTCTGGTAATGTTATAGTTCTGATGAGTGGAAGTTGGCTGTGTTACTGTCTGGTAATGTTACAGTTCTGATGAGTGGAAGATGGCTGTGTTACTGTCTGGTAATGTTACAGTTCTGATGAGTGGAAGTTGGCTGTGTTACTGTCTGGTAATGTTACATTTCTGATGTGTGGAAGTTGGCTGTGTTACTGTCTGGTAATGTTATAGTTCTGATGAGTGGAAGTTGGCTGTGTTACTGTCTGGTAATGTTATAGTTCTGATGAGTGGAAGTTGGCTGTGTTACTGTCTGGTAATGTTACAGTTCTGATGAGTGGAAGTTGGCTGTGTTACTGTCTGGTAATGTTATAGTTCTGATGAGTGGAAGTTGGCTGTGTTACTGTCTGGTAATGTTACAGTTCTGATGAGTGGAAGTTGGCTGTGTTACTGTCTGGTAATGTTATTGTTCTGATGAGTGGAAGTTGGCTGTGTTACTGTCTGATAATGTTACAGTTCTGATGAGTGGAATTTGGCTGTGTTACTGTCTGGTAATGTTATAGTTCTGATGACTGGAAGTTGGCTGTGTTACTGTCTGGTAATATTATAGTTCTGATGAGTGGAAGTTGGCTGTGTCACTGTCTGGTAATGTTACTGTTCTGATGAGTGGAAGTTGGCTGTGTTACTGTCTGGTAATGTTATAGTTCTGATGAGTGGAAGTTGGCTGTGTTACTGTCTGGTAATGTTATAGTTCTAATGAGTGGAAGTTGGCTGTGTTACTGTCTGGTAATGTTACAGTTCTGATGAGTGGAAGTTGGTTGTGTTATTGTCTGGTAATGTTATAGTTCTGATGAGTGGAAGTTGGCTGTGTTACTGTCTGGTAATGTTATAGTTCTGATGAGTGGAAGTTGGCTGTGTTACTGTCTGGTAATGTTATAGTTCTGATGAGTGGAAGTTGGCTGTGTTACTGTCTGGTAATGTTATGTTCTGATGAGTGGAAGTTGGCTGTGTTACTATCTGGTAATGTTACAGTTCTGATGAGTGGAAGTTGGCTGTGTTACTGTCTGGTAATGTTATAGTTCTGATGAGTGGAAGTTGGCTGTGTTACTGTCTGATAATGATATAGTTCTGATGAGTGGAAGTTGGCTGTGTTACTGTCTGGTAATGTTATAGTTCTGATGAGTGGAAGTTGGCTATGTTACTGTCTGGTAATGTTACAGTTCTGATGAGTGGAAGTTGGCTGTGTTACTGTCTGGTAATGTTACAGTTCTGATGAGTGGAAGTTGGCTGTGTTACTGTCTGGTAATGTTATAGTTCTGATGAGTGGAAGTTGGCTGTGTTACTGTCTGGTAATGTTACAGTTCTGATGAGTGGAAGTTTACTGTGTTACTGTCTGGTAATGTTACAGTTCTGATGAGTGGAAGTTGGCTGTGTTACTGTCTGGTAATGTTACAGTTCTGATGAGTGGAAGTTGGCTGTGTTACTGTCTGGTAATGTTACAGTTCTGATGAGTGGAAGTTGGCTGTGTTACTGTCTGGGAATGTTATAGTTCTGGTGAGTGGAAGTTGGCTGTGTTACTGTCTGGTAATGTTACAGTTCTGATGAGTGGAAGTTGGCTGTGTTACTGTCTGGTAATGTTACAGTTCTGATGAGTGGAAGTTGGCTGTGGTACTGTCTGGTAATGTTATAGTTCTGATGAGTGGAAGTTGGCTGTGATACTGTCTGGTAATGTTACAGTTCTGATGAGTGGAAGTTGGCTGTGTTACTGTCTGGTAATGTTACAGTTCTGATGAGTGGAAGTTGGCTGTGTTACTGTCTGGTAATGTTACAGTTCTGATGAGTGGAAGTTGGCTGTGTTACTGTCTGGTAATGTTTGTGACGCTTCTGCATAGTAGCCACGCGGGCATGCGCGCGCGTCGGCTGCCCAGCCGTTTAGAAACCGGCTGGTGGCAGCCGGCCGGCAGGCTTTCCCTTAGTATATATCCTACGACAATGTAACTAATGTCTGGGATATTCTTATGTTGTTTCACAGCTTGAAGCTGCCCTTATTCTTAACCAACGCATCTTAGTATATTTTATTCTCGATAGTTGATTATTTTATTATAATATATAAGATGTAAGTCTAGTGAGGGCGGGAGGAGACGAGCGGGAGAGAGAGACCGGCTTGGGACGTTGCTTCGCTTGCCAGCTTGGGACGAGCCTGAAGCGTTGCCATATGCATTTGATTGCAACGTTAGGCTTTGTTTCGACTCACGCACGGGGTAGAGGATTTTGACCAGGCAACAGTGTTGAGTGTTGCCAAGCCTGGGATGTATTTTGTATGCCTAGGGTGGGGTCCAGACAGATTCAAGACTCAGAGCTCACCTCACTGTCGTACCCTTCGGACCCCCTTGATATCTATCCCTCTCAACCCCACTTAGAAACTTTCTCTCTTACTTTGTATACCTTCCTTCCACTACTTCACCAATCTATTTAATTATCCCATCCCCTTGATAGACCTTATATCTATTATTGCATTAACGAGCTCTCAGATAACTAGATAGGATTTTGGGCCTTATGCAGAGACGTAATTGTTAATGAGACCTAGGAAGCTTTTTGTTGTCTCATATTTGGTGGTTTCATGCTTGCTAGTGTGTTCTTGTGTCAGGATAGCAGGGGCTAGACCGGAGGGGAGGCTTTTTGCGATCCTTTAAGTAAAGTCTGCTGGTGCGAGTCCTGTGGACCCGCACGACTTTACTAGGATACCCGTGGGAGTCTGGGGGCATTTTCTTGTCTGTGTCCCTGTGTGTCTAGTGTTGTGTTGTGTGAGGGCCCTTGCCTAGTCCACTCAGCACTGCGCTAGCACGTCTTGCTTTTGTTTTAGGGTCGCCAGGAGAGAGTCAGATACTTGCGATCTGAGTCTCTCAAGAGAGCACCCTTTCAATTAGAGTAATTTGGCGCACAGACTTGGGAACGTCCCTAGGCTAGAGCAGGTGGCTCAGCCCGGGTATCCGAAGCCTATATCCTTCCGGCTAGACCTCTGCCACCTGGCAGATTAACAGCTAGGGGTTTATTATTTCTGTATGCTTGTTATTGTGCCACAGTTTACCGTTTTTGTGAGCATTGTGAGTCAGGGTGGGCTTAGAGACTCTGTCCGAGCAGGCTTGCCTGACTAAGAGTGAGAAGCACACCTGTATGTGGTTATGTTGCGAGTTGCTGCCTTTATTTAATTATACCTATGCCATTATACACTGTATGGCCTATCACTAGTATTTATTCCTGCTTATGAGTTAAGAGTTCTCTAAATCCGTAACGTACTTTCTTTGCTAAGCATCAGATCCTACAGTAGCCGCATGCAGTTTAGAAACCCGCATCTTGTCTACCTGTACAATGTTTTGAGGACTGTTTGCTTTCACCTTCTTTCACGCAGGGGTGATTAATTGTATTAATTAACGTAACGTTAAATGTACTTTCTTCTAGTTTGTTATTAAATTGTTTCTGCAATTTAATTCCGTTATCTATCTTTTCCTTGAAGCTTTAAGTCAACTTATTTGTGTGATCTTTTATATAGCCTGCTTGACTATCAGCAGTCTATAGTGCGTGCACCCTGTAACCGAGTCATAGGATACCTCGTTGTCCAGGCAGGACTCTTGACGGTTTAGGGTGGTTTGTTGCCTGGGTTTATAGATAAGGGTTGGATCTAGCGGTTTCCGTTGTTGCTTGTTGCCGCATACCTAGTCCAATAGAAAGAGCCCAGTGTTTATATATCCCAGAACGTAACATGTTACAGTTCTGATGAGTGGAAGTTGGCTGTGTTACTGTCTCGTAATGTTATAGTTCTGATGAGTGGAAGTTGGCTGTGTTACTGTCTGGTAATGTTACAGTTCTGATGAGTGGAAGTTGGCTGTGTTACTGTCAGGCAATGTTATAGTTCTGCTGAGTGGAAGTTGGCTGTGTTACTGTCTGGTAATGTTACAGTTCTGATGAGTGGAAGTTGGCTGTGTTACTGTCTGGTAATGTTACAGTTCTGATGAGTGGAAGTTGGCTGTGTTACTGTCTGGTAATGTTACAGTTCTGATGAGTGGAAGTTGGCTGTGTTACTGTCTGGTAATGTTACAGTTTTGATGAGTGGAAGTTGGCTGTGTTACTGTCTGGTAATGTTATAGTTCTGATGAGTGGAAGTTGGCTGTGTTACTGTCTACAGATAATGTTCACAGTTATGATGAGGAAGTTGCTTCAATTGTCTGTTACATCTTTCCCCGTAGAACTAGGGCAGCTGAGAGCGCCCATGAATTTATACTTTCTCCTCCACAATGCAGAACTTCTGCTTATCAGAATTCTGTTATCCCCAGAGTTGGCCTACTCTTTGGAATGTTCACTTCCCTGAATTGGCTGTTACTGTCTGGTAATGTTACAAAAGAAAAAGTTCTGATGAGTGGAAGTTGGCTGTGTTACTGTCTGGTAATGTTATAGTTCTGATGAGTGGAAGTTGGCTGTGTTACTGTCTGGTAATGTTACAGTTCTGATGAGTGGAAGTTGGCTGTGTTACTGTCTGGTAATGTTATAGTTCTGATGAGTGGAAGTTGGCTGTGTTACTGTCTGGTAATGTTATAGTTCTGATGAGTGGAAGTTGGCTGTGTTACTGTCTGGTAATGTTACAGTTCTGATGAGTGGAAGTTGGCTGTGTTACTGTCTGGTAATGTTACAGTTCTGATGAGTGGAAGTTGGCTGTGTTACTGTCTGGTAATGTTACAGTTCTGATGAGTGGAAGTTGGCTGTGTTACTGTCTGGTAATGTTATAGTTCTGATGAGTGGAAGTTGGCTGTGTTACTGTCTGGTAATGTTATAGTTCTGATGAGTGGAAGTTGGCTGTGTTACTGTCTGGTAATGTTACAGTTCTGATGAGTGGAAGTTGGCTGTGTTACTGTCTGGTAATGTTATAGTTCTGATGAGTGGAAGTTGGCTGTGTTACTGTCTGGTAATGTTACAGTTCTGATGAGTGGAAGTTGGCTGTGTTACTGTCTGGTAATGTTATAGTTCTGATGAGTGGAAGTTGGCTGTGTTACTGTCTGGTAATGTTACAGTTCTGATGAGTGGAAGTTGGCTGTGTTACTGTCTGGTAATGTTATAGTTCTGATGAGTGGAAGTTGGCTGTGTTACTGTCTGGTAATGTTATAGTTCTGATGAGTGGAAGTTGGCTGTGTTACTGTCTGGTAATGTTACTGTTCTGATGAGTGGAAGTTGGCTGTGTTACTGTCTGGTAATGTTATAGTTCTGATGAGTGGAAGTTGGCTGTGTTACTGTCTGGTAATGTTATAGTTCTGATGAGTGGAAGTTGGCTGTGTTACTGTCTGGTAATGTTACAGTTCTGATGAGTGGAAGTTGGCTGTGTTACTGTCTGGTAATGTTATAGTTCTGATGAGTGGAAGTTGGCTGTGTTACTGTCTGGTAATGTTATAGTTCTGATGAGTGGAAGTTGGCTGTGTTACTGTCTGGTAATGTTATAGTTCTGATGAGTGGAAGTTGGCTGTGTTACTGTCTGGTAATGTTATAGTTCTGATGAGTGGAAGTTGGCTGTGTTACTGTCTGGTAATGTTACAGTTATGATGAGTGGAAGTTGGCAGTGTTACTGTCTGGTAATGTTATAGTTCTGATGAGTGGAAGTTGGCTGTGTTACTGTCTGGTAATGTTATAGTTCTGATGAGTGGAAGTTGGCTGTGTTACTGTCTGGTAATGTTATAGTTCTGATGAGTGGAAGTTGGCTGTGTTACTGTCTGGTAATGTTATAGTTCTGATGAGTGGAAGTTGGCTGTGTTACTGTCTGGTAATGTTACAGTTCTGATGAGTGGAAGTTGGCTGTGTTACTGTCTGGTAATGTTATAGTTCTGATGAGTGGAAGTTGGCTGTGTTACTGTCTGGTAATGTTACAGTTCTGATGAGTGGAAGTTGGCTGTGTTACTGTCTGGTAATGTTACAGTTCTGATGAGTGGAAGTTGGCTGTGTTACTGTCTGGTAATGTTACAGTTCTGATGAGTGGAAGTTGGCTGTGTTACTGTCTGGTAATGTTACAGTTCTGATGAGTGGAAGTTGGCTGTGTTACTGTCTGGTAATGTTACAGTTCTGATGAGTGGAAGTTGGCTGTGTTACTGTCTGGTAATGTTACAGTTCTGATGAGTGGAAGTTGGCTGTGTTACTGTCTGGTAATGTTACAGTTCTGATGAGTGGAAGTTGGCTGTGTTACTGTCTGGTAATGTTACAGTTCTGATGAGTGGAAGTTGGCTGTGTTACTGTCTGGTAATGTTACAGTTCTGATGAGTGGAAGTTGGCTGTGTTACTGTCTGGTAATGTTATAGTTCTGATGAGTGGAAGTTGGCTGTGTTACTGTCTGGTAATGTTACAGTTCTGATGAGTGGAAGTTGGCTGTGGTCTGTTACAGTTCTGATGAGTGGAAGTTGGCTGTGTTACTGTCTGGTAATGTTACAGTTCTGATGAGTGGAAGTTGGCTGTGTTACTGTCTGGTAATGTTTGTGACGCTTCTGCATAGTAGCCACGCGCGGGCATGCGCGCGCGTCGGCTGCCCAGCCGTTTAGAAACCGGCTGGTGGCAGCCGGCCGGCAGGCATTCCCTTAGTATATATTCTACGACAATGTAACTAATGTCTGGGATATTCTTATGTTGTTTCACAGCTTGAAGCTGCCCTTATTCTTAACCAACGCATCTTAGTATATTTTATTCTCGATAGTTGATTATTTCATTATAATATATAAGATGTAAGTCTAGTGAGGGCGGGAGGAGACGAGCGGGAGAGAGAGACCGGCTTGGGACGTTGCTTCGCTTGCCAGCTTGGGACGAGCCTGAAGCGTTGCCATATGCATTTGATTGCAACGTTAGGCTTTGTTTCGACTCACGCACGGGGTAGAGGATTTTGACCAGGCAACAGTGTTGAGTGTTGCCAAGCCTGGGATGTATTTTGTATGCCTAGGGTGGGGTCCAGACAGATTCAAGACTCAGAGCTCACCTCACTGTCGTACCCTTCGGACCCCCTTGATATCTATCCCTCTCAACCCCACTTAGAAACTTTCTCTCTTACTTTGTATACCTTCCTTCCACTACTTCACCAATCTATTTAATTATCCCATCCCCTTGATAGACCTTATATCTATTATTGTATTAACGACGAGCTCTCAGATAACTAGATAGGATTTTGGGCCTTATGCAGAGACGTAATTGTTAATGAAACCTAGGAAGCTTTTTTGTTGTCTCATATTTGGTGGTTTCATGCTTGCTAGTGTGTTCTTGTGTCAGGATAGCAGGGGCTAGACCGGAGGGGAGGCTTTTTGCGATCCTTTAAGTAAAGTCTGCTGGTGCGAGTCCTGTGGACCCGCACGACTTTACTAGGATACCCGTGGGAGTCTGGGGGCATTTTCTTGTCTGTGTCCCTGTGTGTCTAGTGTTGTGTTGTGTGAGGGCCCTTGCCTAGTCCACTCAGCACTGCGCTAGCACGTCTTGCTTTTGTTTTAGGGTCGCCAGGAGAGAGTCAGATACTTGCGATCTGAGTCTCTCAAGAGAGCACCCTTTCAATTAGAGTAATTTGGCGCACAGACTTGGGAACGTCCCTAGGCTAGAGCAGGTGGCTCAGCCCGGGTATCCGAAGCCTATATCCTTCCGGCTAGACCTCTGCCACCTGGCAGATTAACAGCTAGGGGTTTATTATTTCTGTATGCTTGTTATTGTGCCACAGTTTACCGTTTTTGTGAGCATTGTGAGTCAGGGTGGGGCTTAGAGACTCTGTCCGAGCAGGCTTGCCTGACTAAGAGTGAGAAGCACACCTGTATGTGGTTATGTTGCGAGTTGCTGCCTTTATTTAATTATACCTATGCCATTATACACTGTATGGCCTATCACTAGTATTTATTCCTGCTTATGAGTTAAGAGTTCTCTAAATCCGTAACGTACTTTCTTTGCTAAGCATCAGATCCTACAGTAGCCGCATGCAGTTTAGAAACCCGCATCTTGTCTACCTGTACGATGTTTTGAGGACTGTTTGCTTTCACCTTCTTTCACGCAGGGGTGATTAATTGTATTAATTAACGTAACGTTAAATGTACTTTCTTCTAGTTTGTTATTAAATTGTTTCTGCAATTTAATTCCGTTATCTATCTTTTCCTTGAAGCTTTAAGTCAACTTATTTGTGTGATCTTTTATATAGCCTGCTTGACTATCAGCAGTCTATAGTGCGTGCACCCTGTAACCGAGTCATAGGATACCTCGTTGTCCAGGCAGGACTCTTGACGGTTTAGGGTGGTTTGTTGCCTGGGTTTATAGATAAGGGTTGGATCTAGCGGTTTCCGTTGTTGCTTGTTTCCGCATACCTAGTCCAATAGAAAGAGCCCAGTGTTTATATATCCCAGAACGTAACATGTTACAGTTCTGATGAGTGGAAGTTGGCTGTGTTACTGTCTCGTAATGTTATAGTTCTGATGAGTGGAAGTTGGCTGTGTTACTGTCTGGTAATGTTATAGTTCTGATGAGTGAAAGTTGGCTGTGTTACTGTCTGGTAATGTTACAGTTCTGATGAGTGGAAGTTGGCTGTGTTACTGTCTGGTAATGTTACAGTTCTGATGAGTGGAAGTTGGCTGTGTTACTGTCTGGTAATGTTACAGTTCTGATGAGTGGAAGATGGCTGTGTTACTGTCTGGTAATGTTACAGTTCTGATGAGTGGAAGTTGGCTGTGTTACTGTCTGGTAATGTTATAGTTTTGATGAGTGGAAGTTGGCTGTGTTACTGTCTGGTAATGTTACAGTTTTGATGAGTGGAAGTTGGCTGTGTTACTGTCTGGTAATGTTATAGTTGTGATGAGTGGAAGTTGGCTGTGTTACTGTCTGGTAATGTTACAGTTATGATGAGTGGAAGTTGGCTGTGTTACTGTCTGGTAATGTTATAGTTCTGATGAGTGGAAGTTGGCTGTGTTACTGTCTGGTAATGTTACAGTTATGATGAGTGGAAGTTGGCTGTGTTACTGTCTGGTAATGTTACAGTTCTGATGAGTGGAAGTTGGCTGTGTTACTGTCTGGTAATGTTATAGTTCTGATGAGTGGAAGTTGGCTGTGTTACTGTCTGGTAATGTTATAGTTCTGATGAGTGGAAGTTGGCCGTGTTACTGTCTGGTAATGTTACAGTTCTGATGAGTGGAAGCTGGCTGTGTTACTGTCTGGTAATGTTATAGTTCTGATGAGTGGAAGTTGGCTGTGTTACTGTCTGGTAATGTTATAGTTCTGATGAGTGGAAGTTGGCTATGTTACTGCCTGGTAATGTTACAGTTCTGATGAGTGGAAGTTGGCTGTGTTACTGTCTGGTAATGTTACAGTTCTGATGAGTGGAAGTTGGCTGTGTTACTGTCTGGTAATGTTATAGTTCTGATGAGTGGAAGTTGGCTGTGTTACTGTCTGGTAATGTTATAGTTCTGATGAGTGGAAGTTGGCTGTGTTACTCTCTGGTAATGTTACAGTTCTGATGAGTGGAAGTTGGCTGTGTTACTGTCTGGTAATGTTATAGTTCTGATGAGTGGAAGTTGGCTGTGTTAATGTCTGGTAATGTAACAGATCTGATGAGTGGATGTTGGCTGTGTTACTGTCTGGTAATGTTACAGTTCTGATGAGTGGAAGTTGGCTGTGTTACTGTCTGGTAATGTTATAGTTCTGATGAGTGGAAATTGGTTGTGTTACTGTCTGGTAATGTTACAGTTCTGATGAGCGGAAGTTGCCTGTGTTACTGTCTGGTAATGTTACAGTTCTGATGAGTGGAAGTTGGCTGTGTTACTGTCTGGTAATATTATAGTTCTTATGAGTGGAAGTTGACTGTGTTACTGTCTGGTAATGTTACAGTTCTGATGAGTGGAAGTTGGATGTGTTACTGTCTGGTAATGTTATAGTTCTGATGAGTGGAAGTTGTCTGTGTTACTGACTGGTAATGTTACAGTTCTGATGAGTGGAAGTTGGCTGTGTTACTGTCTGGTAATGTTATAGTTCTGATGAGTGGAAGTTGGCTGTGTTACTGTCTGGTAATGTTACAGTTATGATGAGTGGAAGTTGGCTGTGTTACTGTCTGGTAATGTTACAGTTCTGATGAGTGGAAGTTGGCTGTGTTACTGTCTGGTAATGTTATAGTTCTGATGAGTGGAAGTTGGCTGTGTTACTGTCTGGTAATGTTATAGTTCTGATGAGTGGAAGTTGGCTGTGTTACTGTCTGGTAATGTTACAGTTCTGATGAGTGGAAGTTGGATGTGTTACTGTCTGGTAATGTTACAGTTCTGATGAGTGGAAGTTGGCTGTGTTACTGTCTGGTAATGTTACAGTTATGATGAGTGGAAGTTGGCAGTGTTACTGTCTGGTAATGTTATAGTTCTGATGAGTGGAAGTTGGCTGTGTTACTGTCTGGTAATGTTACAGTTATGATGAGTGGAAGTTGCAGGGTTTGGTAAATATGTTTAGTGTTGTATGATAAAAGCGTAACCTGAAGGTCAATGTGGTAATGAGTAATATTATGGTCTTTGAAAGGGATGCAGTCATAGAGTGGGAAGTGAGCTTGACTAATCTTAAAGGATGTGTAAGAGGTATCCTCACTAGGATTCGAACCCACTCACTCCAGGTATATTTCGGAGAGTCGGCCACCGCTCATGGCCGAGTGGTTACGGTGCCCGACTCTCCCAAATATACCTGGAGTGAGTGGGTTCGAATCCTGGTGAGGATACCTCTTACTCAACCTGTCGTACTTAATCGTACATATTTGTAATCTTAAAGGAGAAGGTCAGTACTTTTAAGGGGAGAGTGGCCATTTATTTGGTCTATTATATTATATATTAATGTATTGTTTAGTTTCCTCGCTATACCTCCATCCAGCTTAAAACAAAAAAACAAAAACAAAACATAAACCCCCTTCATGATTAATATGTACATTATTCGGTAGACATTTTTCTTTCTTCAAATTACAGGCTCGCTATCGCTCTCCAGGAAAAAATCGACACCTAATGGAACGAAAGGTCTTAAAATTGACAACGGAATTGGGTGAAAGGTCTTTAAATCGCAAACTAATGGGCCGAACGTCTTAAAATCTAAAAACCAGTGGGGTTAACATGAGGAAGTTGGGGTGCCAAAGAAACGAGCCATCTCCCCTTAAGTGTTTAGGCGCTGCGGTGAGTCGAGACAGGAGTTTGGAGGATGAAATGTGAGAGTGGAGGAAGGTTGTAGTATAGGTAGCGCCAACGAACTTGACAATAATCTGGACCCCTTAACTTCTTATAACTCAAAATGTATGAAAGCAATCGGGCTAACATTTCTATCATTTGGGAAGATTCCACCAGGAAATAGGTGTGGAAAGTTACAGCCAGTTTGCTCAAGGTCCTTTTGAGTTACTAAGAGGTTAGGGATCGAGATAATTATCAAGTTTGTTGGCGCTACCTATAAAAATGCTGAGAGCAATGACATGGAATAGGATGGCGAGCATTGACGTATAGAAGACATTGCATGATAGTGTATACGTAATGCCTACACTGACATATGCATGGACGTTGTTGGAAAGACATCGATAAAAAATGAGAGGGGAAGAATTTAGTTACTTAACCCACTGAGCCCCAGCTAGTTATAAATAAATGTACCACCAGGGACTGACAGGATTTATTTATTTTTTATTTTTTCAGAAACAATAGCAAATGGGTTAGGAATGAAGGTATAACCACAAAAAAACGATCAAAAATTTCAAAAATTGGTCCTACGGAGCCCCCGAAAGTCTATTTTACAAGAGTAAAAAATTGAAGGCAAATACACCCAAAATACCGGTTTTTGCACGCTCACGCGCACGCGGTTGGACTTTGAGAGTGTTCAACCATCGGCATGGTTGCGTGGGATACTTACACAGTTCCCATACAAATCTGAGCCCTCTAGGTACCATAGGACCGGAGTAATTGGGACCGGAGTACCTGTGACGACACGTTGTCGTCGCTGGGGTTTAGCGTTACATACATTGACGACGACACGTTGTCGTCGCTGGGGTTCAGTGGGTTAAGGGAGCCCACCTCGCTTATTTTCTCTTTTTCTCCCTCTCTCTTTGGCTTGTATCCATTCGGCCCCATTCAGCCCTCTGTTTTAAGACGTTTATCCCCATCCAGGTGTCAATATTTTCCTGGCGAGCGGTAGCGAGCCAGCATATATATATTTTTGTTTTGACAGAAAGCTAAATTTGTACATTTTTCGATAGAAACATGTCTCCATACAATGCTGGCTCGCTGTCGCTCGCCAGGAAGAAATCGACACCTGGATGGGGATAAAAGTCTGGCTGAATGGGGCCGAATGGATACAAGCCAGGGAAAGAGAAAAAAGGAGAGAAAGATAAAACCAAAAAAGCCGGTGACCCCCCTTAAGAAAAGCTCATGGAAAAAAATAAAATAAAATACGAAGTACGAGAATGATGTGGTGGATGTGGCTGAGCTGGCGAGTGTGAAGAATGATGTGGTGTGGATGTGGCTGAGCTGGCGAGTGTAAAGAATGATGTGGTGTGGATGTGGCTGAGCTGGCGAGTGTGAAGAATGATGTGGTGTGGATGTGGCTGAGCTGGCGAGTGTAAAGAATGATGTGGTGTGGATGTGGCTGAGCTGGCGAGTGTGAAGAATGATGTGGTGTGGATGTGGCTGAGCTGGCGAGTGTGAAGAATGATGTGGTGTGGATGTGGCTGAGCTGGCGAGTGTGAAGAATGATGTGGTGTGGATGTGGCTGAGCTGGCGAGTGTGAAGAATGATGTGGTGTGGATGTGGCTGAGCTGGCGAGTGTGAAGAATGATGTGGTGTGGATGTGGCTGAGCTGGCGAGTGTGAAGAATGATGTGGTGTGGATGTGGCTGAGCTGGCGAGTGTGAAGAATGATGGTGTGGATGTGGCTGAGCTGGCGAGTGTGAAGAATGATGTGGTGTGGATGTGGCTGAGCTGGCGAGTGTGAAGAATGATGTGGTGTGGATGTGGCTGAGCTGGCGAGTGTGAAGAATGATGTGGTGTGGATGTGGCTGAGCTGGCGAGTGTGAAGAATGATGTGGTGTGGATGTGGCTGAGCTGGCGAGTGTGAAGAATGATGTGGTGTGGATGTGGCTGAGCTGGCGAGTGTGAAGAATGATGTGGTGTGGATGTGGCTGAGCTGGCGAGTGTGAAGAATGATGTGGTGTGGATGTGGCTGAGCTGGCGAGTGTGAATGATGTGGTGTGGGTGTGGCTGAGCTGGCGAGTGTGTAGAATGCTGTGGTGTGGATGTGGCTGAGCTGGCGAGTGTGAAGAATGATGTGGTGTGGATGTGGCTGAGCTGGCGAGTGTGAAGAATGATGTGGTGTGGATGTGGCTGAGCTGGCGAGTGTGAAGAATGATGTGGTGTGGATGTGGCTGAGCTGGCGAGTGTGAAGAGGAACACCTTGAATTATGTTTGTTTGTTTGTTTGTTCGGTTATGTGGAGTACAGTGGCGCTAATAAGTCATGTCTCAGCTGTCATTACGTTTGGCTCGCTCTGTGCTGTATTAATGTCTGTCGCATGTTGAATAGGTGGGTAAGTGTAGAAACATGTTAGTATATCTCACTCAAAAAGAAGACATCATAATTATGTAAAAATGGCAGAAACCAATTATTGATCAAAACATAATTGGTGCAGAGACATCACTTATTAGGCCAACTGTACATGGTGAGTGAGACAATAACTAGAATAGTGTATTAAGGTGAGGCTGATGGACTGTTGAGGTTGAGGGAGATGGCCCGTTTTTCTGGTCCCCTTTCTCCCTTATGTTAAGCCCCATTTGTGTTGACATTATAAGACGTTCGGCTCATTAGTTTGTCGATTTTAAGACCTTTCGCTCCATTTTGTTGTCAATTTTAAAACCTTTCGTGCCATTTAGGTGTTGATTATTTCCTGGCGAGCGATAACGAGCCTGAAATTTTAAAAGGAACCGGCCTTTGGCGGGGACATTTTTCTACCGAAAAATGTACAAATTTATCTTGAAGGGTGGTCTAGGTTTTTTTCTAAGCTTGATGGAGGTCTAGCGAGGAAACTAAGAAATAAAGGAATAAATGAATTAATAGACCAAAAAAAAAAAAAAAAATCCGTCTCCCCTTAATATTAAACATCATCGTCTAACTCAAAACAGACTAACATATCCAACGTTAGCCTTTTGACCATCTCTTGGTGGTAATCTGCTTAATATGAAACAACACGTTTTATGTCTTTAATGTTGTTCATACCTTTTTTTATGTTTATTTAATTTCTTTGCTTTACAACAAAGATTAGTGAAATGTTTCCTATGATTTTGACATTTGGTCTGGTAGAATGTTTCATGGGCGAGTTTTTTTGTTGATAGACAATCTTTGATTTCCTTGTTCCACTATTTAGGTTCATTATTTCGATTTGAACGTTGGTTTTGGACTGGTATGCAAGATTCTACAGCATTATTATACATGCTTGAGAATGTTTCCAAAAATTTTCTCTATATCTGTTAGCTGGTTTATGAAATTCCAATTGGTAGAATTGAATATATTTTTCAACTTGTGAAAGTTAGCCTTTCTGAAATTTAGTATTTTCTCCTGGATTTCGTTTGGTTTGACGTTATTGGTGTTAATGTTGAAGGCTATTTAGTGGTGATCGCCTAAACTAAATTCATCGCCTACCACAAATGGGTTTGCTAAATCATCTTTTGTTGTGAGGATGAGGTCAATAATATTGTTTCTACGTGTGGGGGAGTTGACAAACTGATATAGTGAACTTTCTAGTAAATTTGTATAGCGATCTTGTCATGTGTGTGAGGTTATGAGTTTGCCCCATTTAGTCATTGGCTAATTGAAATCACCATGAATGACAGCATTTTGATTATTTTATCTCTACTCTAAGGTTGTATAATTCTGAATCGATAGTTGATGGTTGGGCTGGGGGCAGGTAAATTAGCCCCAAGGTTACCTTGTCGTGTTGTTTGTTAATTAATCCTCAACCGACGGTGACCGTCATATGACGGGAGAGAGAATATTGGCCACCCCTGCGGTGCCATTTTGAAGACATTATGAGCTATGAAAGAGAGACCGTGCGTTGGGGGGATGTTAGCCGGCCTCGGACCGCTCGCCACCACCATGTGGCTGTCACTGACCTATACTATATCTCATCACCACCTCCCTACCTCGCTCAACAAGAGAAAACAAATGAAAATACCTCATTTTAGGGTATTTTTGCCTCCGGTTACACGATCGTTGCAAGAGAACCCGTGGTCGTACAAGGATGATTCAGGTGTCATTAGAAAGCTCTATTATTGCCCTTTCACAGATATATAATTGTATTACACTCTGGCTCTTGCAAGAGCATGGAATGAAGCTAGTTTTCGGTAAATATACCCGCCCAGCACTACGGTGATGTAAACAAGCATGCCCGCTTTTTGGGAGTTAAATTAATATAAATTGCATCAATATGATTTACTGTCTGAATAGAGGCAAGTATAGGATTAAGACTTTCTTTGACGTAGAGTAGAAACACCTCCTTCATTCCTGTCTTGTCTACTACATTTGAACATATTATAGCCTGTCAGTGAATAATCTGCTAAGAAATCTCTATTCTCGATGCCATATTTGTCAATGATAAATAAAAGTACTAAGATCAACAACACATAGGCGAAGACTCATGAATGCTGGTTGGGATAATAAACACCGACCCAGCAGCTGATACATTACTGCAGTAAGGGTTGTCTGCACTTGAGGATGGAGAGAATGGCACCAACTCATATTAACATCCAAGGCTTTTGTATTCCCTCTCCGCTCCTGCATTATGCACATTGTAGTTTTTAGAAGTCCAGTGTTCTATTATGAGCGACTTTACTGGTGGCCGATGCTGGGTTCACCCTTTGAGACCTGGAAGGTAGTTCTTATCTGAATTAAATCACCTAACAGTAAAAGTAGGAATTAGGACATGGAAAATGTAGGTGTTTTTTATCCTAAGAAATGCAATAGGCCAAACAGAATGGTCACAAAAGCGAACGCGTTAGGCCTCACGGAAGCAGGACCATAAGAAAAACCTTCCAAAACACACAAGGGGCTCTCAAAACAAAGGAATATGTCATTAGCTGAGATAATTCCCTTCTAGTACTTCTTACCACTCATCCTCATGTGTCTCAACCCCCCCCTTCCCCACCTTGCCCCCCCCCTTCCCCCCATCCCTCCCCGCCTTCTCAATTATCGGGTATTTTTCCTCATATTTCCCCCATTTATCGGTTATTTTAGGCGCAAATTACTCTCATGCAGTTTCATACACACCAGTGATTCACTTTGAGACTTTATACAACTCTGAGATCTCTCCCGCGGCGGTCAGTGTATTGCGAGACGTTGCTAGGGGAGGATGTGTCTCTTTCAGCCTGCGGCCCCAACATACAACCGGGTGACGAAAATATAAAATGTTCACCACCCAAATGCTTTTCCCACTGGTTTTATCGTTCTTCAAAGTTCATATGTTCATCATATAAGTAAAATAAAGCACATGGGAAAATTAATGCTTTATATCGTAAATATAACAAATTCTGTCAGAATATACAACAAGAATTACACAAATAACTATCCTAGCCCCTAGGGCAATTTTGCGTCCCTCGGGTTAAAGGGGTGTTTGAGGTGGTGAGTTCCAACTTTGGATTGAAATATTAGATTCAAGAATAACACATTCGCAATATAGTACTATCTGAACACAAATAATATCATCATTGAAGTTAGAGCAGCATTATTTAAGGCAATTTCCTAAGTATATGCTTACAATATTCCAATCAAATATATTTCCATAAATACAGAAAACCTTTGTATATATGAACGCAAGTGAATGATGAACCCCTGTACACACCACTCAGCATTAATATAAACAGCACTGCACATAATATGAAAGTCTCTCCTATAATATGCCCGTTCCATTACTGTCATGAACCCCTGTACACACCACTCAGCATTAATATAAACAGCACTGCACATAATATGAAAGTCTCTCCTATAATATGCCCGTTCCATTACTGTCATGCATTGTGGTGATGGAGAGCCAACTAAATTAAAACCCTCAAATAAACATGATGATATTTTTAAACAACATGGTAGTTAAGCGTCACATAAATTATATTAGTTATAGTAGCTGATTTTTTTTTCTTCAGAGAACTGGTAAGTTGAGATGAAATTAGTATACCCATTGTAATATTTTTTGGAGTTGATTTTGGATGTAATTCTAAAAGAATGCTATAGTTTTTCAAACAAATAACAAGATGTGTACATATTTATGCTAGTCTTATATGATATAGTATAAACTAGTATGGAATGGTTTAAACAAATTTAAGCTTAACACATATCTCAATTACGCATTTGACATAATTATATGCTAGTCACCTCGGTCTGTAACGGATGAAGGGTAATGCCTCACGTTGTCACAGTGTATAACATCTGTGTGTCATTCATTACCTAAAGGAGATAATACACTTCTACAATGTCATACCTTATTCAAGTTATCAAGTTGTAATCAAATTGAGTTATCAAATTGCCAAATTGATGCCAGTGTCCTCGTGTGATTAAATTAGTGTAAATAAAGTAAAGTAATATGAACACTAATTTAAAAAATGATTAGTATGCTTTTGATATGAAATTTACAATGATTAGTATGCTTTTGATATGTAATTTAAAATGATTAGTATACTTTTGATATGTAATTTAAAATGATTAGTATGCTTTTGATATGTAATTTAAAATGATTAGTATACTTTTGATATGTAATTTAAAATGATTAGTATACTTTTGATATGTAATTTAAAATGATTAGTATGCTTTTGATATGTAATTTAAAATGATTAGTATACTTTTGATATGTAATTTAAAATGATTAGTATACTTTTGATATGTAATTTACAATGATTAGTATACTTTTGATATGTAATTTAAAATGATTAGTATACTTTTGATATGTAATTTAAAATGATTAGTATGCTTTTGATATGTAATTTACAATGATTAGTATGCTTTTGATATGTAATTTATAATGATTAGTATACTTTTGATATGTAATTTAAAATGATTAGTATACTTTTGATATGTAATTTACAATGATTAGTATGCTTTTGATATGTAATTTAAAATGATTAGTATACTTTTGATATGTAATTTAAAATGATTAGTATGCTTTTGATATGTAATTTACAATGATTAGTATGCTTTTGATATGTAATTTATAATGATTAGTATACTTTTGATATGTAATTTAAAATGATTAGTATACTTTTGATATGTAATTTACAATGATTAGTATGCTTTTGATATGTAATTTACAATGATTAGTATGCTTTTGATATGTAATTTAAAATGATTAGTATACTTTTGATATGTAATTTACAATGATTAGTATGCTTTTGATATGTAATTTAAAATGATTAGTATACTTTTGATATGTAATTTAAAAATACAAGTGCATTTATCAAACTGATAGTATGAGATATCGTTTCTCTTTGAGTATAATTAGATCGTCTATGACCCTCTGACAAGTTGTTTATTAGATCGTCTATGACCCTCTGACAAGTTGTTTATTAGATCGTCTATGACCCTCTGACAAGTTGTTTATTAGATCGTCTATGACCCTCTGACAAGTTGTTTATTAGATCGTCTATGACCCTCTGACAAGTTGTTTATTAGATCGTCTATGACCCTCTGACAAGTTGTTTATTAGATCGTCTATGACCCTCTGACAAGTTGTTTATTAGATCGTCTATGACCCTCTGACAAGTTGTTTATTAGATCGTCTATGACCCTCTGACAAGTTGTTTATTAGATCGTCTATGACCCTCTGACAAGTTGTTTATTAGATCGTCTATGACCCTCTGACAAGTTGTTTATTAGATCGTCTATGACCCTCTGACAAGTTGTTTATTAGATCGTCTATGACCCTCTGACAAGTTGTTTATTAGATCGTCTATGACCCTCTGACAAGTTGTTTATTAGATCGTCTATGACCCTCTGACAAGTTGTTTATTAGATCGTCTATGACCCTCTGACAAGTTGTTTATTAGATCGTCTATGACCCTCTGACAAGTTGTTTATTTGAAGGAAATCATTTCTAGACAATTATTACATTGATCTAAAGGACGTTATAAAGGTGCCTATAAAGTGTTCCAAACATTCTCTAATTACCTTAATGGGGGTGACCTGCTTTTTGTTATTTCTGTCCTTTTCTCTCTTTCTCTGGCTTGTATCCATTCGGCCCCATTCAGCCAACTATTTTAAGACTAGGTGTCGATTTTTTCCTGGCGAGTGATAGCGAGCCAGCATTATATGAAGAAATCCGGCTTCGCTGGAGACATTTTTCTATCGAAAAATGTACAAATTTATCCTGCTGTCAAACAAATATAAAAAATATGCTGGCTCGCTACCGCTCACCAGTAAAAAATTGACACCTGGATGGCGATAAACGTCTTAAAACAGTAGGCTGAATGGGGCCAAATGGATACAAGCCAGAGAAAGATAGAAAAGGGGTGAACAAAAACAGGTCACCTCCCTTAATAATCCTAGCTGACCAACGACTCGATGAGAAACACACTAGGCTTATCCAGAATACATTATCGAATATTACTCCCACTCTTCATTATTTCACTCACTATAACACTTAGGTCAGGTATGGTTAAACCTTTTGGTATATCATGACATATTCTTTCATATGATTTTGCTATCATTAGACGGTTTTATACGGCTAAGAAAGAAACCGTGAGTGTAAATATTAAATTAGTTTTACCCCTTTGACTGCTAGAGATCCTTCCTTAACTACATACAATCGCATACAAACTAAATATATTCAAGAAACACGTCATCGTATCCTGAAGGGGTTAAACTGTTGGGAAACCCGCAAGGAGCATATATCTTGGTCAGTGTTACTGGTAGGGCTGTGGAGTAAAGAATATAATATAAAACTGAGAGAGAAAGAGTTTTTACATATACTCTTATTATAGAAAACATAGATATGGAGAGAGTAATATTACTCGATACCTGTGCAACATGAAGCAAATAGTAATAGTCCGGAACTATTAAAGACATTTCAAGACTGTGTAGTAAAAATGCATAGTAACTTACAACTAGACGTTCTTAGTTTGCTGTTTGAGCAGCAATGTATCTCCCAACAACCATGTTCCTTCTCCCAACACACATCAGTCTTCCTTCTCTCTCCCCTCAAATATTTGAATAGGTAGCCAAAAAGTTGGTCATGCAACATAAGTTTGGTTACATGCCAGAAGTTCACCTATGCGCTCAAAGGTGAGAGAGATGCAACATTGCGGTGTGTAGAGAGAGATTGTAGAGCATTAGTAAGAGGAGATGAGTTAATGAGACAAAATGCATTAACGTACCCTTTCGAGAAGTGCGGTATGGGTGGAACCTCCCCACACAGTAAACAGTATCATCAATGTTCTCGAATAGTCACATAGTCTATGGCACAGACACACACACACACACACACACACACACACACACACACACACACACATTACATATATACATACATACACACATACTTACATACATACATACATATATATATATATATATATATATATATATATATATATATATATATATATATATATATATATATATATATATATATATTATATCTATATATAATATTTATAGATATATAATATATGTATATATATATATATATGTAACCCTGTACCACCATGAATTTTGCTCATCCCCTTCATCTACTTCCTGCCACCCAGCGAAAACTCATTTGAGACCTGGAAACTTTGAATAATAAAATTTCCAACGCAGAAATTGCCATTTCTTTCAACCTCGTATATATATATATATATATGTATGTATGTATGTATGTATGTATGTATGTATATATATATATATACAGTATATATTATATACTGTATATATATATATATAATTTATATATATTTATATATATATATATATATATATATATATATATATATATATATATACATGCACTATATACAGTATATACAGTATGTATATGGAGAGAGAGAGAGAGAGAGAGAGAGAGAGAGAGAGAGAGAGAGAGAGAGTATATAATTATACGGTTTGCAATAAATATAGAGTATAAAGTCAGACATGCATATCTTACTATATGACAGAATGTGTTAATAT
The DNA here is from genome assembly GCA_032716605.1 of Paralithodes platypus. Lineage (NCBI taxonomy): Eukaryota > Metazoa > Arthropoda > Malacostraca > Decapoda > Lithodidae > Paralithodes > Paralithodes platypus. Next base: position 12,543,749 of record CM064560.1, on the reverse strand, counting down.
ATATATATATATTTTTTTTCTATATTCCAACTACTCCCTCTCGGGCATAGGCTGAGAGCCTGTACATTCCACCGCCCAACACGGTGAAGCCCGTGAGGTCTTGTTCCAGTCTGGGGAGTGAGGCATGCGAAGCATCCATCATGGCTCGAAGCAGCTCCATCTCTGAAGCGGCCGGTTGCTTCGCTCAAGTGCTTCACCGACTCACCCTCCAGACTCAGACCCTCACTCTCAGAACGCCACCTATTGAGCAGTGAACTCACTAGGCATTGTCCCCCTGTAACATATTTTGAATATGGGAATATTCATACAGTGTTATTTAATCAGGGAACAACGAGGGTATTTTTTTGGCATTTCGGTGGGCTTTGTGGTAATGCACTGATACTACGTACAGCACAAATTCAATCCCAATAATATCTTCCCATTGACATATCGGGATTTGAACCCGGGTCCATTGGATTACCAATCCAGTGGCATGACCACACCACCACACCACACCTCTATATATATATATATATATATATATATATATATATATATATATATTTTACTAATAATTATGCCTTCAAAGCAAAAAGGTGGCGAATTCTATAACAGATAATAGATAACTGAAAACCACCAGAGACAACCAAGCTCACCATATCTGCCTTTGTCACAATAAATGAGGACATCGATCACCTGGGCGACCCAAAAACACTACAACCTGCCTCTAAACAACAACGGCCCATCAGGTGCCCGCTTTCGTGATTCGTGCTTGCCCTTTTGTCCTGCAACACACAACTTGCTGATTCCCACCAAACAGACAACACTAGCTGCTCGGAATAACCATTAGTCAGGGAATTATCACCACTCTCAAAGACCTTGATTAAGAACCTTGCACAGAACACTGAGCAAGTATGGCCCCTGGGTGTGGACCTGGCTGGCATCTTCGATTTTCCCCGAAGAACTGAAAAATTATCTTGCAGTGATGAAAGTGGTGTTATCCGTTATGATACTGAAGACAAACAGGAAGGATCGCTAAGTTATATACCATCTACACCCTCCTACTGCCAGTCCAGTGATATTATCTAAGTCACCACCATCGCCAGAGACAGAGCCAACGCTCAAACCATCGTCTCCTACACAAAGGAGTTTACATAGTATCTTAAGCAAGTGTCACACTATGCCGAATTAAATGCCGACGCTCCACGACTTAAGGGTCGTAACGAGGTCTTTGCCTACATCGCTGCGCGACCAACTCAAGAGAGACGTCGGGAGAGGTTGTCAGGGGCCTCAGGAAAAGATCGACACGAACAACTCTCATAATCTGAATCGGCGGCTAGTGAGGTCAAGGAAATGGACGGGATGGGGACGGTAGGCGGGTGGTGTCCAGTAGGCGTCAGACGGTACAAGGGCGTCGACCTGTCTCCGTCAGACGCCGCTATAAGGTAGGTCGCCGTCAGGCAGCAACCCGGTAACGCCCAGGCGGCGTCATAGGGGGAGAGCATACTGCGAGTCCGCGACCTGGCATTGTCGCACGGGACATCGTTGATAGAGGGTCTTGGGGGTGTTCTTTTAAGCTTGATGGAGGTCTAGCGAGAAAACTAAATAATAAATGAATATATAAATAAATAGACCCCCAAAACGAGTGACTATCTATAAACCCTTTCAATGGTGGTGATGTCTGTTTTGCCTTAGTTCTGCCCTACTTAGACGATTTTATGCAGCTTAAGAACGGTCTGTGGGAGTTAAGAGAGATAAATGAGAGGAATGGAGGTCTTGTGATTGTTACAGGCCCTTCGTAAGCATAATACAATAACCTAATAGTTGCCAGACTATAACGAGAAAGACGTCACCGGTACTGAAATGGCCTTGTTTTACCTATTACTCAAAGGACCATTTAATTAAGGGGAGATGGGCGTATTTATTTGCTCATATATGGATCCTTTTATTATGTTTTTAGTTTCCTCCCTAGATCTAAAGCTTAATACCGCCCCCACACACACACACACACAAAAATGTCGCCTCCGACGGACCGGTTTGCCTCGGCCGGGGTCAAGTGTGACGGAGTAGGGGTCCAGTGTATCAGGGTGGCTGTGCATCGCCGCCGTAGTATCTGTAGGCGCTGCCCTACCTCCTATAGACGCCGCTCATCAGGAGCGTTGTCGCCAACCAGTTTGCGCGCTACGGCGCATGACGCCACCCCGGCGGCGTCATTTATCTCCCTTAGGTCTTGCTTGGTTGCCGCTTGACCCTGTCCAGTTGCCGTTAGGCGGCGTGCCTGTCTATAGTGCCTGCCTTGGGCGTCCCGTCCCTCGATCACCCACGTTACTCGGCAGTGGTCTCCCCCATCAGCGACAGAAAGCAAAGAGTAGTCATAAACGGTAAGGCATCTAAATGGACCAATGTAAGTAGCGGGGTACCCCAGGGATCGGTACTAGGCCCAATTCTCTTTCTAATTTGCATCAACGACATAGATGAGGGTCTCACCTGTACAATCTCAAAATTTGATGACGATACAAAAATTGCAAATAGCGTACTCTCAAAAGATCAAGTTGACGATATGCAACACAATCTAGATAAATTGTCACATTGGGCCCAAATTTGGCAAATGAGTTTCAATGCGGATAAATGTAAAGTACTACATATCGGATACCTAAATGAGAAAGCAAACTATTCGATGAATGGCACTCAGCTTAAGAATGTAAACAGAGAAACCGATCTGGGAGTAACAATATCGAGTAACCTAAAACCGAGTCAACAATGTTCAGAAGTTGTTAAGAAAGCAAACAAAATAATTGGCTTGATAGGCAGATCATTTGAGCATAAATCCAAAGACGTAATCCTAACCCTTTACAATTCCTTAGTCCGCCCTCTTCTGGAATACTGCGTTCAATGCTGGTGCCCTTATTACCAAAAAGACATAAACAAGCTAGAACGAGTTCAACGTAGAGTTACCAAAATGATACCTAGCCTAAAGAACAAACCATACGAAGAGCGTCCTAGAGAATTAAATCTATTTCCTTTAACCCAGCGCAGATTAAGAGGTGACTTAATTCAAGTGTTCAAAATCATCAAAGGCATCGACAATATGAACTGTAGTAAGTACTTCACTATCGACCAATCTAATTACACGCGCGGAAACGGTTGCAAAATTATTGGTAAATCTTTTAACTCACACGAATCTAAGAATTTCTTCTTCAATCGAGTTGTCAACTTGTGGAATGGGCTTCCCCGAGACGTTATAGACTGCAGCACCGTTGATTCATTTAAATTCCGCCTAGACAAAAATCTCGCACAAACCCGCGACTGACTGCGTTTGTAAATGAATAACTTTATTTTATCCTCCCCTCAGTTACTAACCCATATGTCCCCTACTAACTTCCTAGTCCTGCCACGTTAGTGGCAGGGCAGTAGTTCCCTTTCCAATGTTCCCTTACCTACTCTAAACCACTGTTTGGACACTTGATCCTCAGTGTTTTGGAGGACAAGCAGCCTAGAAGGGTCACTAGAACTGTTGTTGCTTGATTTCCTTTGTACTCCCCTTCTATCGCCACTCCTTAAGTCGTGGAGCGTCGGCACTTAATTCGGCATAGTGTGACACTTGCTTTAGGTGCCATCTTCCGTGTAGTATATCACCAGAGGATACCAAACCATTCGTATGTCCTATCATTAGATACAAACTTAATATTCCTGTGAAGCATAATAATCTAAAAAGGTGCATGTCATTAGTTTGTTTATATAGACAAATCAAAATGGGTAATCACAATAAAAAAAACAAAATATGTAAGGAGAGACAATGGTCTAATGTTTTCTATGTGGACATAATTATAATGATGATTAAAAATACCATTTGAGGAGAAGCACTATATTGGCTAAGATTCGCAGATAACTTTATTTGGTCACTGAAGTGACTTAATTAAGCTGTCTGCGAAATGTTGTCATTCGAGTGTTCCTTCTCAAATGGTGTTTTTATTCATTCCGTCAACTTTTTTCAAATATTAATAATCATGTAAATTAATATAGCTCTTCTAATCAACTTACTAGTGCCCGCATTATTTTAGGATATCTCCCTTTATACCGGGTCACTCCCCATGGACATAGATTAGCATGCATTTAAAGGACCAATATTGCCGGGACCATTATGCACACTGGTTACCGTCACCGATACGAGAATAACACCGGGCAAAATGTAAGTCGATACAACCACCCTCACATTATCTCTCACCTTAATGTCTCTCTCACTTCCTTCTTTATCATTGGGTATCGAAATCATCCGGTGTGAGGAGGAAGATTATCAATAATTGTCTCTAACCCACCAAAGAATCTGCAGATAGTATTTGACCAACGCCATCGTCTGTTTGCTTGCATATCTAACACCACATATTCACAGTGTATACCTCCTCCCTTATGGAGAGTACGGGGCACCCGCATTGCAACACATTCCCACCCCTATTCTGTCCAACTGTCTTATCCAAGACTGAACTGATTTTCCCAGTTTTTCTTCTACTCAACAAGTAAGTTTTGGAACTCTCTCCCTCAATCTGTCTTTCACTCGTCCTATGAAGTAAACTGCTTCAAGCTCCGTGTGTCCAGACATTTGGACTCTAATGTACCTTGAATTTGGCTCTCTGTCATCTTTTGACTATGGGGGAAACACTTGTTACAGGCAGCTTTGCCTATTGTCTCCTTCATACGCAGAACAATATATGTTCGGAAAATGAATGAGCGGATTTACTGCATAATACATTTTAACATAACCAACTTCGTTATATCACATAGTTCTGGTACAGGGATTAGCAATATACTCGTATATCTATCTATCTATCTATAGCCTGACGCCGTGATCCGTGAAGCCACGAACGAACTGCCCACATGCACCTCTGGCCACAGTCAGTCGACGCCCCTCCTCCCAACCAGCACCGCCTTCATCCAAATACTTCCTCACTCCATCCTTCCACCTCTCTTTCAGTTTACCTCTCCCTCTCTGTCCTTCCACCTCACTCTCGTACACCTTCTTAGTCATTCTCTCGCTTCCCATACGTTCCATATGGCCGAACCATCTCAAGGTGTTCCTTTTCACACTTTCCAGCACATCTACCTCCAGCACATCCTTCTTACTTCCTCATTCGTCTGTCTATCCCTCCATGTAATTCTGCATGCACTTCTCAAGTAACTAATTTCCACCCCTCTCACTCCTGGTGTACCTCTCTCGCGGCTTGGACCACACTGCTCTTTCTCCTCCACCACCACCACACCCTTCGTTGTTACCCGGGTTGAGTACCAGATACTGTTAGGCAAAATATCTAAGAACGTCATATTTTCACCAAAAATTCATGGTTTTATTTTTTATTTTTTGCAGATCCGAAACCCATAATGCATTTTCTACGCGTCTGCGCGACCCGCGACCCGCGGAAACTTTAAACTAGCCCAGAAATAACATGCTTCCAGACGGAATATTGCCTCAGGATTTTAACTGAAGACAGAGGGATGGGTGATGATGCCATATATCGGGTTGCGCAATATTGCCGTTTTGAGCACTATTACGAGTATGAGCCGGACGCTCCCCTTAAACGCCCATGCTTCGCTTCCGTAAGTCAGTGTCGGGATTACCACGCTGTCATGTAAGGACTTCTTCACTTCCATACTGACCACCCTATTTCTTGTTACTGCTTTCAGCGTTCCTACAACCCTCTTACCCTGTTGAACCCTCTCCCACACTTCTTCATCCATAGTTCCATCTTTACTCAACACACTGTCCAGGTACTTAAATGAGCTGACAATCTCCATAGCCTGACCGTTCAACTTCACCTCACACTCTGTGGCTTCATCCCTTTCGAAAACCATAACCTTGCTCTTCCCAGCATTTACCCGCATTTACCTTCAGGTTCCGTTTTTCACACACTGTTCCAAACTCATTTACCAGACCCTGCAACTCCCATTCATTATCGCTCATCAGAACTGTATCATCAGCAAACATCAATATAGGCAGCTTCCACTCATTTCCCTCCCTTATCAGCGATACACCAACATCCACTGCTCTTCCTTGTATTTCTTTTATTACTCCATCCATATATACAGTAAACAACCACGGGGACATCACACACCCCTGTTTCAACCCAACATTCAGGTCAAAGAACTCGCTCTGCTCATTCTCCACATGTACTGCCGCCTTTGCACCCTCATATATGCTCTTCACTGCTTTCAGCAACTTGCTATCTACTCCATATATTCTAAGTACTTTCCACATACCTTCTCTATCCACTCTGTCATAGGCCTTCTCCAAGTCCATAAAGGCAACATAAACCTTTTGTTGCTTCTCTAGATATTTCTCCACAACACATTTCAGGGTAAACATATGATCTACACATCCTCTTCCCTTCCTAAAACCTCCCTGCTCGTCACCTATCCATTTCTCCGTTCACACTCTCACTTTCTCAATCACTACCCTACTACGCTTAGAAGACATATTCCTCGGTGGTCACTACACACTCCTCTTTCCCTTTTTATAGGGGGACTATTATGCCTGTCTTCCAGTCATCAGGTGCACTCCCCTTCTCCCATGCTAGTTTGCACAATTTCCATACCCATTCGATCACTATCTCACCACCATACCTCAACATTTCCCCACACACTCCATCTGTTCCTGCTGCTTTCCCCCACTTCACTTTTTTTCATGGCTTCCCACACTTCTGACCTCCTGATCCCCACCTCCTCCTCCACTACTTCTCTTCTTCTCTCTCCCATACCCTATCCAACTATGTTTGCTGGCACTTCATTCCTTACATTTAGCAACTCGTTGAAGTACTCCCTCCATCTTTCGACTCTCTCTTGCTTCTCGACTAGCATTCTCCCATTCTTATCTTTCACACCCTTACTGTTTCCCTTGCTACCTTCCCTAACTTTCTTGACTTCTTTCCAGAACAGTGTCTTACACTCCCTCCATTTTACACTCGGATTCCTTCCAAATTCCTCAAATACTCTTCTCTTTCTTTTTCGTATATAATTATAATTATAATATGGTATTGTACTTAGCTATATACAAAGACTATGCAGTGTGTGATTATATTACTCTGCATGACCAAACACGGAAACAAACTTGCTATAAAAAAACAAGCTTCACTGGGATTATGATCAGTTCGCCCTTTGCCATTGGCCGATTGTTTCACACACAGCATAATTAAAACTACTGTCCATAATATAACTTAACTTTCTCATACTTGCTTAAGGGGGTAGTGCTTGGTTTTTGGTCTATATATTTATTTATTAATATATTTTTTAGTTTCCTCGCTAGACCTCCCTCAAACTTAGAAAAAACACCCCGAAGCCACCCCCCCCCCCCCCCCCCCCCGCTCAAGATAAATTATAACATTTCTGGTAGAAAAATGTCTCGGCCGAAGGCCAGTTCCTTCTATAATTAGGCTCGCTATCGCTCGCCAGGAAAAAATTAACACCTTAAGGCCACGAAAGGTCTTAATATTGAAAAGAAAATAAGGCGAAAGGTCTCAAAATCGCCAAACTAACGTCTTAACCCGTCCAGCCCCGGCTAGTTTTGTAATGTTTGTTCACCAGAACCCGGCCGGTTTTCAAAAAATGGTTTTATTCCAGAAACAATAGCGAAGGGGTTAGGAATGAAGGAAAAACCACGAAAAAACGCTCAAAAAGCTTAAAGAATGGTCCTACAGAGCCCCCGAAAACGTATTTTACAAGAGTAAAAAATTGAAGGCAATTACCCCAAAAAACCAGGTTATTGCGCGCTCACGCGCACGCACGTGGACTTTGAGAGTTTTCAGCCATCGGCACGGTTGCGTGGGATACGTACACAGTTCCCATACAAATCTGAGCCCTCTTGAGTGGCTACACCTGAGGTTACGGTCGGCGCAATTAGGGTGACGTGCCAGGCGCATCTCTGGGGCTGTGCGTTACATACATCGCCGACGTGTCAGGCGCGTCGCTGGGGCTGTACGGGTTAAAACCTCAAAACTAATATGCTAAACATGAGAGAGAAGGGGGTGCAGAAAAAGTGAGTACTACCCCTTTAAGTTTTGGTAAATTTACTACCGTTACCGCTCGCTCTCAAACGCTAATTGTACTACCTCGAGATAAAACATGTATGTTTATCATTCTGTTTTAACCCTTTGAATACCAGCGACATCTTTTTATCATATTCTAGCAATTATTAGACAACTTTATTCAGCATAGGAAGGACCTCTAGCCATACTAAGGTTTCAAACTATCTCAACCAACCCTTTTGACTACCACAGATCCTTACAAAGCTGCATGATATCGTATAAATATAGCTAGAATATAATATAACACATGTCGCTGGTACTCAAAGGGTTAACCACCATTAATCACCTTTACATGTACATTAATTATATGTCCAAAGATAGAGCAAGACCCATTCTATTATGTTATCACATAGAAAATAGATATATAAGAAATGTTTAATATTTGTTCTGAGTTTAAACCTTCATAAATATGCTGTAAGCTGAACAATAAATATTTGTATATGAAATTAGGAGCATATTTCACTCTTATTCCAAATGTTTCATGAAAATGTATTTATCATCACTAGCCTAGTTGATTTTAATATATATGAATAACAAATGTATTTATCATCACTAGTTAATTATAATATATATGAATAACAAATGTATTTATCATCACTAGTTAATTATAATATATATGAATAACAAATGTATTTATCATCACTAGTTAATTATAATATATATGAATAACAAATGTATTTATCATCACTAGTTAATTATATATATGAATAACAAATGTATTTATCATCACTAGTTAATTATAATATATATGAATAACAAATGTATTTATCATCACTAGTTGATTATAATATATATGAATAACAAATGTATTTATCATCACTAGTTAATTATAATATATATGAATAACAAATGTATTTATCATCACTAGTTGATTATAATATATATGAATAACAAATGGTATTTGGCGAATACAAATTATGCATGCATAACAAAATATATCATTCTACACAGAATTTTTGCAACAAAAATTACGTTTAGCATAATTGATTATATCTCAATAGAAAGAAAAATGGCCAATGTACAATATTACAATAACAAAAACCTCAGAAATATATAAATAAACATAGATTAAAATGATGCAGAGTAAAATAATGTTATGTTTCTACAACATCTTCCCCCCCCCCCCCCTGGATGTAAGGGATTATAATATGCTCCACGTGCCTCCTGCGTTTCGTAAAAGCCGACTAAAGAGGTTTACTCGGTTGGGCTTGCGAATCTCCACTCGTAACAAATTCTACAGCAACAGAAAACGAACAAATGGCCTCGGAATCGGACGGACCTTCTGTTGGTGAACGTCGACCAAACATGGACTGCTTAAGGATTTTGACTTGGAAAGTAAGAGGCATGAATGAGGACACAAAAGAGAGAGATGTTCTGGAAGTGTTAGTGGATGTATGCAGAATGACTGAGACCAATTGGAAGGGTACATGTGTGAGAGATTGGGAATGTGGACTAGGTGTGTGTGGTGGAATGACTGAGAATGAGGGAGCGAAAGAAGGTGCATGTTTGTTTGTAAGTAATAAATGGAAGGAGCGTATAAAGGACTATGGTTCTGTAGTTGCAAGGATTGTGTGGGTAAGAATGAAAGTAGGAATACAAACGTGGGTGGTAGTGAGTGTGTATGCACCCACTGAGGATAAACATGTAAGAGAGAAAGAGGAGTTCTGGGTGAATATTAAGGCGTGCCTGAATAAGTTTGGTGAGAGCGAACAAATATTTCTGACTGGGGATATGAATGGGAAGGTGGGTGTGGGGAGGAGACTGTGGATACCCAACACCTTCTTCCGACACAGAATGATCCACAGGTACACATGGAAAGTGGAGTGGAGGAGGGAGAGCGAGACAGTGGAATGAAAGGCACTGATTGATTATACAGTATATGTGTGGATGAACGACTGCAGAATTATGTGCTGGATGCTAGGGTGTATAGGGGTATGTGGTGGTGGTGGTGGGGGGGGGGGAGGGGGTTGTCTGACCATTATGTAGTAGTAGCTAAACCTATGATACAGAAGTGGGTGAGGAGAGCTGGAGGGAGGCGAGAGGAAGGTGGAGTGGCGAGGAGGGTGGAGAGGTTACAGGAGGAAGAGTTCAAGAGAGCAGTAGAAGACGACAAGGTAGGTTTGACCTGGAGGGTATGGAGGAAGTGGAATAGGTGAGAAAAGTGTATAGGGAAGAGATATGTCCAGCATGTAAGGAGGTATGTGGAGGAAGGAAAAGAGGGAGGGGAGTGAAGTGTACAGCATGGTGGACTGAAGAGGCAAAGATAGCTGTTGAAGACAAGAAGAAAGCGTATAGAGAGTGGTTGGGTAGTAGAGGGAACGAAGATCTGCAGAGACAGAAAAGAGAGAGGTACTTGAAGAAAAAGAGAGTGGTGAAGAGAGTAGTGAAGAAAAGTAAGAGAAGAGCAAATGAGGAATTTGGAAGGAATCTATATGTAAAATGGAGGGAGTGTAAGAAACTTTTCTAGAAAGAGGTCAAGAAAGTTGGGGAGGGTAGCAAAGGAAATAGTAAGGGTGTTAAAGATAAGAATGGGCGAGTATTAGCCGAGAAGCAAAAGAGGCTAGAGAGATGGAGGGAGTACTTCAACGAAATATTAAGCGTAAGGAATGAAGCACCAGCAAACATAGTTGGATGGGGTATGGGAGGGTGAAGAAGAAAAGTAGTGGAGGAGGAGGTGGGGATCAGGAGATCAGAAGTGTGTGAAGCCATGAAAAGGGTGAAGATGGGGAAAACATCAGGAATAGATGGATTATGTGGGGAAATGCTGAGGTATGGTGGTGAGATAGTGATCGAATGGGTATGGAAAATGTCTAAACTAGCATAGGAGAAGGGAAGTGTGCTGTATAACTGGAAGACAGGCATAATAGTCCCCCTGAATAAGGGTAAAGGGGAGAGAGGAGTGTGTGGTAACCACCGGGGGATATGTCTGCTTAGTGTAGTAGGGTAGGCTAGTTATCGAGAGAGTGAGAGCGAGAACGGAGAAATGGGTAGGTGACAAGCAGGGTGGGTTTAGTAAAGGAAGAGGATGTGTAGATTCGATTTTTGCCCTGAAATGTGTTGTGGAGAAATATCTGCAGAAGCGACATAAGTTGTATGCTGCCTTTATAGACTAGGAGAAGGCCTATGACAGAGTTGATAGAGAAGGTATGTGGAAAGTACTGAGAATATACAGAGTAAATGGCAAGTTGCTGAAAGCAGTAAAGAGCATGTATGAGGGTAGAAAGGCGTCAGTGTACGTGGAGAATGAACAGAGCGAGTTCTTTGATCTGGATGTTGGGTTAAAGCAAGGGTGTGTGATGTCCCCATGGTTGTTCAATATATATATGGATGAAAGAAAGACAAGGAAGAGCAGTGGATGATGATGTACCGCTGATACTGGAAGGAAATGAGTAAATGTTGCCTGTACTGCTGTTTGCCAGTAATACAGTTCTGATGAGCGATAGTGAATGGGAGTTGCAGGGTCTGGTAAATATGTTTGGAACAATGTGTGAAAAACGGAATCTGAAGGTAAAGAAGTGCGGGAGAGGGTGCAACGGGGGAAGTGGGTAGTAGAAACGCTGAAATCAGTAACAAGAAATAGGTTGGTCAGCATGGAAGTAAAGAAGTCCTTGTATGACAGTGTGGTAATCCCGACATTGACTTACGGGAGCGAAGCATGGACGTTGGTGAAGAGACTCAAACCAAGAGTGAGAGGGGTGGAAATGAGTTACTTGAGAAGTACGTGAGGAGTTATATGGAGGGATAGACAGACGAATGATGAAGTACGAGAGAGGTGTGGTGTAGATGTAGATGTGCTGGAAAGTATGAAAACGAACACATTGAGGTGGTTCTACCATGAGGAACGAATGGGAAGCGAGAGAATTACTAAGAAAGTGTACGAGAGTGAGGTGGAAGGACAGAGAGGGAGAGGTAGACCGAGTCAGAGGTGGAAGGATGAAGTTATAAAGTATATGCGTGAAAGCGGTGCTGGATGTGAGGAGGGATGTCGACGGACTGGGGACAGAGGCGCATGAGGGCGTTTCGTTCGTGGCCACACCTTCGGGGATTACGGTGTCTGGTAATAGATAGATAGATAGACAATATCTTTTGACTTTGTCTTCGCAACATCATAAATTCAGAGATTTCGAGAGATGACAAAAGGTTTTTATTCTTGAAATGACAAGTAGTTTCCACATAATTTCCAAAAATGCATTAAAAATGTATCTATCATCAATAATTTTGTATTATATATATATATATATATATATATATTGTGACGTTAACCACTCCGTTAGAACCGCATGGCTTGTCCTACAGTGACTCACTAGGATCGCCAGGGCAGTGGATGGGGCTACAGTTTATGTATTAGAGTGTGCTTTATTTCATATGAAAGCTCGTGTCATGGGCAGTCCAGAAAGGCTCTTTGTTTTCACCCATGTCAAGGCTTTATATATTTAATTGTAAAGTATATGTTTTATCATTAACTAGTAATGATGGGATCTGGGAGAGAGAGAGAGAGTAGAACAGAGTGAGAGGGAGCGCGCAGTGTTTTTGTCCCGCTCGATGACGTCACGGCTGGCTGCCTCGTGGGGGTTGGTGGAGAGAGGTCCTTACCATGCTGCTAGCTCCCTTGCTAGTGGCTAGAGGACTTGTAACCGCTTTTTTCCCACGCGGCTCGAGCTAGTGCGAGTATATATACAGTTCCTCGCCACTCTCTCCCTCAGATCTGGTTTCTAGAACGCATCCCTCTTTTTCCCTTGGATATCTGTCTCCCTTACTGCACCTGAGAACCTTTTCCTCTGCCTATCTCTCTCATTTTCCATATCTTTCACCACCTTTTATTAACATTATATCCCCTCTGGTTAACTCTGCAAAATCAGCTTTATGCTGGCCAGTTGTATTGTGCGTTAAGGTCTGATATAACCTATGTATGTTTAGTTGTTAAGATAAGTGGATCACGAAGCATTGGTTGGCATTTATATTGTTTAAGTACCGCGTCCTATAATTATTAGTGTTCTGCTGGATTAGATAATGCTAGACTAGGAGTCTGATATTATAAGGTATTGTTTCCTATGAGTGCTGGCTTTAGTTAAAAGCTGCACGACATACCTGAGAACTGGAGTTGATTGAGTAAATTCTAGTCTGTGTGCCATTGAGAGTAGAGCATGCACGAATGAGGGCTTTTTGCCTATACCATTCTGCACTGTTCTAGTCTCGATTGTTTGTCTTTGAGGTACGCCAGGAGAACGCTTAATACTTCGGTATTAAGGTGTCTCAAGAGAGCTACCCTTCCCTATAACGTAATATTTGACGCACAGACTTGAGATTTGCACTAGGCTATGCGGCATGCCATGCGCACCAGTATCTCGTATCATTGACTCTAGCTAGACTTCATCAATCATAGTAGACATTAAGTATATTAATCCAATTACTCTTTTTATGCATACCCATTTATGATTACACAAGCATTTCGCAGCCTAGTTTGATGTATGGAGACAAAAACGACTTAGGCTCTTTTTGTTGATAGGAATACTGCATTGTCGTGGCGATTATTATTGTTGTAGTGTTTAGGATATTCTTGGCTCCGACGGCATTATATATTCTGCCTTTATGTGTGCATAGCCTGCACGAGCATTGTTCCGCTGCCTGCCTTTTTGGGTTCCATTTCCGATACGAGCATCTTTATAGCATCTAACATTTAAAGAAGATTCCTTGTTAGTGTTGAAGGACTTTAGTGCACTTTCTTTCATGCAGGAGTGCCTGACATTTATTGATTAAAGTAACGTAAGCTGTAACTTCTCTAACCACCTTACTTTGCATACCATAACCAAGCACCTTCGGTTATAGGTAGTAATAGGCTGTTTTCACATAACATTAAGCCTAGAGTAGACGCACATTTATTGAGAGTTTGATAGCCTATTATTGCATATAGAACTCTGTAGAGTATTTGTGTTCTTTGTTCACTGGGAATATACATCAGAGGTTGGAGCTAGCGCTTTCCGTTGTAACATTTATGCCATTACTAGTCCAATGAATAAGAGCCCTGATATATTTGAACCCCAGTCGTAACAATATATATATATATATATATATATATATATATATATATATATATATATATATATATATATGTGTGAGTGTGTATGTAGACATCAACGTAACTGTAGACAGGTATAATATCCCTGTTATAGGTGGCCAGCACCACTATCACGTGCGTCTGGGATACAGTTCGTGGTCTGTGGATCCCCTTATGATGATGCTGTAAGATTGTTCTGTCGGTCCCTTGCATTCTAAGGGTCCCTCTCATACACACAAACAGCGTCAGCTCACAGCCAATTAAACTATCGGAAGTGGTAGCTTACGCGATTTTGAATTGCAGTCAGGACCCTGCTCCAAGTTGTTTGTAATTCCAAGTTTATAATCCTACTGAGATGGTGCAGCTCATATATGTGACATAAAAACTCCTCATTTGATTGACTCCCTACATACAAAGTGAACCACTCCGGTGTTCTTCTTTTGTATAGGATACGAAATATAACCACAATTGGTAGTCAAATATATATCTGCTATCGTGGGATTACATAATGTATAATATTTATCATACTATTAGGATCTTTAGCATTAATAATCATGCTATACATCCTGCACTTATGTTGATGTGGAATAGGTGTGTAGTTTAGATATAGCATAATGGGCAAGCTAATATCATAGTTCATGTGTATGCTCTTGTTCATGTATACTGTAGGTGTAGCTTTGGTCAGTTTCATGCAGAAAACGAGAGTCGATAACATTAAAACAATTAGCCTAAATTAGAGACATATACTCTGCACATAAAACTGTGGCTAATGTAAAATAGTTTCTTAACATGAAGATAAAAAAATGAAGCCACTTTAATTTAGTTACTTGGTTCTGGTGTTATTGTTATGGTTGGAAATGACTCCAGCTGTATGAAATGCCCATATTTTTGCGTCTTTGATGATAGGCTGGGATTGAGGCCACAGTTGTATAAAGGACGTCTAGTCTGAGGGTTTTTGTCTTAAGCTTTATTGTTCACATTCGCCTTCCTATTGCTATGTTCAACGTGGGAAGGGGAAAGAAAATACTTTCCATGATTATAAATGTGCCTTTTCAGAGAATGAAGTTATCTGTGTCACTTAGTATTTACTTTGCCTTGTTAATACGGTCACGATAATGTTAAATTAATTTGAACATTGACAACACATTTTGTGACTAACAACTAACAATTACATAACAAAAAACCCACTGAAATGTGTCTTTTCCTAAACATTGTGAAATTTCAATAATAAACACCATGTGAAAAAATTAAAAAAAAAAAAACATACAATAATGTTCTAAACAAATATGAAATTAGTCGAAATATACAGTAAACTGAATTACATAACGACCTATGCATACTATATTAAATTCATATCCAATTAAAGGAGGTATCACCAATTAAAGGAGGTATCACCTACTTTACATAATAATTTCCCTAATTTTAACTACATACACAAAGATTTGTGTGTAGAGCCACGCAGACTTATAATTTCCATTTATAGTAGCAGCAAGAAGTATGGCAGGATGTAATTAATCGTCAGAACCAATTCATCAAAAGTAAGTTTGCCCATGTGGGATTTCTTTTCGTTTAAACAATATCTTCAGTTAAGTTCTGTTCGATTGAAATTACGTTGAATATTATTAGGTTACACTAAGTTATGTCAGGATTAGTCAGGTTATGGCACAATTAATGAGGTCATGGATAGGTAAGATACGACTAATTGGGTTAATTAACTTAGGTTAGGATGTGTTACGCTATCTCAATTTTCTTACAAAGGCCTTATGTGCCTACTGTTATCATGTAACAAAGACCTTTCGTGCCAATGTTCGGAAGGGGTTAACACCATGTAGACGTTAGTGAGTCTCCTTTATGGGTTTATTGTAATTTAGGGTTGATTGAAGTATACTGGTAGAATCTCTGCGTCTGCGTCCTGCTCTCTCGTAGATAGATAGATAAGATAGATATGATTGTTCTATTCTTATTAAGTAATAGATGTAAGATAGATTCGCCGCCACCACCCTTATACCATATAAATATAATATTGATACTTATAGGTAAAGGAAAAGGTACCTGTATCAAAATCACGTTGATTTATTCAAACAAAGTAGATTTAAAATATTACAAAGAGAATTCCCTAAGACTAGAGGGAATCTGCCGGGGTTGTAATAGTCACCGTAGCTCGTGCCTAAGTGTAGTCAAAACCTTCTCTCCTACCTTCACTACACACCTCCATGCACACCTCTAACATATGATCTTAGCTTCCGATTCACGTGTACAGTCCCTCGTGTTCAAATGTGCGAGTGAGCTTAAAAGGAGCGTGAGAAAGATTTGACTCAGGAAAACCCAACCAGGAAAGTTACAATGAATATCCTTCATAGATCTATAGTCACCCACATAAATATATAGACAATGTAAGTAAACCACCACAGCGGGTGCCCAACCCCGAAAGGGGTTGAAATAGGGGAGCTATCCCCCCTCCAAAGGCGGCTTTCTAGGGCCTTTCCTAGCTGATGCTGAGAGGATTGGGTTCTAGTCATGTGGGATGGGCTGGTCTATCAGAGTGAGAACTGAGCGATCTCTGCCATACCCATAGCTTACTCTGACTGTTCCTTTTACTTATATATTTTCTAGATCTCAAGTGACGGCGTCTCTTCCGTGGATTGACCTCCCAATCTACCAAGATTGAAAGCCAAAGCGTCACATTTTTCCTTTGCCCCTCAAATTTCTCTTCATAATTGCTGAGGGGCACAGGGCCCTGGGTGGGGCTTTGGTTTCCCGGGCGTTTCCGCACCCTCCTCAGCTCCCCGCCATGGAGTGGCTTCGGTCACCCAGGCTTTATTGTGGTCGGCAGGGAGGGTTCTGTGGGGGCGCTCGGTTATGGCCTTGGCCTTGCTCGGGGACTTGGGGCTGTTCGGCCAGGCAGCTTGGGGAACAGCAACAACAACAACAACAACCACCTTAAAAGAGTTGAATATAATAAATCCTATAATAAGTGTTGTGCCGGGTTCTGATTCATTAGTTCCCTTGATACAGTCCATAAAACAATCCAGTTCTGGTTTGATGGACTTAAATATACTTGACAGGAACGTACCGAGTAGGTTCTATGTACAGAAAAATGGTATTCAAAGGTTCAATATAATACTCAATAACAACACAAGGAAGAACACATATGAAGGTTTTATTGAATAAACATGAGAATAGGTGGAAAAAATAAGGATCATAAGGGAAGATCCAACAATAGTAGCAAGTATATATATATTGTCCTTACTTCGGAACAATGTTACTGATACCAGAATAACTCAATAGTGAGTGTCTAGTATTGAATCAAATTATATGGAAAACATACATAGAGGCATAATGTACAAAAATAAATTTTAACCTTCAATGTAATAATAAATGAGAGTAAAAATATCTTCCATATTCACAAGAGACTTCAACGCTCTAGATAATGATCCTAGAGTCACAATATGGAGAGTTGAGGTTATAAAGATACTGTCACAGGAGACTAGGTGAGTCACACGTATGCTCGGCTGGGCCTTTAAAACTGACCGCGTGAGCTTGCCCTCAGGTCAGGTCACTGGGAAGGTCACCAGGTGAACTGAGGTAGTAATAAATACTTTTTCTAGTTAATGCAACTATGAACTTAGCTGAAATGCGAGGTTAATTTACTTTACAGGAAAGGGCTGAGATTATTATTTATAATCACCGAGAAGTATCAAAATCGTCCAAAAGTGAATGTATATCTTATCACAGGATTATATTACTTGAACATATGCTACGATAACGAACCGAACTTAGGAATTCGTGTTTCTATAATTTCTTAGGCGAAGCAAAGTGATAACGTGAATTTGATAAGAAAAGGAATGGATTTTAATAGGTCTACTGGTGGGTATTAATTTGGTCAAGATGTAATCTTCAATATTCGCGATTAAGACAACACACGAAGATAAACAAAATAACTAGCTGAGTTCCAATAGACTCAGACTGGAATGAACACTATAGTTTAATCTCAAAAAGTGGGAACTGACTGATTAACAGATATCGATCGGTAGATCGTACTTAGCAATTAAATTGGCACTAATGACGAAGTTTAGCTCATTGATATTTAATGCAATATCAGATTCGCTTCTGAACGAGTTAACAGGGCGAGGAGAATAAAGTGTACAGGTACAATTAGTACATGGACGTAGGCGACGAAGTCCTACTCATTGATACTCAAAACGAATAGTACCAGACTCGGGTATGAACTGGTTAACAGCTGCGAGGTGAATAAAGTACACAGATACAATTAGTGTATGGTGGATGAAAGTGAGACAAAACACAGAGGAAAGAATTCCTAAACACGGTATTCGAAATATCACAACATCAAGTTTTACAAGAACATAAAAGCACGTCTATAAGATATATTTCCTATGCGATTATTGAATTAGAGATTTAAGGAATTACACTGAGCACTCGTTGGAAAATTGGGCGTAGGTTCTAGGTAAAAAGTGATTATTTAAATGGATTGATCACGGAATATGCTAAGACTTCAACTCACAAATAATAAATCAACATACACGTAGTCAGTAAATCTGCGAGCGTGGGGGCCTGAATATATGTTAATACACTAATAGGTAACGTATGCGTAAGTTATGAATTAAATAAAGTCTTGAACAAGGGTCAAGGAATTAAGGCAAGATTGACACAGCATAACACAGGTTCAGAGGGATGACACTTATTACACAAGTACGTGATCTAGGGCACAGGACACACACGGTTCACATATTTACCTAAACAATACCTCACAACAATAACCAACAGAGAAAGACACAGAAACACTTAAGTATTTGGAAGGGCAGGGGGACGAGAGTGCTGGTCTGGCCGGCGTAGAGGATAGTAGCCAATCTTGCACAGCTGGTTACCTCCTCGAGCAGGGGTTCTCGGTTTAGGCCTGGTTACATAATTGGAACAGGGGTCCTAGGTCCAGGCCTGTTTACGTAATTCGAGCAGGGGTCCTAGGTCCAGGCCTACGTCCGTGGGTCGAGCAGGGGTCCTCGGTTCAGGGCGCAAGGCAACAGACAGGTGGCCCTCCAGCAATCCGGAAGGAGGGGGGTGCCGTCCGGGGGGGCACTCTCGAGGGGCAGGGGGACGGGGTGGGACAAACCGTAGAAACACTGTCCCAACTAGCCCATTTCTGGTGGTCAAGCCTAGTCAGTAGGTGAGGTGGTGCTTACTTTCCTCAGGTTTTTCTGAGGTCCTATGCAAATATTTTCTTGCTTCAGGTGTCAATGAACTCGGAGGAAAAGGGGTATTGAGGAAAGAGGAAAGAGGGTTGTTGTGAGGTACATATACATTCTAGCCTGGGAACTCAGATATTATCATATGGGCCTGGTTCCAAGGTAATATTACAATATTTAATGGGGCAGCTGGAAGGTCCAGGGCTGCTGTGAAAAATAGAAAACACTTAGAGCTTATAATGGAGTAACTGTCTTGCAGGTCTTCTAATTACCCTAGGACATACACATAGAGGATTGTAGTTGTATCCTCGGGGGCTTGGAGTAGTCAGGTGTTATCAGGTCCATTGGTTCCTGAAATATTCGGGGTGCTGGTGAGTAGATTGCATAAGGGAGTGTTCATCATATTCTAAATCTGGCAGAACAATACAGGGAGCGTCACTGCTGGTGGAGGCTACGTAAAAGGAGGGTTCTAATTGGCTGTCCCAGGGCGGTTGTAGTTGGCTGCAGAATACGGCTTGTGACTGGCTGAGAGAGTATTCCGTTCTCTTAGATAGCTGTGGGCGTGAAAGAGAACTGGGGAATGGACGGCTGGGCATGGTCAACTCAGGTAGATTCCTGTGGACTTGGAGTGGGGACTCTGGTAGATGTCTTCGTTGTCTGTCCTGGGGTTTTGAGGTTGCCTGAGTGGTTATGCTGGCCACTCAGTGTATCGTTGGTTTGGGGCCCGTCATATCAATAAGTATTTAATCTAACATGTAATAATTTCGTTTTTTCCTATGTGAGTGAGGGAGACAAAAGGCAGAACTGTCTGTGGCGAGTGCCTCCTGCAGAGTTGAAAGAGTGACAGGGCAAAATCAAGGGATGTTTGAGTCAAAATGCCTGGACACATGGAGTTCGAAGCAATTTTAGTCATAGGAAGAGGGAAGACTAATTCTGGGAGAGAGTTCCAGAGCTCAGATGTTGAATAGAAGAAAGATTGAGAATAAGATTTCACTCTCGGGTTGGAGAGTTGCACATAGTAGGGGTGGGATTGTGTTGCAAGATTGGGGCTACGTGCTCTATGAAGAGAGGGTGGTGTACACTGAGAGGTCTGAGGAACACTGATTATTTTAATAGCGGTAGAATATTGAGAGAGATGCAACATTTTGGCAAAGAGAGAGAGAGAGACTGCAGAGAATTGGTGAGTGGATGTGAGTTAATGAGAGGGAAGGTTTTCCTTTCTACTTTGTCTAGAAGTGCTGTGTGAGAGGATCCTCCCCACACGTGTGAACAGTACTCAATACAGAGCAAGAAGCTGCACAGAGGTAAAGAACCACCGGAGGCGGTTGAGCACACCAAACTTCTAGGAAGCTGTTTTAGCAAGAGTGGTAATATGATCTTTCCAAGAGAGATTAGAAGACAGAGAAACACCAAGAATATTAAGAGAGGATGTAGGGTTAATTTGTATGTTGTTGAAGAGTAAGTCATAGTTTTCTGGAAGAGGCGACGAGTAGACAGATGGAGAAATTGAGTTTTGAAAGCATTGTAACAAATTTTTCTCTGCCCCAATTAGAGATAGTAGAGAGATCAGAAGATAGGTGCTTTATGGCCTCATTACGTGAGTTTAGGAGTTCTTGCTGTGAGTGATGTTGTGGAAGGCTAGTTGAATAGTGTAATGTAGAGTTATCAGCATATGAGTGAATGGGACTGGAGGTGAAGTTGAGAAGGTCATAATGAATAATTGGAAGATAATTGGATATAGGACAGAACCCTGAGGAACACCGGAGTTGATAGGTTGAGGAAATGAACGGTGGCCGTCCACAACCGCAGCTATGGAATGGCTGGAAAGGAAATTAGAGACAAAGGCACAGATGGAGGGATAGAAACCGAAGGAGGATAGTTTGGAAATGAGGGATTTGTGCCAGACTCTTTCGATATGTCTAGTGCAATAGGAAAAGTCTCACCGAAGTCCTGAATGGAGGATGACCAAGAGTTAGTAGGATAAGAAAGATGATCGCCAGTAGAGCGATTAAGGAAGCCATATGGCGATCTGAAAGTAGGTTATGGAAGGATAGATGCTTAAGAACTTTTGAGGTAAGAATAATTTCATAAAATTTAGAGATACAAGAAATGAGAGCAATTGGACAATAGTTGGAGGGTTGAGAGCAAATGCCCTTTTTTGGTACAGGTTGAATGAGAGCAAACTAGCAAGATGGGAAGATGTTAGAGGAGAGACAGAGACGGAAGAGTTTGCCTAGGCAGGGAGTCAGCACGGAAGCACAGTTTTTGAGTACATGAGGAGGAACACCGTCCGGTCCGTACGCCTTCTGAGTATTAAGCCCAGAGAGGGTGGAAAATATATCCTTGGAAGAGATTATGATGTTATGCATAAGTAGGCATGGTGGAGAGGGAGGAATAGCACCTGAATCATCCAAAGTGGAGCTTTGAGCGAAAGTGTTAGCGAAGAGTTTAGCTTTGTCAGAGGAAGAGGTGATGATAGTGCCGTCAGAGTGGAAAAGAGGAGGGAAAGACGAAGAAGAAAAATTGTTGGACAGGTTTTTAGCTAGATGCCAGAAGGCTTGGGAAGAGATCGAGTTGGATAGTTCAGTGCATTTATTATTGATGAACGAGTGTTTGGCGAGTCGAAGAACAGATTTGGCTTGATTCCAAGCAGAAACATAGGAAGTATAAAATTCTTGAGTTTGACGGCGACGGTACCTTTTGAATGATTCCTCCTTATTGCGGACAGCAGTAGAACAAGCGTGAGTAAACCAAGAGTTTTTTGCATTAGACTGAGAGAAAGAAAATGGAATGTATGCTTCCATGCCCGAGAAGATTACTTCGGTAATGCATTCAGCACTCTCCGAGGTCCCCGGCCATGAAAGCAGAAGTAATTCTATAGGAAATTAAAGAAGTTCTGCCAAGAGTCTCCCATTCGGCACCACCAAAGCTGGCGGGGCTTGTGGTACACAAGCGCCGCCAGCTGGGAGGATCGGGTGGCCGTACCGGATAGATAGGACAGGTGACAGAGATAAGGAGAAGTTTATGATCGGGGCGGATAAGTGCAGATTTTACCTTGAATCGTTCAAATGATGATACAAGCACCAAATTTGGCATGAGTATTTGCGAGAGGCTATATTTTAAGAAAACAATTTTAGCCACCAGAAAATCCAAGATGGGTGCCATTTTTCAAGATGGCCGCCAATGCAATAACATTTTGACATGAAATTTGACACAGATGTCCAACATAAAAGATATTGGTACCAATTCTAATGTTATTTACTATGCTGGAAACGATGCCATCATTCTTATATGTCTCACAATCTTATAAACCACTTAAAATGCAAGATGACCGCCAGTTTTCAAGATAGCTGCCAATGAGTTCATGAAAATACACATTGAGATGCACAATTTGATTAGTACGTCCGATATGAATGATATTGGTGTTCATTGCTATATTTTTGATCCCAGTAAATCCATTAAGATACCAAAAGTAAAGCTCAAAAGCACTATGAGACCATTTGTTAGAGACAAAAGAAAAAATCTGGTGGCCATCTTGCATTTTTCAGTGGATAAAAAGATTCTGAGACATTAAAGAATGATAACATTGTTTTCTGCATGGTAAATAACACTATAATTGGTACCAATATCATTCACGTTGGAAATCTGTGTCAAATGTCATGTCAAAACATTATCGCATTGGCGGCCACTTTGAAAAATAGCATTTTCAGGTGGCTGACAATTTTTTCTTAAAATATAGCCTCTGGAGGATATCCATGCCAAATTTGGTGCTTGTATCACCATTTGAACGATTGTTTCACTTATCTGCCCCACTAAAAGGAGAAAATGGTTTTACAGTATAAGCAGAAGTGTTAGAGGGTAGAAATAAGTCAAGACTGCTGGGCCGATGGATAGAATGTGTTCCACTTTAGCAGTTAGATAGCCCAAGAATTTTGGATAGGTAGTAAAATTAGGGCAGAGATAAACAGCGCAGAAATATTTAGTTTGAGAGTGGAAGAAAAGAAGAAAGCATATAGAGAGTGGTTGGGTAGTAGAGGGAATGAAGATTCCGAGAGACAGAAACGAGCGAGGTACGTGGAGAGTAAGAGGGTGGTGAAGAGAGTAGTGAAGGAAAGTAAGAGAAGAGTAGATGAGGAATTTGGAAGGAATCTGAGTGTAAAATGGAGGGAGAGTAAGAAACTGTTCTGGAAAGAAGTCAAGAAAGTTAGGAAAGGTAGCAAGGGAAACAGTAAGGGTGTGAAAGATAAGAATGGGAGAATGCTAGCCGAGAAGCAAGAGAGAGTCGAAAGATGGAGGGAGTACTTCAGTGAGTTGCTAAATGTAAGGAATAAAGAGCCAGCAAACATAGCTGGATATGGTATGGGAGGGAGAAGAAGAGAAGTAGTGGAGGAGGAGGTGGAGGTGGGTATCAGGAGGTCAGAAGTGTGGGAAGCCATGAAAAGAGTGAAGTTGGGGAAAGCACCAGGAACAGATGGAGTGTGTGGGGAAATGTTGAGGTATGGTGGTGAGATAGTGATAGAATAGGTATGGAAAATGTGCAAACTAGCATGGGA
The DNA here is from genome assembly GCA_032716605.1 of Paralithodes platypus. NCBI lineage: Eukaryota > Metazoa > Arthropoda > Malacostraca > Decapoda > Lithodidae > Paralithodes > Paralithodes platypus. The sequence goes on along the minus strand of CM064560.1, from coordinate 12,519,892 downwards.
GAAGGGGAGTGCACCTGATGACTGGAAGACTGGCATAATAGTCCCCCTATATAAGGGCAAAGGGGAAAGAGGAGTGTGTGGTAACCACCGAGGAATATGTCTTCTAAGCGTAGTAGGGAAGGTATACAGCAGGGTAGTGATTGAGAGAGTGAGAGTGAGAACGGAGAAATGGATAGGCGACGAGCAGGGAGGTTTTAGGAAGGGAAGAGGATGTGTAGATCAGATTTTTACCCTGAATTGTGTTGTGGAGAAGTATCTGGAGAAGAAACAAAAGGTGTATGTTGCCTTTATGGACTTGGAGAAGGCCTATGACAGAGTGGATAGAGAAGGTTTGTGGAAAGTACTTAGAATATACGGAGTAGAGGGCAAGTTGCTGAAAGCAGTGAAGAGCATGTATGAGGGTACAAAGGCAGCAGTACGTGTGGAGAGTGAGCAGAGCGAGTTCTTTGACCTGAATGTTTGTTTGAAACAGGGGTGTGTGATGTCCCCGTGGCTGTTTACTGTATATATGGATGGAGTCATGAAAGAAATCCTATCAAGAGCAGTGGATGTTGGTGTATCGCTGAAAAGGGAGGGAATTGAGTGGAAGCTACCTATACTGCTGTTTGCGGATGATACAGTTCTGATGAGTGATAATGAATGGGAGTTGCAGGGTCTGGTAAATGAGTTTGGAACAGTGTGCGAAAAATGGAATTTGAAGGTAAATACAGGGAAGAGCAAGGTTATGGTCTTCGAAAGGGGTGAAGTCACAGAGTGTGAGGTGAAGCTGAATGGTCAGGCTATGGAGATCGTCAACTCTTTTAAGTATCTGGGCAGTGTGTTGAGTAAAGATGGGACTATGGATGAAGAAGTGCGGGAGAGGGTATAACAGGGGAAGAGGGTTGTAGGAATGCTAAAAGCAGTAACAAGAAATAGGGTGGTCAGTATGGAAGTGAAGAAGTCCTTGCATGACAGTGTAGTAATCCCGACACTGACTTACGGAAGCGAAGCATGGACGTTGGTTGAGAGACTCAGACCAAGAGTGAGAGCAGTGGAAATGAATTACTTAACCCTTAATTAGCGGCTCACCACATAAGTCGAGTTAAATAAAGCTGGACTATGTGGCGGCGCTCGACATAGGTCGAGTGGCAATTTCAGCACGTAATGTTGCTGAGAGAGAGAGACAAGTGGTGGCAGGAGACTAGCGAGCGTATGACTGCTCCAGACCACCGCGGCGAACCTACTGACACGAATCTCAGCTCCCTCCTCCCTCTCTCACTCGCTACATACTGAATTATATGGGGAAAGTACCGAATTACATGCTTTTTGCACTCGCGTTGCACGGTTATTGCAAGAAAACTAGCCATCATAAAAGGATCGTTATGGTGTCATTCGAAAGCTCTGTTTATGCCCTTTCAGGGATAGGTACTTGTTTTACGTTCTGGGTCTTATTTAGGCATGAAAATGATCACGTAAACAGCCCTATTTTGGCTAAAAACACCCCGCTGGGCGGTACATATAAATAAACCGCATAGGCCGCTCGTAAGGTGTTAAGGAGTGCGTGCGGAGTTACATGGAGGGATAGACAGACTAATGAGGAAGTAAGAAGGAGGTGTGGTGTGGAGGTAGATGTGCTGGAAAGTGTGAAAAGGAACAACTTGAGATGGTTCGGCCATATGGAACGTATGGAAAGCGAGAGAATGACTAAGAGGGTGTACGAGAGCGAGCTGGAGGGACAGAGAGGGAGAAGTAGACCGAATATGAGGTGGAAGGATGGAGTGAGGAACTACATGAACGAAGGCCGTGCTGGTTGGGGGGAGGGGCGTTGACTGACTGGGGACAGAGGTGCATGGGGGCGGTTCGTTCGTGGCCACCCCTTCAGGGATCACGGCGTCAGGCAATAGATAGATAGATAGAGAAGAAATCTTTAGCCAGAGAGTTGAGAATTCAGAAGAATAAAAATTGGGAGCACGGGAGTAAGCAAGGGTGTTGTGTACATATACGCAACATCGACCTTTGGCTTGAAACTGAGGATAGAGATAGTAGGAGGATACAGAGAAGGTTTTGCTGTCAGCAGTCCCAGACAACTGAGTTTCGGTGAGTAAGAGTAGATGAGGGTTGGCAGAGGAGAGGTGGTGTTCCACAGAGTGGAAGTTAGTAGAAAAGGCCACAAATGTTGCAGAAGTTAATAGTAAGAGTAGAAGGTAGTGGTCCAGAGCATTTTGGTGAGTCGTTGCCAGGGGTCGGACTAATGGGGGCATTACTGGTGCCCCCCCCCCCCTTCCCCCTGGGGACTCTGAGGCGGGTCGTGGTTGTGTCATTTGAATTAGAATTTTGAAAAAAAGGTAATGTAGTAAGTAAGGTGTTTGTAGTATAATGTATTGATAGGAGGAGGTGTTTTGGAGGGCAGGCTGGGGTTACCCTCAATATTGATGAGGCACAGAAAGAATCAGCTAGGGAGGCCTGTTGGTGAAACAGGAGTTCCAGCTGTCCTTATCAACCACCTAGCACTCCCGGGGATTACCGACCTGTTCGGCTGGTGCCGACAGCCTCCTCCTAGCAATTCTGGAGGTGGGTTTGCCAGTCCCAATCTCCAGGGGCTATCTCCGCCAGTAGGTTTAGTTAAGTAACTCAACAAGATATATTTAAGCCAGGCTTATTTTTCGGTTGAATTTGGTTATACTAAGTAGGTTAGTACGGAATATGAACACGCATTGACACACAGACACTACCAGGTATTTTATTTTTAATAGTTCCAGCTGTCAGTACTTTCTTTTTCAATAGATATAGGTTACACCCACCAACTAATGCTATTTTTGCTGTTGATGACACAACAAAAAACAATGTTTTGTTGCTATCGTTGTATCTTTGTAACAACTAACACTCTTTACATTATCAAAGAAGGATGGTTGTGACCGTCAAAACTGCCTGGGATAATACTGTGTGTGACTTTGTGGTTGTATCAAACTTTATTAGTATTCTATTGTGATCTCCAACTATAAGGTTAGGTTAGGCTAGGGTATTTGTAGGCAAATCGACTACTGGCTTGAATGTCTTCCAAATGGCCTGCGTGGTGGTTGGTAACATTATAAGCTCGTATTGTCTGCTAGTTCCGTGCTATACAGAGAACCATGCATGATTGTCAAGAATAAGGTATTAAAGGGAATCTTTAAATCAAGTAATGCCACTTGAGAAAAACCTCACACAACCCACCCGGGATTCGAACCCTGGACCTTGCGATCAACAGGCACTAGTGCTAACCACTACACCACACTGGCCACAAAAGAGGTCTTGCAACCTGGCAACTACTGTCTCCCAGGATCTGTCTAGGTAGACATCCATCTACCAGTAGACGATTTTACACAAGATACCCCCTACCAGTGAAGCATAGAGGCAGCTCCTGCAGTCCGTGGGAAATCATGCAATCTTTAAATCAAGTAATGCCACTTAAGAAAAACCTCACACAACCCACCCGGGATTCGAACCCTGGACCTTGCGATCAACAGGCACTCGTGCTAACCACTGTCTACCTAGACAGATCCTGGGTGACAGTAGTTGCCAGGTTGCAAGACCTCTTTTGTGGCCAGTGTGGTGTAGTGGTTAGCACGAGTGCCTGTTGATCGCAAGGTCTAGGGTTCGAATCCCGGGTGGGTTGTGTGCGGTTTTTCTCAAGTGGCATTACTTGATTTAAAGATTATATGATTTCCCACGGACTGGGAGCTGCCTCGATATGCTTCACTGGTCGTCAAAGGGTTAATTGGGTGAAGCGTTGACTTAAGCGTGCGTCATACAGAGCCCGAACGTTGGAGGACAAGTTCCCGAATAGGATGACTTGCACATTTTTACCGAATACAGCCGAGACTCTCCCGAAATTTGAAGATTACGAACATGGCCCGAACGAGTTCAGAATAATATCCGATAGTCAAGAACGACCTACGACAAAATCTCGAACAACTACCGAACATGAATCGAACTTACACTCGTTATGCAAAGAATGATCTGAATGACATTGGAATGCTTTAGGATAATTAACCGAACTTAACCGATGTGATGTCGACAAACAACCGATAGAGAAGAACATTATGAGAACAACATCAGACTGTTTTACGACTGTACCAAGAACAATTTGATCTGCCCTATATAAAGAGATGGGTTGGCTCACACCCCACCACTCTCAACTCAGCGATCGACACGGCAACATGGCAGGTAGGATGAACCCGGATCTCGCAGCACCCCCTGATGACATGTGCGAAGAGTTGGAGAGGGCCATCCACTTCCAGCAGCTTGTCGTTGCCACTCTCAATCATCAGCTGATGTGCCACAGCCTCCTGAAATTAAAGCGTCTACGCCGTCTACGTACCAGGAAATCACGAAGCTGCAGCGTCAAGCCAATTTATAGACAGAGATTTTCCTACGGACACTACCACCTATTGATCAAGACGCTAATGGCAATCGACAAGCCCACTTACAAGTACTATCTCCGTATGGACGAGGAGCTCTACAATGAGATCGTAAGCTGTGTGACACCCCGGATCAAGAAGGAGGAAACCAATTGGAAGAAGCCCCTGGAGCCCGGTTTGCGAGTTGCCATAACTCTACGTTTCTTGGCAACGAGCGAGGCATACAAGAGTATGGCACTAAATTTTCTTGTTGGTGCCAACACAATTTCCCTGGTGGTACGTGAGACGTGCGAGGCAATAATCCAAGAGTACATGGAAGAGGTCATTGTCTGCCCATCAACACCGGTTGGCTGGAAGGAGGTTGCCATGGGGTTCAATGACAGGTGGAACTTCCGGCACACCGTGGGAGCAATCGACGGCAAGCACATTGCCATACAGCCTCCTGCAAACAGTGGGTCATTGTACTACAACTACAAGCACTACAACTCCATTGTGCTCCTGGCAGTTGTTGATCACCTGGGGAAATTTATGTATTTGGATGTTGGAGCGAACGGGTCCGCATCTGATGGTGATGGCATCCAGGTGACCGACCTCCGGAAGGCGCTGGAGGACGGTGCAGCAGGCCTGCCGGCACCTGAGCCATTCCCAGGGGATGACAAGCCAGTGCCCTACTTCCTTGTGGGTGACGACGCATTCCCCATGAGGGAGTGGTTGCAGAAGCCATACCCTCACCGAGGACTCGATCAACCAAAGAGGAATTTCAACTACAGACTGTCTCGGGCCAGGAGGCAGGTTGAAAATGCCTTTGGTATACTGACGAACCGCTTCCGGTGTCTTCTCACAACTATGAATATTCACCCCAGCACCGCGGAGAAGGTAGTTCTCGCGGCATGCATCTTCATAACAAGCTCATAGACAGACGGCCAGAGCTACAACGACAACACCAACTGCGTGCAACCAACGCGCCACAAGGTGACTGTACCAGGGACCCCTTGGATGGACTGGAGCCATTGCAACGCCAGAGGGGGCCAGCCGCTGCCAAACTGGTGAGGGACTACTTGACAGAGTACTACAGCCGGCCACAACAGCGCCTGTCCTGGCAGGTGCCTCGCCAGTAAACCGGTAAGTTCTTATTTATAATCTAATTAGTCTTGTTTAACCACTCAAAAGTCATTCAAGCGTTCATTAAATATTAATATGCTCTACATTTTCCATGTTAATTTTGTATATTAAATTTATATTGCATAATTTGATTTCCATCGATCTATCATTTCTTTATTAATGAAATTGCATTGACACCAGTTATTTTATTATTAATATTTAATAGTCAACAAATTGTTTTGACCAACCAAGTATTCCAAGTCTATTTGTATCTTATTATTTACGTTGAAACTTGTATTTATTAATGATTACTAGTCAACTGTGTAAATAAAATATTTTAACTATAAATATAACCAAGTTTTCAAAGTCATTTGTTCTAGTATTATTAATTGTCAAACTTAATAAGATCAATCATTTATATAAATTATTTTTTCATTCATTGTATTTTCCCATATTAAATCTTTTCCAATTATGTGGCATGTGAATTATCTGTTGTTACAAAGCATTTGTTTGTAGGAGAAATTACGAAACAATCTTAAAACAAAATTATATTTTATTGATACAAAAAAATAGAACCAAATATATAGGTACTAGGTTAGGAATATTGCTTATTAAAAGCAAATCATAGCAGGTACACGGCTGGGATCATCACAGCCAGGCAGGTACACAGTTTGGAGGTAGCTCACAGGCAGGCAGGCAGGCAGGTAGACGTTGGAATGATGGTGTTACTGGAACCCATCATTGATTATCCTATCCACAAACCCCGGGGAAATATCTGGCATGCGTGGTATGTTGGGCCTGGGAGTGTCCACTGGTGTGGCCTCAGGTCGTCCCAAGGTTGGTTGCTGAGACCTCCAACCTCTTGGTGTGCTAGGGGCGCCCATTTGTTTCCCACCATGGTAGTAGGAAGGGCCGGGGTTTTGCAGAGTCTCGTAGTAGGTGGGTTGTGGTTGTAATCGAGTTGGTTGCTGCTCAGAGTCCATAGGGCTAAACCGTGGGAGGTTCCCTGTGCCACGGCTATGGCACCGCATAGCGTTGGTGAACCGCATCACCTCCCCTAGATAATGGTCCACGAGAGAAGGCTCCAGATCCGACAGGCTGTTCTGGACATAGCTGTGGAACAGCTTCATCGCATGCTGTGCTGGGGTTTCCGTCTTCTTCGTGTCCCACCGGCGTAAGAGTTCGTTGAGGTTCTCCTCCCCCTGACGTACCTGTGGGCAGACAAGTTGAACATTAGAACATGAACAAGATATACATTAAAATTACATAAATATTTATACAATGTAGCCAGGTATTCTAGGTTCTCCTCCCCCTGACGTACCTGTGGGCAGACAATTTGAACATTAGAACATGAACAAGATATACATTAAAATTACATAAATATTTATACAATGTAGCCAGGTATTCTAGGTTCTCCTCCCCCTGACGTACCTGTGGGCAGACAATTTGAACATTAGAACATGAACAAGATATACATTAAAATTACATAAATATAATAATAACATTGTAGCCAGGTATTCTAGGTTCTCCTCCCCCTGACGTACCTGTGGGCAGAAAATTTGAACATTAGAACATGAACAAGATATACATTATAATTACATAAATATAATAATAACATTATTAATAACATTATAACATTATTACCTTATCATACAGGTCCTTCTCCATGGGGTCCTCTGGAGTAGCAGCTGCTTTGGTGCGGGACCGGGGTGCCGTGGACGTGAGCGTGGACGTGGAGGCAACACCTTCAGAGGCTGGAGACACCTGAGCCCCCTCCTCTCCTACGTCCGGAAGCTGCACCGGCTCGTCGACACGCTCCTCTGCAGCATCCGGGGCCTGTTCTGTGGCAGCAGCACGAGTTTTGTACTTCTGTGGAATATATATAACATATAAATACATATTGTCACCAAATTTCTCATTATGATTATACCTGTACACTTAATATTAGACGTGACAATTGAACATTAACATAATTTATAACATGAATATCAATGTTAACTTGTAGGAAACTTTATGATGCATAACAGCATGTAAATTTAGTGTATATTTGACTAGTATTGTATAATTTACTCATGAACAGTACTTATATTATGAATATATAATGTAAACTTGTAAAGGTAATTGTTATGATGCATAACAACATGTGATTTTTGTGTCCATTTGCCAAATTGCATTGTATATTTTAGGATCAAATACAAAAATCTGTTGAATATTAAAGTGCACCAGTTGTTTCCATTCTCCATATGTAATTAGTATTTAACCAACATTATAACGTTGTAAATTATTGCTCACGTACCTTGCTCTTCCTGGTCGCATTTTTTACCAGGTGTGGTTGGAGAAAGCTGAAAGTCTCCTTTATCCATGCCTCTCGCTCCGTCAGGGACTTGGCACCAGAACCAGACTTGAGCTCACACAGCTTCCCATAGCACGTCCTCATACCCTCCATCCATTTAAACAGGACATTATCTGCCAACAAATATATTTATATCATTACCTGTGCATAGGTTGCATTTCATACCAATGATTATATATGCTTAAAACTCTCACACTAGTGTCCATATGTAAGTTAGAAAATAACTCTTCGTCATTTTAACAAAAAAGGTGAAATATTAACATGGTCAGATAAGCACACACACTACACAACAATAGTAACAGTTTAAATAATCCACTTTACACAACATATCATATAAATATTGATAGCAATAATGCAATATACTGTTATATACAGTTCTGATATCACCTCACACAATATACCACACACGTTATAACTGTACCTACACTCAATACACTTCTGAACACAAAATATTAAACATAACAATTCCATTTTAACTCACATGTAACATCCAACTCCTTGGCATTTTTGTTAAGCACGGTTTCCTTCATGGTCCTGTCACGGTGTGCCCTCAGCTTCCTGTTGTAGAGGAACTCCTGCTCGCGGTACCACTCCGCGACAGCCACCTCCTGTGCCTCCGGCAGGATGGCGTACACACGCTTCCTTTTGGATGCCTTTTTGTCGGCTGGCCGCTGTGTTGGAACTGTTGAAGGAGAAGCCTGTGTGTCACGGGAGTCCTGTGACTAGGTCGTCGAGCCGCTTGATGTCGTTGCCTGGGTAGACATCTGCGTCTGATCATCATCATCGTCCGGCTGGTGCATCGGGCTGTCACATAATTCCGGGAAATTCTGTACATTGAAGCGGCGTTTTAAGGGAATGGTAGGTGCATCTTCAAGGCTGCTGAGGGAGACGTCTTCATCAGATATGGTTTGGCCAGCATCATCTTCTGTCTGCTCCGAGCCGGATGACAAGTTCACATTCACGGGTTCCTGGGTGAGGAAGAGGTCGACAGACGCGTTGTCAGGAGCTGTAGTAGGAGCTGGGGTCTTCTTGGTAGCAGCCTTGTTCATCTTCCCTTTAACTAGTTTGGATCCCTTGCCCATGGTGAAGGTGTGTGGAGTCGTGGTGGGTGGTTGGGTGGAGAGACCGGTGAAGACTGTGATGATGAAGCTCCCGGCAGCTATGTATAAGGGGTCCGTGCGGGTCGCTGCCAACGTACGATCAATCACGTTCACTCAGGGAACATCGGCAATGGAAAAAAGTACCGAACAAGTCCCGAATCAGAAGAACGAACAAAGAATTAATCCGAACAAATACCGAACGAGTTACGAATAAATCCCGACCAACATCCGACCATTTTGTAACGGTTTTTGGTCCCGAATGTTCGTGAAAAGTTAAGGCCTGCCTTAACTTTTTGCCAAATCCCTCGAATGTCGGCTACACACCTGAACAACATCAGACCAACCTCAGACCAACCCCGGACTAGTCAGGAACTTATGCCGAATTGTTCGGAATATACCCGACCGGAATGAAATTTTTTTGTGCAAGTTATCCTAGTCGGGAATTTGTCCTCCAACGTTCGGGCTCTGAATGACGCAGGCTTTACGGGGAAAACTAACGAAAGATTATGTTTTTAACCCTTTCTTTTAATTGTGTTGTGGCAACTAATAGACGATTATATTTAGCTTTTGAAGGATCATTTGAGATAGTTTGTAGCAATTTAATGCCTAGAGGGCGCTCCTAAACTTAATACAATCATCTAATAGTTGCCAGAATAAAACGAAACGGACGTTCCCGGTACAGAGTGGGTTAACTTTCGATGGTCAACAATTTTCCGGGGTCTTATGTACTGGTTTGGGAAACTAGAGTGATGCTAGGTTGAATACGGTAGCATCATTATTTTAATTAGTTTCCTTGCTTAGCCACTAGACCAATGTTGAGGGAAAAGGCGCTCGTGTGACACCGACCTTCTGCGTGTTTGTGTGTGTATGTCTGTGCATGTAGAAGAGGGTTTGTGTAGCTCTATGAGTCCTACAATATTGTGTGTATGTGTGTAGAAGAGGGTGTGTATGTTTGTGTATGTAGAAGAGGGTTTGTGTAGCTCTATGAGTCCTACAATATTGTGTGTATGTGTGTAGAAGAGGGTGTGTGTGTCTGTGTATGTAGAAGAGGGTTTGTGTAGCTGTATGAGTCCTACAATATTGTGTGTATGCCTGTGTATGTGTGTAGAAGAGGGTGTGTGTGTCTGTGTATGTAGAAGAGGGTTTGTGTAGCTGTATGAGTCCTACAATATTGTGTGTATGTGTGTATAAGAGGGTGTGTGTGTCTGTGTATGTAGAAGAGGGTTTGTGTAGCTGTATGAGTCCTACAATATTGTGTGTATGCCTGTGTATGTGTGTAGAAGAGGGTGTGTGTGTCTGTGTATGTAGAAGAGGGTTTGTGTAGCTGTATGAGTCCTACAATATTGTGTGTATGTGTGTAGAAGAGGGTGTGTATGTTTGTGTATGTAGAAGAGGGTTTGTGTAGCTGTATGAGTCCTACAATATTGTGTGTATGCCTGTGTATGTGTGTATAAGAGGGTGTGTGTGTCTGTCTAAGTCCTACAATGTTGTGTGTATGTCTGGGTATGTAGAAAATGGTGTGTGTGGCTGTGTGCATGCATGAGTCCTATCTCAATATTGTGTGTATGCCTGTGTATGTGTGTATAAGAGGGTGTGTGTGGCTGTCTAAGTCCTACAATGTTGTGTGTATGTCTGGGTATGTAGAAAATGGTGTGTGTGGCTGTGTGCATGCATGAGTCCTATCTCAATATTGTGTGTGTGTCTGTGTACGTAGAAGAGGGTGTGTGTGTCTGTGTGGGTCCTTTCAATATTATTTCTGTGGACGAGGTGGAAAATATATAAAGTTGAGCTGCTGCTAGGTAATGGTTATGTTATTTTTAACATTGTCTAATTTAACGCAGTCCTTTTCTGCGGGTATGAATTCCTACAGCCAGGTTGGCAAATAATAACTCTGCCATTATGATAAAACAATCTTTTAGTGGCACTAGCTAGTGGCACTAATTTGATTTATCGTTAGGGATAGTTATCGGACAGGCAGTTACACAGTCTACTAAACTATTAGCCATGTCTGTGCTGAGTTTTATACATGTAAATAATTTGTATTCATATAAATAAATGTATGCATTATAATATTATATTATTAGCTTTATTGTTTTACTTTCTTTCCATGAACATAGCCTTATAGCCTGCATATTTGATCACTCAACATTATCAAGTCAGGAGTCGGATTACAAGTTAACTGGCCCATTCATAGTCTTACCTTCATGGCCTACGGCACCTGGTTGTCATGGCCTACGGCACCTGGTTGTCTCCTCCCAACTAGATGCAACTTCGACGTCTCGAATTTGCATCGCCACCGTCTTGCCATCTCATCTCGCAATCTCGGAAAACTCTCTCAGGCACCACCTCACTCACTAGTCACAGGCTCATTGCAGATTTTGAAAATGGGAATAATCATACTATGCTAAAACATTGGACACAGCGAGGGTAATTATTATGGCATGTAGGTGGGTTTTGTGCTAATGCACTGATACTAAGTAGAGCTCAAAATATGATATTCTTATAAATATACATTGAGAATATATGGAATAGCTGGTAAGTTGCTGAAAGCGGTGAAGAGCATGTATGAGGGTGGAAAGGCGGCAGTGCATGTGGAGATTGAACAGAGCGAGTTCTTTGATCTGGATGTTGGGTTATAGCAAGGGTGTGTGATATCCCCAAGGTTGTTCATTATACATATGGATGGAGCCATGAAAGAAATTCAAGGAAGAGCAGTGGATGTTGGTGTACCCCTGATAAGGAAAGGAAATGAGTGGAAGTTGCCTGTACTGCTGTTTGCTGATGATACAGTTCTAATAAGTGATAATGAGTGGGAGTTGCAATGTCTGATAACTATGTTTAAACCCATGTGTAAGAAAAGGAACCTGCAGGTAAATACAGGGAAGAGAATGGTTGTGGTCTTTGAAAGGGGTGCAGTCACAAAGTGTGAAGTGAGGTTGAATGGTCAAGTTATGGAGAATGTCAGCTCATTTAAGTATTTGGGCAGTGTGATGAGTAAAAATGGGAGTATGGAGGATGAAGTACAAGAGAGTGTGCAACAGGGGAAGAGGGTTTGTAGGAACGATGAAAGCAGTGCCAAGGAATAGGATGGTCAGCATGGAAGAAAAAAGTAATTGCATGATAGTGTGGTAATCCCAACATTGACGTAAGGGAGTGAAGCATGGACGTTGTTGGAGAGGCACTTATCAAGAGTGAGAGGGATGGAAATGAGTTACTTGAGAAGTGCCTGCAGATTTACATGGAGGGATAGACAGACGAATAAGGAAGTAAGAGAACGGTGTGGTGTGGATTAGTTGGAAAGTGTGAAAAGTAACACCTTGAGATGGTTCGTCCATGTGGAACGTATGAGAAGCGAGAGAATGACAAGCAGAGTGTACGAGAGTGAGGTGGAGGGACATAGAGGGAGAGGCAAGCCGAGAGTGAGGTGGAAGGATGAAGTTGAGAGGAATATGAGTGAAAGCGGTGTTGGTTGGTCAGCTGACAGAGGACAGAGGTGCTTGGGGACGATTCATTTGTGGCCACCCCCCCTTCGGGGATCATGGTGTCTGGCAATAGATCGATAGATATATTTTCTTCCAACTGACACATCGGGATTTGAACCGGGACTTTAACGTTACTAGTCCAGTAACAAAACCGTATTGTATTTGTATTTTTGTTTAACATGATTACCCTATCTAATTGTCTTCGTCTTATCTTGGAAAGGGGGATGGGGGGGGGGGGGGACGAAAATATAATTAATATAATTCCATATATATTCAGATGATCTGCAGGTTTTATGCAATATGAATGTGTGTGATATTTTGTGTGTTTACCCAAAAGAGTATTAATGTATTCTCCTCGGAAGCTTCGTGAGCCGCGTATTTTATATATACCCACTTTACTTTTCTACATTTTTACAAAGGGTCCATCAGAAAACTAAAGTAAGAGGCTTGAAGTTTCTTTCAGCCCTTCAGTACACCGTGACGCATTTCTCCCTTGTATTTTGACTACCAATATTTCATAATTATTATTCTTGTGGTACTGAAACCGCCAGCCAATCAACGAACGGTATCCGAAGTTTACTAGCTTCACGACTTGGGCCGGTTTTATGGACCACTTTCTCCCTCATGTTTAGCCCCATTAGTTTCCAGATGTAAAGATGTTTGCCCCATTAGTTAGTTGATTTTAAGACCTTTCGCCCCATTTCTTCGTCAATGTTTAGACCTTTCGTTCTATTTAGCTGTCGATTTTTTCCCTGGCGAACGATAGTGAGCCTGTAATGTTGGAACAACCGGCCAAATTTTTCTACCGAAAAATGTACAAATTAATCTAGAAGCGGGATCTAATGGATGATCTTTTAAATTTGATGGAGGTCTAGGGAGGAAGCTAGAAAAATAACGAATACATGCAAAAATCGCCCAAAAAGTGAACCATTTTCCCTTAAGTAAGCAGAAATATGATGCCAAACAAGCAACCAATCAGTGGCCAGCATTTCGGGACAAGGAACAGGTGATACATCGGCCTGATACCGTACAAAAGACCAAGAGTATCTCGAACATCGGCCTGATACCATACAGAAGACCAAGAGTATCTCGAACATCGGCCTGATACCGTACAAAAGACCAAGAGTATCTCGAACATCGGCCTGATACCGTACAAAAGACCAAGAGTATCTCGAACATCGGCCTGATACCGTACAAAAGACCAAGAGTATCTCGAACATCGGCCTGATACCGTACAGAAGACCAAGAGTATCTCGAACATCGGCCTGATACCGTACAAAAGACAAAGAGTATCTCGAACATCGGCCTGATACCGTACAAAAGAACAAGAGTATCTCGAACATCGGCCTGATACCGTACAAAAGACCAAGAGTATCTCGAACATCGGCCTGATACCATACAAAAGACCAAGAGTATCTCGAACATCGGCCTGATACCGTACAAAAGACCAAGAGTATCTCGAACATCGGCCTGATACCGTACAAAAGACCAAGAGTATCTCGAACATCGGCCTGATACCGTACAAAAGACCAAGAGTATCTCGAACATCGGCCTGATACCGTACAAAAGACCAAGAGTATCTCGAACATCGGCCTGATACCGTACAAAAGACCAAGAGTATCTCGAACATCGGCCTGATACCGTACAAAAGACCAAGAGTATCTCGAACATCGGCCTGATACCGTACAAAAGACCAAGAGTATCTCGAACATCGGCCTGATACCGTACAAAAGACCAAGAGTATCTCGAACATCGGCCTGATCCCGTACAAAAGACCAAGAGTATCTCGAACATCGGCCTGATACCGTACAAAAGACCAAGAGTATCTCGAACATCGGCCTGATACCGTACAAAAGATCAAGAGTATCTCGAACATCGGCCTGATACCGCACAAAAGACCAAGAGTATCTCGAACATCGGCCTGATACCGTACAAAAGACCAAGAGTATCTCGAACATCGGCCTGATACCGTACAAAAGAACAAGAGTATCTCGAACATCGGCCTGATACCGTACAAAAGACCGAGAGTATCTCGAACATCGGCCTGATACCGTACAAAAGACCAAGAGTATCTCGAACATCGGCCTGATACCGTACAAAAGACCAAGAGTATCTCGAACATCGGCCTGATACAGTACAAAAGACCAAGAGTATCTCGAACATCGGCCTGATACCGTACAAAAGACCAAGAGTATCTCGAACATCGGCCTGATACCGTACAAAAGACCAAGAGTATCTCGAACATCGGCCTGATACCGTACAAAAGACCAAGAGTATCTCGAACATCGGCCTGATACCGTACAAAAGACCAAGAGTATCTCGAACATAGCTGGTGGCCTAATTACAAGCATAGAATTATGCATATCCATTAATCTTCAACCGACTGTAACAGTAATGCACAGTTGGCTACATGTAACAGAGTAATGCACAGTTGGCTACATGTAACAGAGTAATGCACTGTTGGCTACATGTAACAGAGTAATGCACAGTTGGCTACATGTAACAGAGTAATGCACAGTTGACTACATGTAACAGAGTAATGCACAGTTGGCTACATGTAACAGAGTAATGCACAGTTGGCTACATGTAACAGAGTAATGCACAGTTGGCTACATGTAACAGAGTAATGCACAATTGACTACATGTAACAGAGTAATGCACAGTTGGCTACATGTAACAGAGTAATGCACAGTTGGCTACATGTAACAGAGTAATGCACAGTTGGCTACATGTAACAGAGTAATGCACAGTTGGCTACATGTAACAGAGTAATGCACAGTTGACTACATGTAACAGAGTAATGTACTCTTGGCTACATGTAACAGAGTAATGCACAGTTGGCTACATGTAACAGAGTAATGCACAGTTGGCTACATGTAACAGAATAATGCACAGTTGGCTACATGTAACAGAGTAATGCACAGTTGGCTACATGTAACAGAATAATGCACAGTTGGCTACATGTAACAGAGTAATGCACAGTTGGCTACATGTAACAGAATAATGCACAGTTGGCTACATGTAACAGAATAATGCACAGTTGGCTACATGTAACAGAGTAATGCACAGTTGGCTACATGTAACACAGAGTAATGCACAGTTGGCTACATGTAACAGAGTAATGCACAATTGACTACATGTAACAGAGTAATGCACAGTTGGCTACATGTAACAGAATAATGCACAGTTGGCTACATGTAACAGAGTAATGCACAGTTGGCTACATGTAACAGAATAATGCACAGTTGGCTACATGTAACAGAGTAATGCACAGTTGGCTACATGTAACAGAATAATGCACAGTTGGCTACATGTAACAGAATAATGCACAGTTGGCTACATGTAACAGAATAATGCACAGTTGGCTACATGTAACAGAATAATGCACAGTTGGCTACATGTAACAGAGTAATGCACAGTTGGCTACATGTAACAGAGTAATGCACAGTTGGCTACATGTAACAGAGTAATGCACAGTTGGCTACATGTAACAGAATAATGCACAGTTGGCTACATGTAACAGAGTAATGCACAGTTGGCTACATGTAACAGAGTAATGCACAGTTGGCTACATGTAACAGAGTAATGCACAATTGACTACATGTAACAGAGTAATGCACAGTTGGCTACATGTAACAGAATAATGCACAGTTGGCTACATGTAACAGAGTAATGCACAGTTGGCTACATGTAACAGAATAATGCACAGTTGGCTACATGTAACAGAGTAATGCACAGTTGGCTACATGTAACAGAATAATGCACAGTTGGCTACATGTAACAGAATAATGCACAGTTGGCTACATGTAACAGAATAATGCACAGTTGGCTACATGTAACAGAATAATGCACAGTTGGCTACATGTAACAGAGTAATGCACAGTTGGCTACATGTAACAGAGTAATGCACAGTTGGCTACATGTAACAGAGTAATGCACAGTTGGCTACATGTAACAGAGTAATGCACAGTTGGCTACATGTAACAGAGTAATGCACAGTTGGCTACATGTAACAGAGTAATGCACAGTTGGCTACATGTAACAGAATAATGCACAGTTGGCTACATGTAACAGAGTAATGCACAGTTGGCTACATGTAACAGAGTAATGCACAGTTGGCTACATGTATTCGTTCTCACTCCATAATTGTATATAATATTGCAAAATTAATGTGATTTTGCTATGTAACCGTTAATTGTTTAATTAACTACTCCATCACAATTTAAAACTCCTATTTAAATTATACAATGTTTTCTTCCATGCATAAAATCATAAAGTGGTTACAAAATCAATGTAGCCATACAGTGTACATATCTTAATAGACAAGTCAATATTATTGTAAAAGTGACTGAACCATTACTAATGCAAATCCCCCCCCCCCCCCTCTTATACTAACGTACAGTTGAAGACAGATAAAGCAGACACATCTGATGGAGAGATCTTACTTCATTTTGACACTACCGAGACTTATTATATACTGAATATATATTGTTTCGTATCTTGATCCTCAAGTGGTTAACTTGATGAATCTAGATAGCACAGAGATATATTAAGGTATCAGTCAGCTGAAGGCAAAACAAAAGTAAAATCTAATACAATTATTTCCTGTTGTTGCTTCCTTTCCTTTTGGATCTTAGGACTTAGTATCCTTTATTGACTGATACTCTTTAATTATAAAAATACTGAAACTAATTAAAGTCATGTAGTATTTATAAAGAATTATTTAACCGAAGCTTAGTAGGCTATGGTTATGAACCGAAGAAGTTATATCTAAAGAAGGACTATTAATTCTATAAAAAGTCTTGAAAGATAAATATTAAAGTAAGAATATTTCTGTCTCTTACCCTTTTTGAAATGAATAGCTAGTTTTCTTAATGTCCTTTTATTTATATTTAATGTAATTATTCTTGGTTCTTGTCTTACGTTAACAGTATTATATTATTATTATCATCAGGATTTATATCAAAGTCACATAAAAAGTTAGATATATATTTAATAATTAGTTAAATGTATTTCTTAACCACGTAACATTGAGGTTTGATTATGAGTAAATTAAGTTACAGGATCGCTTCATAGATTCGATTCAGGTCTCACTCAAATAATATGAAAAGCAAAAATAATATTTTGAAGCTAAAAGAATTTTCTTCAACTTAGGAAATCACTAGAAGTAACATTAAAACAGCCATGTTAGTCTAAGGCGATATTACTAATAAGAGACAATAGCATCATCGTACTAAGCACCGTTAAGCAATGTAAGCTTAATTAAAAGAAAATGAAAGAACTCTTAAGTATTAATATAAAACAATAGTATTACTTTCATCATAACCCAATTACTTAAAGAGTTCCTTTAGTCCACAAGTTAGTCAACTAAAATAGTTAAGTACATAATAGTAGCGTTAACGTTAATTCCCAATCAAATAGTTACGTACATAATAGTAGCGTTAACGTTAATTCCCAATCAAATAGTTACGTACATAATAGTAGCGTTAACGTTAATTCCCAATCAAATAGTTACGTACATAATAGTAGCGTTAACGTTAATTCCCAATCACATATCTCACTAACCAACATAATGTAAGTGTTTACACCGAACACACTTAAATAATCTGACTGACAGTCACAATCCCATTATAATACTTCACCCCGTCTTCCTCCAGCTGCAAGTTCACCTTCCCCAACTCCAAATGAGACTGATTTGAATGCCCACAACTCGGGTCTTATATACTGAACAATGATTGTGTAGGAACGAATCAGGAGGCGGTTGATGGTGCGCGCTCCAATCACAGCTCCTCGAGTTGCGTGGTCCAATGGAGTCTCCTGGCGTCGATCATACGTCATAGCGTCGGGTCATCGAAGTAGTTTGCAGGGTCCCCTATGACGCACGCAGGTGTGAAGGCTTGTTTGCTGGTATGCGGACGAGCTGGTTTCCCACTCGCTAGTTCGCTCGCTGGTCTGCTTCGCCGCTTGGGTAGTTTGACACTCCTTCAACTCTAATTCTAACTCTTAAATTAACATACAGGGCTCCGTATGTCAGAATATATATGTTTTTTTTCTTCTATATTCCAACTACTCCTTCTCGGGCATAGGCGGAGAGCCTGCACACTCAACCGCTGAACATGGTGAGGCCCGTGAGGTCTTGTTCCAGTCTAGGGAGTGAGACATGCGAAGCACCCCGGCTCAAAGCAACCCCATCTCTGAAGCTGCTCCGCCTCTGTGCTTCACCCTATCACTCCCGAGACTCAGACCCTCACTCTCAGAACGCCACCTATTGAGCAATTAACTCACTAGGCATTGTCCCCCTGTAGTCAGGTTCGCCGTGTACCTGAAATGTGGTCCCGTGGGAATTGCATGCCAAAAGCGACATTATTGTTTAAATGGCATCTATAGGGTCTTAGTAGACAGAAAACTTGGGTGGCAATTTTACTTTTGGGAATTTGGGTTTTTGTGGGGGCTTAAAGGGGGGTACCGTCATTTCGCAGTTTATCGGCCGAAATGAAAGCGCTAATATTGTTATAACTATTTTTATCTCTTAAAATATTAATAGGAAAATTATGAAACAAATCAGGTGTCTTCCTCATATCATCATTCATTTATGTACCAAATATTTAGTTGATATCTGGAATTGATAATTGTTTATTTATTTCCAGATATGCACTTATGAAGAAGTTCACCCGTTTCAAAGCGAGGCCTGTTGAGATTCAACTATAACGAACGTGACAATCAACTCACTCACCTGCATCATTTGCGATAAAGGCAAGTGGAAGGGCTACACCTTTGTACAGAATGTTACATCACATTCTATTGGTAACATAAAGAACTTTGCCGAGAAGCGAGCATAGTATGGAGAAACGCAGTATGCACCTCTGGCTGAAAATCTGTCAAAGTTGTCTGCATCTGATACGGAAAACATCCATTACCACAAAGAATGTTACAAACTCGTAGTGCACAAAGGCATGCTGGAGAGAGCCGAAAAGAGATTTTGTGAAACATCATCTGGTGAATCACAAATGCGACCAGCTAAACTCGGACGTCTGATCCTTGGCACATGATGAGGATTCTGTCAGACGTGTTCGCAGGTGTCGCCCAATGGAGCCAAAGACCAAGTCCTGTGCGTTTCTCTGTGACAATCCGACAGATGGAGAGTTGCATCTTGTCCTGACAGATACGATGGGGACCCGGTTTCTGGACATAAAAGCGAACACACGTGACGACAAAGTCCGAGCAAAGCTGTCACTATTGTAGGAAGTTGGTGATGCCGCTGCATATAAAATGTGGTATCACAGAGATTGCTTACGAAATGTTGAACGCCAATGCTATTCCTTCAGATTTGATTGTATTGGGGTCGATGATAATATCACCAAGCATATGTGTGACATTGAAATTGTAAATGCAGTCAAATGTTCGCTCTCGTCTGGTGCTGTTCTAAGTATGAATGATGTTAATGATGAGTATCTGTCAACTTTGACTGAACATGATGTTAGTGTGGATAGCTCCGACTTCAAACGCCACCTAAAAAGTTTGATAACAGAAAATATCAGTACTGCTGAATTTGTCAGGCCCCATCGACTCAATGAAAGTGACCATATCATCAGTAGTAAAACCCTTTCAGTTGCTGTTGATAAAATAGTACCCCAAGATTCAGAGGAAACGCTTAGCGACATTGTTGGAGTTGCTAAGTTGCTTCGTGATGAGTTGTTGAATTGCAAAGATAAGTGGCACTTCACTGGTAGCATGTCGTTTGAAAATCCACCAATGGTAGCTTTCTTTCTGAAGCAGCTACTCTTTGGCACAAATGCACACTCTGTTTCTGGTAAGCGGGATGGAGCCATAAAGAACACCGTCCGCATTGTATCACAAGTACTTGTGCAAAATGTGAAGAGCGCCAAGCAAGTTCGCCATAAGCCGAAGTCAGATGTTGGATTTGTGTCACACACAGAGATACCGCTGAACATTGGCTTGGCACTCTCTGTATACAACAAAGTACGCAGCAAACAGCTTGTCAACTTCCTGTCAGACCTACATCTTGGAACCAGCTACAGCAGTGTCCTCAACATCGAAAAGAGAGTGGAGTGTGGAGTGGTCGAGAGAATGAAATCCACGGGTGGCTATTGCATACCGACATTTGTCAAGAAGGGCAAGTCCGTCTTCTTTGCCATAGACAACATCGACTTCCTGGAAGACACGTGCGATGGACAGAATACATTGCACGGAACAGTGGTTGTCATGAATCAAGAAGACACAGATGAAGGTGAAGCAGTGAGCCAGCCACTCATAATACCGGACAAAGTAACACCTGTAAAGCAGGATGTAGTGTACCTTGAAGACCCACGGATCATCCCCAAAGCTACCAAGTTTGACCTACAAGATCAACGCAAACTCTGGACTTCTGAAGAGATACGCCACAATGGACCGCTCTTGGATGCTTGCTTGGCATCTAGGCAACAACACTGTCCAATGTAACAGTGAAGATGTCACAATCAACGCCAACACAATCTTTGACGACCGTACATCAGAAGGTACTTTGACAGAAGACCTTGATCCGGTTGTGGAAGAAGACACCAATGAGGACACGACAATGCCAGAGACGAGTGACCACCAACAAGGATCTCGGCCGACCAGTAGACTGAACAAACATCCACCTCTGCAGTCTCTCATGCCTACTTGGTCTGCAACAAATTCCTTGCTTCTGCAACTCAAAGATTGCAAGTCAACAAAAACACACAGTGAAGTTGTTGCACCACTCTTTCGACAGGCTCCAACGGATTACGCGACACTATATACCGTCCTTTCACTGACACAGAATATATCTGCTGTTGTGATGGGTCCTGACAGAAAAACTGTTATCACTCTAGACCAGTGTTATTCACTAATTTTTTCAAGAGAGCCAAAAATTCAGGACATATTCAGCGTGAGAGCCGCATAAGCCATAAGGCAAATAAGCCACAGGGATAAGCAGAACAAAATATATATAGGAACTATATTACATATTTTTTGTGGGTTTCCATAGCCACAGATTTATAGAACAAGACTAGTAACAATTAGTGTATTGAAATTCTTTAGTAAAAATAAATTATATTGAAATTCTTGACTACTAATATACATTTAAAAAATAAATACTTTAATTTAATGTTGTGATGACCGGAAATGAGCCAGCTGTTCTTTTAATTTTTCCATGCTGTACTTGTAATTTATCACTTGTGGAAGGTTGTATTTCTGGTGGTTCATATTCTTTTGTGTGCTTACGTTTTATAATAAATTTGTCCATTTTGATTATAGCCTGGAATCTAGATAATTAACTGCCTGGAATGCGACAAATTGTTGAAAAAATAGCCAAATGTGGAAAATACATCGTTTGAATTTGTAAGAATACGAGTTTAGGTCCATACATTTCATGCATACACCGAAACAGTCTTTTTCTCATAAAATAACACTAACTTATGAGGCACCATAACCCACTTTTCTGATGTGGTGTTAATAAAACTAGTGAATGGACAAGACAGGCTGAGCATGGGCCGCCGAGCGCTGGACTTACGTAACCCACACGTACATTTCCTGTAAGCCTACAGAAGGCTCGTTCTCTCTCGTTCTCTCTCTCTCTCTCTCTCTCTCTCTCTCTCTCATCATTCCTGTATAATGGGTGCTCTCTCTTTTCTCCTTTTCTTTTTGTGTTGAATAATTATGAAAAGTAAAGAATTGCCAGAGTCACTATATAGGCCTATTCCCATTAGCAATTTTATTAAGTGATACGTCTGATACGGCATTATGATGCAATTTATATCTAATTTTTTAAACTATTCTCTGATTACTGATGAATTATCTCTCTCTCTCCTCTCATGCGAGCCGCCAATTAGGTCA
Source organism: Paralithodes platypus (assembly GCA_032716605.1). Taxonomy (NCBI): domain Eukaryota; kingdom Metazoa; phylum Arthropoda; class Malacostraca; order Decapoda; family Lithodidae; genus Paralithodes; species Paralithodes platypus. The sequence continues at coordinate 12,497,622 of CM064560.1, read as the reverse complement.
TTGCGAGCCGCCATTGGCTCGCAAGCCGCGCAATGAAGACCACTGCTCTAGACTTTGGTCTCTATGAGAGAGCAGTGAAGATCCAAGAATCAGAGGGGAACATCAATTGGGTTCTATGTGCAGGGGAGCTCCACATATGTTTTGCAGCCCTGCATGCACTAGGAAAGTACATCGAAGGCAGCAGTCTTGACACGGTCGCCATAGAAAAGGGCATCTATTCTCCAACAACACTGCGTCACATCTATGGTGGGAAAGCATTCACGCGGGGTATCGAGTACCACACAGTAAATGCCTTGGCATGCTACGTCATGAAGTACGAGCAGCTTGATGCTGATGACACCTCAGTCATTGCAGAACAGTGCCAACAGCTCCGAGAAGGTCTGCACAGTCGAAAGAAAGAAAGCACCACAGTCTTTGACAACATATGTGCAAGCTACACTGAGAGTATCGAAGAGAAGATGACAACATCAAATGATGGAGAAATTGGTAAATTCCTCATGAATTATGTGCATCAAGTCGAGTGCCTACTACAATTACTCCAAGCGTGTAGACAAGGTAACTGGGAAGAATATTTGGCCGCCCTTGACAATCAGGTCAAGTATTTCTTTGCTCACGACCTGTACAAGTATGCCAGACTGATGCCATTTCATTTGGCTCAAATGAATGCACTGAAGACAGACGACCCTGACATGGAGTGCAGTTAAAGATGGTGACTTCTGTGTCAAGAAGACAGGAACACCGTTCTGCAACCTGTTTGTGGATCAAACCCTCGAACAAGAAATCCGAAGACTCAAGGTAGTGGGAGGGATCACAGGAATCACGCAAAATGTGTCTGCACTGACTCGCTTCCTGCTGACAGCACCAGAGTTGACCCGTATTGTCAGTGATTTCCGACACCACTACACTTTGACCACTGATGCAACTCAACAAGAACATTATCAACTCTCAGGAACAATAGCCCAGCGGTTCGCTGCAAATGTGGATAAAATGAAACGTGGCCTTGAAGAACATTGCGAAACTAACCCATTCGCCACTGACATGCAGTTGGTGAACATTGGGTCGATGATGGCTGTACCCGAAAGTGCGAAAAGCGATATCCTGGACAGAGACTTGAAAGGGACGAATCGATATGAACAGTTTGTGGCTGACAGACTTGTAGATGTATCTCCCGTTTCTCTATGGGACAGAATTGAGAAGATGAAGCTGAAGACACACAGCACTTGTGTGAAGAAGACAAGCTATGGAGTTGGAAACAAAGTTGTGAAGCTTCGTGAAGATCGCCAGTTACTAGCTCACTTCCTAGTAATTCAACAGTCTCGACCAGAACTAGTAGACAAATTGGGAGATACAATCGGAAACTTTGAAATGACGGTCACACCTCGTTCCCTCTTTTCAACAGATGGGACACTGCTGATCCCGAGTGACAAGAGCTCGTTCATGAAGGAAATTGAGTCATATACACCACCAGTAACTGGATCAGACAACACTACACCACGCATCCAAGAGGTACCAACTGAAATCGTTTCTCTCACCAACGATGAGGGAATGGAGGGAACAGAGGGCGTCGAAGAACACCCAGAATCCATCGAGGATTATGTCGGTCCGCACCCAACAAGTTTTTCTGTTGACGATGACGAGTTGGGGTTGATGGAATCCAGGTTCGCCAGAGAAAGGGTCATCATCATTGATGGACAAGCGGTCATACAGGGTATGAAGAAGCTTCCAGGGATGCACACAATTAGTGACCTGGCTGATGCATTTGTCAAGAGAATCGACAACATGATGAAGTGGTACAGTGAAGGACGAATCATCTTCGACCGCTATATAACGGGATCTATGAAAGAAAAAACACGTTCCAAGCGAGCAGGTTCAGCACAACCAGTGAAGTTCATAATACAAGACGCGATGAACATACGCAATGTTCCTATGAAGCTTCTGCAATCTCATGTAGACACCAAGTCCCAGCTCACAGAATTTATTGGTAAACGATTGCTGAAGCATTTCTCTGGGAGTAACAGAGGGCTTGTTGTTGTGTATGGGTCATCAGCATACACCAATGCAAACAACATCATCAGTCAGAATATGTCCACTCACAATCACGAGGAAGCTGACACACAGATCCCGCTTCATGTCATCGATGCAGCAAGACGAGGAACGTCAATGCGAGCCATGTATGTGTGGTCCCCAGACACAGATGTGTTCTTGTTGTTGATAGATCTTGTTGCCAACCACACCATCCCAGGACAATTGAAGATGTTAACTGGCAGAGGGAAGTTCTTCCGGACAATTGACATCAAAGAGAGGTGCACTGCGATTGGAACGGAGAAGTCAAAGGCTTTGATAGGACTGCACAACTTCACTGGCACAGATTGGGGTGGAAAGTTCTTCAGTATATCGAAGAAAGCGTGGATAACCAAGTTCCTGCAACTACCTTCGAGCAGCAAGATTATCAAGACTTTCCAGATCTTTGGATGTCCAGACAGTCTTCCTGAAGCTGATGTTGTCAATGTCGAGACGTTCGTCTCCAGTGTATACTCCAGCAAAAGTTTGTGCGTCACATTGCCAGATCTTCGATGGGAGCTGTTCAAGGTCAAGAACTTGGAGGGTGAAAAGCTTCCACCGACGCGAAGCACTCTCAAACCTCACATACAAAGTGCCAACCTGATGTCCAAAAGAGACAAAACCTACCAAGAACCAAGGCCAAAAATCCTGCTCCCAGAGGGCAATGGATGGAAACTAAATGACGACAAAAACCTTATACCAGTACAATATCTCGAAAAGCCAGCACCACGTGCAGTACTTCAACTAGTTAGGTGTGGATGCAAAGGTGCGTGCAAGGAGAAAGTGAACTGTTCATGCCATAAAAATCGCCTGCCATGCACAGTATTATGCAAATGCACCGACTGTGGAAACGTGAAAGACTACAGTATTTGTGACGAAGATGACATGTAGCCAATCAGTTAGCCAATGTATTAAGAGCACCAAATGACCCCATAAGATTCATTTAAGATTTTACATTCATTTAGTCTATTGTTAATATTCATCTAGATGTTGAGTGGAGTAATTACTGGTGGTAAAGGGTGGTATGAATGTGTGATGATTACAGAAAAGTATATTTTTATTTCCTTTATTTGTATCAGTGCTATGAAGTCATGTCATGAATATTACATGTTTTATCATACATTTGTCGTTTTTTTTTCTTATATATATAAACATACACAATCATATCGTGTAAATATCACAGTATATGCCTAAATAATAGTCAGGTTCACCGTGTCATGCCGTGGGAATTGCGCGCCAAAAGCGATTTTATTGTTTAAATACCATCTATAGGGTGTTAATAAACAAATTCCCAAAAGTAAAATTGCCACCCAAGTTTTTCTGTTTATTAACACCCTATAGATGGCATTTAAACAATAAAATCGCTTTTGGCACGCAATTCCCACGGCATGACACGGTGAACCTGACTACTGTAGCATATTTTGAATATGGGAATATTCATACAATGCTATTTAATCAGGGAACAATGAGGGTATTTATTTTGGCATTTCGGAGTGCTGTAGTAATGCACTGAAACTAGGTACAGCACAAATTCCATCCCAATAATATCTTCCCATTGACATATTGGGATTCGAACCCGGGTCCATTGGCTTACCAGTCCAGTGGCAAGACCACTCTGCCACACCTCCCCTCCTTATAGTATAATTGTTAAGAAGGGAGGGTATATTTTTGGATTTATTTACTTATTTACTTATTATTGTTTACAGTTTCCTCGCTAGACCTCCATCAAGCTTAAACATAATACCCCCAAGACCCTCCTCCTAGATATACCCCCAAGACCCTCCTCCTAGATATACCCCCAAGACCCTCCTCCTAGATATACCCCCAAGACCCTCCTCCTAGATATACCCCCAAGACCCTCCTCCTAGATATACCCCCAAGACCCTCCTCCTAGATATACCCCCAAGACCCTCCTCCTAGATATATTTGTAATTTTTTCGGTAGAAATATTTCCCGGCCAAAGGCCGGTTCCTTCTAAATTACAGGCTTGCTATCGCTCGCCAGGAAAAAATCAACACCAACATAGCACAAAAGGTGTGTGTAGGATTATTGACAAAGAATTTGGGCGAAATGTCTTAAAATCACCAAACTCATTGGCCGAATGTCTTAACATCTATAAACTAATGGGGCAGCCCCAAGCATGAGGGAGAAGGTGGCAGCCCGAAAAATAAACCATCTGGATGGCTGTACCCACGTCTAACAACATAAATGCAACTTCCTTTCCTTTTGGAACTATAAGGAAATCTGCAAGAGCATTATATTGAGGTACACATTGACAACACCGGTACCAGCTTTACCTGTCGTTAACTGTACCTTGAACCGTCTTTAAGGGGAGATGGGTATATTTATTTGATTATTGTGTTATCTTATTGTTTAGTTTCCTTCCTAGACCTCCATCAAGCTGTAAAAACACTCCCTAGACCCCCCTTCATAATAAATTTGTACATTTTTCGGTAAAAAATGTACCGGCCGAAAGCCGGTTCCTCTTAAAATTACAGGCTCGTTAACGCTCGCCAGGAACAAAATCGACACCTAAATGGCACGAAAGGTCTTAATATTGACACATAAATGGGGCGTAAAGTCTTAAAATCGCCAAACTAATGGGCCGAACGTCTTAAAATAAAAACACCAATGGGGCTAAACACGAGGGAGAAGGTGGCCAGAAAACCGGCCCAACCCCCTTCTGTACCGGCGCCGTCTTCTGTACCGGCGCCGTCTTCTGTACCGGCCCAACCCCCTTCTGTACCGGCGCCGTCTTCTGTACCGGCCCAACCCCCTTCTGTACCGGCGCCGTCTTCTGTACCGGCCCAACCCCCTTCTGTACCGGCGCCGTCTTCTGTACCGGCCTAACCCCCTTCTGTATCGGCGCCGTCTTCTGTACCGGCCCAACCCCCTTCTGTACCGGCACCGTCTTCTGTACCGGCCCAACCCCCTTCTGTACCGGCGCCGTCTTCTGTACCGGCCCAACCCCCTTCTGTACCGGCGCCGTCTTCTTATTTGATTTCAGCTACGTTTAGACGATTTTATGAAGATTAGGAAAGATATATGTTAGCTAAAAGATATATGGTAGCTAAAAGATATATGGTAGCTAAAAGATATATGTTAGCTAAAAGATATATGGTAGCTAAAAGATATATGGTAGCTAAAAGATATATGTTAGCTAAAAGATATATGGTAGCTAAAAGATATATGGTAGCTAAAAGATATATGGTAGCTAAAAGATATATGGTAGCTAAAAGATATATGGTAGCTAAAAGATATATGGTAGCTAAAAGATATATGTTAGCTAAAAGATATATGGTAGCTAAAAGATATATGGTAGCTAAAAGATATATGTTAGCTAAAAGATATATGGTAGCTAAAAGATATATGGTAGCTAAAAGATATATGTTAGCTAAAAGATATATGGTAGCTAAAAGATATATGTTAGCTAAAAGATATATGGTAGCTAAAAGATATATGGTAGCTAAAAGATATATGGTAGCTAAAAGATATATGGTAGCTAAAAGATATATGGTAGCTAAAAGATATATGGTAGCTAAAAGATATATGGTAGCTAAAAGATATATGTTAGCTAAAAGATATATGGTAGCTAAAAGATATATGGTAGCTAAAAGGATTAATTGAGATAGTATGTAGCCGTGTAATGGGCAGACGTCATTCATAAGCTGTATAAAATCATCCAATATTTGCCAGAATATAATAAAAAGGACGTCACTGGTACTGAATGGGTTAACATTATATCCTTACCTTAAGGGGAGGAAGACCGTTTTTCTGGACCCCCTTCTCCCTAATGTTTAGCCCCACTAGTTTTGAGACGTTCGGCCCATTAGTTTGGCGATTTTAACACCTTTCGCCCCATTTCGTTGTCAATTTTAAGACCTTTCGTACCATTTAGGTGTCGATTATTTCCTGGCGAGCGATAGAGAGCCTGCAATTTTAGGAGGAATCGGCCTTCGGCCGGAACATTTTTCTATCGAAAAATTTACAAAGTTATCTTGAAGGGGCTCTAGGGGGTGTTTTTCTAAGCTTGATGGAGGTCTAGGGAGGAAACTAAAACAATATATGAATACATGAATTAATAGACCAAACAAACGGCCAGTCTCCCCTTAACACAAGCAGCTAGTGAGTAATAGTGGGTCTGTTTTCATGCTGTACCTAAGAACATGTTATTAAATCAAAACCAATATTATAGATTACGATTTCTGTGAAGTATTGTTATCACTAAATTATATATTTCATTATACAATATAATATTATATTCTAGCTAACATTGGAAATTTGCATTTGGATTCGGATTCTCAATTATTATTTAATGTTATAAATATATAATTGTTAAATTATTACGTATAATATCGTATATTCATTAATCTATCCATAACATACAGACACAGTAAATCTGCATATTAAGAATATCTAGGAGTCGATGATTTACTTAATTGAAGGCAAACTTCAGATTTAATATATATCTAACATGAATATATGAAGTGAACAATGTTAAGGCAGAAGAGCGATGGATGAGGTGTAAAGGAGAAATATGATCAACACACAAACTATCCAGACTTGAGTATTAGGGTCCATGTCAGCCTTGAGTATTAGGGTCCATGTCAGACTTGAGTATTAGGGTCCATGTCAGACTTGAGTATTAGGGTCCATGTCAGACTTGAGTATTAGGGTCCATGTCAGACTTGAGTATTAGGGTCCATGTCAGCCAATAATGTTTACCATCCAATACTGCGGACATCGGTAGTATTAGGGTCCATGTCAGCCAATAATGTTTACCATCCAATACTGCGGACATCGGTAGTATTAGGGTCCATGTCAGCCAATAATGTTTACCATCCAATACTGCGGACATCGGTAGTATTAGGGTCCATGTCAGCCAATAATGTTTACCATCCAATACTGCGGACATCGGTAGTATTAGGGTCCATGTCAGCCAATAATGTTTACCATCCAATACTGCGGACATCGGTAGTATTAGGGTCCATGTCAGCCAATAATGTTTACCATCCAATACTGGGGACATCGGTAGTATTAGGGTCCATGTCAGCCAATAATGTTTACCATCCAATACTGCGGACATCGGTAGTATTAGGGTCCATGTCAGCCAATAATGTTTACCATCCAATACTGCGGACATCGGTAGTATTAGGGTCCATGTCAGCCAATAATGTTTACCATCCAATACTGCGGACATCGGTAGTATTAGGGTCCATGTCAGCCAATAATGTTTACCATCCAATACTGCGGACATCGGTAGTCAACATTGCCTGCATCTGGGGAGCTGGTTAAGGGGGGGTCACCATTTTTTTTTTTTATCTTTCTCTCCTTTTCTCTCTTTCCCTGGCTTGTATCCATTCGGCCCCATTCAGCCAACTTAGGGTTAAGCGCCCCATTAATTACTTCTTCCATTCACCTATTCATAGCCTCCGATAGTGCAGTTGGAATGAATGTACATGCTAAGATTGGTATACAGGATTCGAAACTGCATAATAAATTGTAGGCTTGTTCAGCATTCTTTAACTGTCTTCGTGGCGCAATGCATGTGTGTTGATTTTCGGTGTGAGCGTCCTGGGTTCGAATCCCCGGACTGCCACATGTGTTTGTTAATTTCATTAATCGAGTTTAGGAGTAAAGTTGGTTGGTGGAGAAAACATAATAATTAAGACGGTTATCCCCATCTAGGTGTCGATTTCTTCCTGGCGAGCGAAAGCGTGCCAGCATTGTATGGAGAAATCCGGCTTCGCCGGAGAAAAGTACAAATCTAGCTTGCTGTCAAAACATATATATATATAAATATGCTGACTCGCTACCGCTCGCCAGGAAAATATTGACACCTGGATGGGGTAAACGCCTTAAAACAGTAGACCGAAGGGGGCCGAATGGATACAATCCAAAGAGAGAGAGGGAGAGAAAGAGAAAAAAAGCGAGATGGGCTCCCTTGTTATTTGGATACTGGCCGAAATCGGAAGAGTGAATATTGAAAATTCGAAGATTCAAGAGGCAGGGTCGAACAAAAGTCACCCAGGGTAAAATGTGGTGGAGTGGGAGAAATGCAGAGGTGGTACGGTGAGAATGGCGGAATGAGAAAAGGGAGAAGAATGTGTGGATAAACAAAGGAAGGAGAATACTAGAAGAAATATGTGGATAAACAAAGGAAGGAGAATACTGGGAGAAGAATGTGTGGATAAACAAAGGAAGGAGAATACTGGGAGAGAATCGTGGTACAGAGGGTGAATGCAGATCCGTACAGCGATTTCGAGTTAACTTGTGTTATAATAATAATAATAATAATAATAGTTCTTAAAGCTAGCGCATGCTAAGCCAGCTAATGATAGCCCAATAAGGCCGATTAGGCGTATTTCCATTGGGGTCCTGTAGTACTACCCCATCCCCTTGCTCATGAGGGATGGTAACGACTCAGTGCTTGTGAAAAATCTTTAATGCGTCGAGCGTGGGCGCGATCCCGGGCCTTCTGGGTGGAAGTCCGAGACGCTAGTCACTACACCAAGCGAGCCGCTTGGGGGATGATTTCACTTGTGAATTATTAGAGGAATGGAAAAAGAGAGAATGAGTTGAGGAAGGCCAAATCATTATGTACTAGACGAAGGAGACAAGTTATAATACCAGATTATATACGAACTAGAAATAATATACACACAAACACAGGGTATATTTTGAAATATTGAGAAGGAAGTGAGGTTCAATGAGTATGAGTATGAATTAATATTGAGAAGGAAGTGAGGTTCAATGAGTATGGGTATGAATTAATATTGAGAAGGAAGTGAGGTTCAATGAGTATGGGTATGAATTAATGCCGCGTCATGGGAACAGTTTAATAGTCGGTTTTCTAGCCAGCTACCAAACTTGGCTTCTGTATTCCATTGTTTTTCGCTGATTTTGCCTTCAATCAATACGAAATGTATGCACGATTTTCATCGACTTTATCTGTAGGTACAAAACTATCTATATAATTGAGTGAATGAATCAACCTTAGTGTCTTACTTCAGTATTTTAACCAATAATCACAAACTATATTGAGTATAGTTCGCATGTGTGGGGAGGCTCCACCCATACCGCATTTCTCGAAAAAGTAGTGTCCAAAGCATTTTGTCTCATCAACTCGCTTCCTCTTACTAGTTCCCTACAATCTCTGTCTACACACCACAATGTTGCATTTATTTCTCTCTTCTATCAGTGTTCTTCAGAGCTCTTTCAGTGCATACCCCCTCCCTTGCGATGAGTGCGAGGCACCCGCCTTTCAACACAGTCCCACGCAGTCCAGCTCTCCAACCCAAGAATTGGTACAATTTCTCAGTCTTTCTTCTATTTAACAAGTGAACTCTGGAACTCTCTCCCTCAATCAATCTTTCCTTTATTCTATGACTAAAACTGCTTTAAACTTTGTGTGTCCAGGCATTTTCAAATTAGATAAATTTCGTTTCAAAAAGGATATAGGCAAATATTGGTTTGGTAACAGAGTTGTAGATAGATGGAATAGGCTACCGAGTGCTATAGTGGGATCAAGAACGATAGGGAGCTTTAAGATACAATTAGATAAGCATATGGACGAGATAGGTTGGGAGTGAGGAGGATCTGTCAGGTATGGGCCAATCGGCGCTCTGTAGACCCCCGTTGTCTGACCTCTAACCGTTTCGGTGAGGTCAGTCCTAATGGTATTAGTGAGCTGGACTGTATAAGCCCAGCTTATAAGGCCTTATAATTAGGCCTTATAATTAGGGTTAGGTGTGAGAGGGATCTGCCTTGTTTGGGCCAATCGGCTTTCTGCAGACTCCCATTTTCTTAAGTTCTTATGTTCTTATTTTGACCCCAACGTCCCTTGAATTCGGCCCTGTCAGTCTTTCGGCTTTGGGGGAGACACTCATTACAGGCAATCTGCCATTTGTCTCCTTCATACACAGAAAGAAAAAAACTACTGTGTATTTCGATGCAACTAATAATAAGGGAAACTCTGATCACAAACCCATAGCATACTCATAATGCCCGAGATCTTCGAGGAATACTGCCTTGCTGAGGTAAAGTGATTCGAGTATCCCCATATTCAGCGAAGCTATGCTAGCTCAGGTTCAACCATGCTAGGCAGGTTCACTGTTAGGGATCAAATACAAAAATTTCCAGCTCACCAACACGTCCTAAGCCAGCGTGGTGAGTCACATGGCTTAACCCTCCCAAACAACCACTATAACAAGCACAACAAATCAATGGCCCTCATTTCCCAGCAGCTCTGAAGCAACTGACCACGGTGGCGGTCAGACCTTCTCCAGAGCAGGGGGTGCTAAGAATCTCTGGAGACAAACAGGCCGCCTTTGAAATTTGACCCTTGGAACGTACAATGTCCGAACCTTGACCACTGAAGCAACCTTGGCTGTCCTCCTTGAGGAATTGAGAAACGTTAAATGAGATATCATAGGTCTTAGCGAAGTTAGAAAAACAGGTGAGGCAATCATTGAATTGCCTGACATCCACGTGTTATGTTACATAGGAAAAGAAGAGAGGACAAAATATGGAGTTGGATTCTTGATAAATAAATGACTAGCTGGTAATATTGAAAATTTTGTTAGTATCAATGAGAGAGTTGCAGGAATAAATATTAAGCTCAATAAACATTATAAAGTAAATGTAATCCAAATATATGCACCAACGGCAACACATAATGATGAAGAAACTGAACAGTTTTACGAAAATGTAGAAAACCCAATGGAATGACATAACACTCATTGTACATTTGTGATCGGAGACTTTAATGCCAAAGTAGGCCAAAAAAAAGTAGGTGAATCAGTTATAGGTAACTTTGGAATACATAACCGAAATGACAGAGGAGACACACTTGTAGAATTTGCAGAATAAATCCAGCTAAATATCATGAATAGATTTGTCCAAAAGAAAGCTATGAGAAATGGACATGGACAGGTCCTAATGGAATAACCAAAAATGAAATTGAATTCATAATTTCTGACAAATCTTATATTTTGAAAAAACGTAACAGAACTGAAATGAAATAATAAACAGTAGCAATGTAATTAAGAAAATGAGGGCACATATTAACAAGCTGAGGAAGAAGGAAGAAATAATGAATGAAGACATTACCCTATATAACCAAGAAGGAGAAGCACTTACTGATGATGAAGCAAACTTCAACTAGAAACCTACTGGAGCGGTATCTACAGACATCATGAAAACAACATACCACAAATATAGAACCCCATTAAGAAAAACCAATACACAAATCAAGACGAATTAAAAAAAAAAGAGAAAGCCAAACCCTCGAACTTGAAACTGGAAATGGAGAAATCGGTAGAGACACACTACAGGTCCATGTTGACCTACTAAAGTATATGAGCATGGCATTCAACACAGAGAAGAAAGTCACACCAATGAAGAACCCAATAAAAACAAAAGAGAATGTCAAAGAAGCCCTTTTAAAACTGAAGAATAACAAAGCCACAGGTCCGGACATTTTGAAGCCTGAACTCTACAAAATCCTGGCTAAAAGCGAAATCTGCCTTCATTCCCTAACAAATTGTTTCAACAAGATCCTGGAGGACGGCACCATACCAGAGGAATGGAAGAGTTAAAAACAATCATTATCCCCAAAGTCAAGAAACCCAAGGCAAACCAGTTATGACCTATAGCGCTGACAAACATCTCGTACAAACTTTTTGTGACGACAGCGATAAAAAGGAAGATAGAAGAACACCTCAAGAAGCAGAGATAAAGGAAACACAGATGGTGGACGAATAGAAAACAACTTATTTCCCCTAAAATATCTCATTGAAAAGAGCTTTATCAACTGGTCATATTGGTAGACTTTGTGAAGGCATTTGACTTTGTGCAGAGGGGCAAGCTAATTAAGGTCCTGATGAAGTACAAGATCCATCCAAAAGTTATTGAGACACTAGCCAACGTCTACACCGGGGACACCACAAAAGTACAGTACAGTACCGACAAAAATCTGGAAATAGATATATCAAGTGGTATCTGGCAGGAATGCACAGGCTCAAAAACCCTCTTTAACCCTTCCTCCCCGGGTGTCATTTTAACATGACACCACGGCAGATGGGCCGGTACCCGGGTGTCATTTTAATACACAGTAAGCTTGAAAGCCTATTCAGCTTGGTCTGAACGCTGTGCGTCCGACGCATGTAAACAAAGCCGATCATTGCGTCACCGCACCTCCGAAAACAAGAAGGAGAAGACTCGTTTGTTATTGTATGTCTGTATGTCGTTGTTTCAGTAGTGAAAAGATCGTCGTATTGCTAACATTGCCTGAAAATGCTCTCCACTAAAATCGTCATCACAACTGAAACAGTTGACTTAGAGAGCTCTACTCAATGCCAGTCTACAGATTGGAAACCGCACTACATTTATAGATGCGTGGGAAATTTCTAGCAGTTAAAATTGTGACGTTAACCACTCCGTTAGAACCGCATGGCTTGTCCTACAGTGACTCACTAGGATCGCCAGGGCAGTGGATGGGGCTACAGTTTATGTATTAGAGTGTGCTTTATTTCATATGAAAGCTCGTGTCATGGGCAGTCCAGAAAGGCTCTTTGTTTTCACCCATGTCAAGGCTTTATATATTTAATTGTAAAGTATATGTTTTATCATTAACTAGTAATGATGGGATCTGGGAGAGAGAGAGAGAGTAGAACAGAGTGAGAGGGAGCACGCAGTGTTTTTGTCCCGCTCGATGACGTCACGGCTGGCTGCCTCGTGGGGGTTGGTGAAGAGAGGTCCTTACCATGCTGCTAGCTCCCTTGCTAGTGGCTAGAGGACTTGTAACCGCTTTTTTCCCACACGCCTCGAGCTAGTGCGACTATATATACAGTTCCCCGCCACTCTCTCCCTCAGATCTGGTTTCTAGAACGCATCTATCTTATCCCTTGCTATCTTGTCCCCGCTCTGTACCTGAGAATCTTTTCCTCTGCCTACCTCTCTCTTTTTCCATATCTTTCACCACCTTTTATTAACACTATATCCCCTCTGGTTAACTCTGCAAAATCAGCTTCATGCTGGCCAGTTGTATTGTGCGTTAAGGTCTGATATAACCTATGTATGTTTAGTTGTTAAGATAAGTTGATCACGAAGCATTGGTTGGCATTCATATTGTTTAGTACCGCTTCCTAGAATTATTAGTGTTCTGCTGGATTAGATAATGCTAGACTAGGGGTCTGATATTATAAGGTATTGTTTCCTATGAGTGCTAGCTTTAGGTAAAAGCTGCACGACATACCTGAGAACTGGAGTTGATTGAGTAAATTCTAGTCTGTGTGCCATTGAGAATAGAGCATGCACGAATGAGGGCTTTTTGCCTATACCATTCTGCACTGTTCTAAGCTCGTTGTTTGTCTTTGAGGTACGCCAGGAGAACGCTTAATACTTCGGTATTAAGGTTTCTCAAGAGAGCTACCCTTCCCTATAACGTAATATTTGACGCACAGACTTGAGATTTGCACTAGGCTATGCGGCATGCCATGCGCACCAGTATCTCGTATCATTGACTCTAGCTAGACTTTATCAGTCACCGTAGACATTAAGTATATTAACCTAATTACTCTTTTTATGCATACCCATTTATGATTACACAAGCATTTCGCAGCCTACTTTGATGTATGGAGACACAAACGACTTAGGCTCTTTTTGTTGATAGGAATACTGCATTGTCATGGCGATTATTATTGTTGTAGTGTTTAGGATATTCTTGGCTCCGACCGGATTATATATTCTGCCTTTTTGTGTGCATAGCCTGCACGAGCATTGTTCCGCTGCCTGCCTTTTTGGGTTCCATTTCTGATACGAGCATCTTTATAGCATCTAACATTTAAAGAAGATTCCTTGTTAGTGTTGAAGGACTTTAGTGCACTTTCTTTCATGCAGGAGTGCCTGACATTTATTGATTAAAGTAACTTAAGCTGTAACTTCTCTTACCACCTTACTTTGCATACCATAACCAAGCACCTTCGGTTATAGGTAGTAATAGGCTGTTTTCACATAACATTAAGCCTAGAGTAGACGCACATTTATTGAGAGTTTGATAGCCTATTATTGCATATAGAACTCTGGAGAGTATTTGTGTACTTTGTTCACTGGGAATATACATCAGAGGTTGGATCTAGCGCTTTCCGTTGTAGCATTTATGCCATTACTAGTCCAATGAATAAGAGCCCTGATATATTTAAACCCCAGTCGTAACAAATGGCGACCTTACCTAGGATTTGGTGAACCTACATTTATTAGCAGGGAGCATTTGTTGTTTTGGAGAATATTTTGCGGGGATCAGCAAGAATATTTTTTTTTGCAACATAGTATAGCCCTTGAGTATTTCCGAGAATTTGTGTGTGTATATTGAGGTATAAGAGTTTGGGGTACTTCTTTTCTGAATATTGAGGTGGGAAATTTTTGTGAGCATCATGTCTTATACCGGATCAGAGGAGAATGGAGACACAGTACGTAATGTCGAAACTGAGGAACAGCAGTATGATGATATGGTTAATCAGGTGAACTGTGAGGAGGATGCTAGGATATTTTTGCAAATGGCCTGTTACTGCCGAGCGGTTGGAGGGTGTGAATCGGTACGGTCTTCAATGCCTGGCCACAGCTATCGGTCATGCGGTTACTAGCAGCATGACCAGGGATAACTTGATAACGTGTGTACTGGGCAGGGTGACTGGTGAGCGAGATGGGTCGAGTGCTCAGAGCCCTTCGGCCATGCTTCCCCTACACTCGACTCCCAGCCATCCCAGTGGTTTGCCGACCCCGGGTACGCTTCCACAGTTGGGTGGTGACTGGCAGGGTGGGTTGCCCCTGGGGGGACCACCGGTAATTTCAAACATTGTAGCACCTTCACCTCCTCCAGGGTTAACTACAGAATTATTGTATCAGCTCGAATTAGCTAAGATCGAAGAGAGAAAGGCTATCAGGGTATCTGAGCTTCAGCTTCAGCAGCAACAAAGGGCAGGTGAGCTTCAGCAGCAATTAGAATTAGCCAAGATAGAAGAGAGAGCCAAGCTAGCAAAAATCCAAGCTGATTTAGAGTCGACTAGGTACTGTGCCGACATGGACGTAGAGAAGTCGCGAGTAGAGGCAACGGGACAGCGACTTGGGGCTGGTAACCGTGTTCATGAGCAGTCTCTCTCGCACTTATTGAAACTGGTTCCGGTGTTTGATGAGAGTGGTGTAACAGAATTTTTCACACGCTTTGAGAAGAAGTGCCAGGAACACCAGTGGCCAGAGAATAAATGGGCAGCACTTGTATCCTCTAGATTAATAGGCAAGGGTCTTACAGCCTACGATGCGTTACCTTTGGAGTTATGTATTGTGTAGGAGGATCTCAAGGAGGCTGTCCTGAGGGCTTACGAACTGCAACCAGAAACGTACCGTTTGAAGTTCCGGGGTGTAACTAAGGGAAGAGATAGCACCTTTTTGGAACACGCCCGGGACTTGTCCGATGCTATGGGAAACTGGCTCCGATCTGAGGTCACAACATTTGATGAAATTAAGCAGTTAATGATGTTGGAGCAGTTCTTTAAGAGCACGGGCGGTGATCTAACTTTGAACTTGAAGGAGAAAAACCCAAGAACTCTAGTCGAAGCAGCAGAAATGGCTGATCGACGGCTGTCGTTGATTCGGGGTTGCGGGTCCTCACAGAAGTACGATGTAAGTGCTAAGGACCGTTATCCTCCCCTCCCCGTAACAATGACACATTTAAACAGAAGAGCCATGAAACTAAAACTGAATCCAAACCTTACACCACACCGTATGTGAAAAGTCAGGGGCCTTTTACATCACAGTATAAGCCGAAACCGAAATTTATGTGTTTTAGTTGCCACCAGGAGGGTCATAAGGCAAATGAGTGCCCTAGTCGACCTCCTCCGGCAGCCGTGTCTTTTGCTCACGGCATTGGAGTGTTCAACAGGACATCAGAGTTTGTTAGAGGCATTTCTTCCGAGGTAAATACACTGCCAGTGCAGAAGGATCCGGAAGGCTTATTCCCTGTCCGTGATGCCTTTAGTGACCACAGGGGACTCGGTTGTGTGGAGTGGGGGGGTAGAAGACATGAGGTGAGAATTTTGCGTGACACTGGGGCATCGCAAACACGGTTGAGAAATTTCACTGGTAAACCTGTCAATACGGCGCGGGTGGTTGTGGTTCTTACAGTTTCTTACAGTTTCTTACAGTAGATCCTCTGGAAAAAGGCAAACTATGCCTGTGTATCCAGCTCAGTACCAGTACTTGCACTGCTGCGGTCGTTCACGGTGTTCAGGGAGTTAATGCGACAAGGTCATACCCGCTTGTAAGAATGAAGGTGGAAGTTGATGGTGTGACTCGGGACCTGGATGTAGGAATTGTGGAGAAGTTACCTGTTGGGTGCGTCGACCTCCTTCTCGGCAACGACTTTGCGGGACCTACTTCTGAGGCTCCACCCTTGGTCGTTGCCGAGAAGCCGGCCGACGTGAGTAGGGAGGAGCAGGAGTGGGTTGAGAAGTGTCCGGTGCAGCCTATGGCGTGTGTTGTCACCGGAGATCCTGCATCCAGGGAGTCACATTCTGGTCAACAATCTTTAGATCAGCGGAGGAAGGGTACCGAGAAGGGGTTGAAAGTTGATGCGGTTGAGAGTTTAGTGTCAACGGCCCTTCTCGGGGACTCAGTATTAGGACCAAATATCGAGTCTGAAGAAGACCCAGTAACTGTTGTGGAAAAGGCAGAGGATGGGCTTAAAAAGACGAAAGAGTTGAAGGAGGACAGTGATGCACAGTCGGGAGATGTGGCAACAAGGTACCCTGATGCGTACCCTATGAGCAATGGGTCGGCGAAGACGGTGGTCCGAAGCTTGCTAGTGTATTTTTCCCGGTATGGTTACCCGCAGGGGATTCAGTCAGTCCAGGGACCCAACTTCACTTCTAGGCTCTTTGTTCAAGCAATGCCGCAGCATGAGATTGTTGGGGTTGTGTCATCTGCGTATCATCCGGAGAGCCAGGGTGTGTTAGAGCGATGGCACTCAGCCTTGAAATCTGTGCTTCGTTGTTGTTGCTTTGAGAGTGGGAAGGATTGGGATCTTGGCCTGCCATGTGTTTTGTGTGCTGTGCGGGAGGTACCTGGGGAGAGTTTGGGATTCAGCCCTAATGAGCTCGTCTTTGGACACCGTGTCAGAGGGCCTTTCCATATGGTTAAAGAAATATGGGAGGGTGCAGAAAAACCTTGTTCTATGCTCAAGTATGTCCTCGACAGTCGGGAACGGATGTTGCGCAGTCTGGAGTTGGCTGGCCGTAATTTGACTAGCTCTCAGGCCCTCAGGAAGGACAGGTACGACCTCAAGGTTGAACTCAGGGAGTTTCACGTGGGTCAGGAGGTGTTGATTCTACTGCCCCTTGTAGGTCACCCCTTATCCGCGAAGTACGCTGGTCCTTATAGGGTGGTGGAGGAGCTATCAGACCTGGATTACTTGGTAGCCACTCCAGACAGACGGAAGCGCAATCAGTTATGTCATGTTAATCCCATGAAGGAGTATGGGAGGCACCCCCCTGAGCCTCTCACTGGGCCTGTGATGACGTTTAGCAGTCAAGGTGGAGAAGGAGAACGGGACAGTCAAGCTCAGGTGGAGGATAACTGGAAGGATAAGAAGTTCAAATGGGCGCCTGAGTGTGAGAAGGTGTTTAGAGAAGTAAAACACCTGTTGTGCACTCACCCGATCCTCAGGGCCCCTGACGTTAGCCTACCTTTCCAACTAGCAACGGAGGCTAGTGGTGTGGGGGCTGGTGCCGTCCTTGTGGAAAAGGACGATGATGGGCTGGAGCATCCTGTTAGTTTCTGCTCGGAGAAGTACAACTCGGCCCAGGGGAGCTGCTCTGTTGTCGAGGAGGAGCTGCTGGCGGTTGTACTTTGCTCTGAGGCATTTCGAGGTCTGTGTTCCAGCCTATGGTCCGGTCGTTGTAGTTTACCCAGATCATCACCCTCTCAAGTTCTTGGACCAGTTTCACAATCGGAATATGAGGCTGACCAGGTGGTCACTAAGGTTACTGGTATATAACCTGGACATACGCCATATTGCCGGTTGTGACAACGTAGTTGCAGATGGTCGTTCAAGGGTATATGATCCTGGGTAGATTGACACACGGGTAGCCTCCTGCTTTAGTTTGGATAGTATTTTGCGCTTGGTGCTTGTTGGCTTGCGGTTGTAGCCCAGCGTATTGGGTCGTAAAGCAGGAGTTGAGCGTTTGGTATAGAAGAAAAAAACTAGGCTTGCCCCTATAGTGCAGCCGAAATAAACAAATTATAAACATCAAAATCAAATAAAAACTCTTTCTTTGATAGTTGATTTTTTTTAGTATGTTATAGCAGTAATTCTGAGTTGCACTCCTCTCAGAATGCTGGGCTAGAGAAGCTCGCTCTTGAGGAGCATAACTACATATAATTTAACCTATTGTGTTGGGGAGGGTTATTATTTTGAAAAATGTTTTGTTGAAGAACTGTGCCAGATATTTTACTGCCGCTGGGGATGGGAAGTGGAGATATAGCATGGGTTCTAACCATCAGATTTTTTGTGAGCCTTGGGGCCTCTGAGAAAAATCTAGGGGGGGGGTGTGACGTTAACCACTCCGTTAGAACCGCATGGCTTGTCCTACAGTGACTCACTAGGATCGCCAGGGCAGTGGATGGGGCTACAGTTTATGTATTAGAGTGTGCTTTATTTCATATGAAAGCTCGTGTCATGGGCAGTCCAGAAAGGCTCTTTGTTTTCACCCATGTCAAGGCTTTATATATTTAATTGTAAAGTATATGTTTTATCATTAACTAGTAATGATGGGATCTGGGAGAGAGAGAGAGAGTAGAACAGAGTGAGAGGGAGCGCGCAGTGTTTTTGCCCCGCTCGATGACGTCACGGCTGGCTGCCTCGTGGGGGTTGGTGGAGAGGTCCTTACCATGCTGCTAGCTCCCTTGCTAGTGGCTAGAGGACTTGTAACCGCTTTTTTCCCACGCGCCTCGAGCTAGTGCGAGTATATAGACAGTTCCTCGCCACTCTCTCCCTCAGATCTGGTTTCTAGAACGCATCTATCTTATCCCTTGCTATCTGTCCCCCGCTCTGTACGTGAGAATCTTTTCCTCTGCCTACCTCTCTCTTTTTCCATATCTTTCACCACCTTTTATTAACACTATATCCCCTCTGGTTAACTCTGCAAAATCAGCTTCATGCTGGCCAGTTGTATTGTGCGTTAAGGTCTGATATAACCTATGTATGTTTAGTTGTTAAGATAAGTTGATCACGAAGCATTGGTTGGCATTCATATTGTTTAGTAGCGCTTCCTAGAATTATTAGTGTTCTGCTGGATTAGATAATGCTAGACTAGGGGTCTGATATTATAAGGTATTGTTTCCTATGAGTGCTAGCTTTAGGTAAAAGCTGCACAACATACCTGAGAACTGGAGTTGATTGAGTAAATTCTAGTCTGTGTACCATTGAGAATAGAGCATGCACGAATGAGGGCTTTTTGCCTATACCATTCTGCACTGTTCTAAGCTCGTTGTTTGTCTTTGAGGTACGCCAGGAGAACGCTTAATACTTCGGTATTAAGGTTTCTCAAGAGAGCTACCCTTCCCTATAACGTAATATTTGACGCAAAGACTTGAGATTTGCACTAGGCTATGCGGCATGCCATGCGCACCAGTATCTCGTATCATTGACTCTAGCTAGACTTTATCAGTCACCGTAGACATTAAGTATATTAACCTAATTACTCTTTTTATGCATACCCATTTATGATTACACAAGCATTTCGCAGCCTAGTTTGATGTATGGAGACACAAACGACTTAGGCTCTTTTTGTTGATAGGAATACTGCATTGTCGTGGCGATTATTATTGTTGTAGTGTTTAGGATATTCTTGGCTCCGACGGCATTATATATTCTGACTTTTTGTGTGCATAGCCTGCACGAGCATTGTTCCGCTGCCTGCCTTTTTGGGTTCCATTTCCGATACGAGCATCTTTATAGCATCTAACATTTAAAGAAGATTCCTTGTTAGTGTTGAAGGACTTTAGTACACTTTCTTTCATGCAGGAGTGCCTGACATTTATTGATTAAAGTAACGTAAGCTGTAACTTCTCTTACCACCTTACTTTGCATACCATAACCAAGCACCTTCGGTTATAGGTAGTAATAGGCTGTTTTCACATAACATTAAGCCTAGAGTAGACGCACATTTATTGAGAGTTTGATAGCCTATTATTGCATATAGAACTCTGGAGTATTTGTGTTCTTTGTTCACTGGGAATATACATCAGAGGTTGGATCTAGCGCTTTCCGTTGTAGCATTTATGCCATTACTAGTCCAATGAATAAGAGCCCTGATATATTTAAACCCCAGCCGTAACAAATGGCGACCTTACCTAGGATATGGTGAACCTACATTTATTAGCAGGGAACATTTGTTGTTTTGGAAAATATTTTGCGGGGATCAGCAAGAATATTTTGTTTTTGCTACATAGTATAGCCCTTGAGTATTTCCGAGAATTTGTGTGTGTATATTGAGGTATAAGAGTTTGGGGTACTTCTTTTCTGAATATTGAGGTGGGAAATTTTTGTGAGCATCATGTCTTATACCGGATCAGAGGAGAATGGAGACACAGTACGTAATGTCGAAACTGAGGAACAGCAGTATGATGATATGGTTAATCAGGTGAACTGTGAGGAGGATGCTAGGATATTTTTGCAATGGCCTGTTACTGCCGAGCGGTTGGAGGGTGTGAATCGGTACGGTCTTCAATGCCTGGCCACAGCTATCGGTCATGCGGTTACTAGCAGCATGACCAGGGATAACTTGATAACGTGTGTACTGGGCAGGGTGACTGGTGAGCGAGATGGGTTGAGTGCTCAGAGCCCTTCGGCCATGCTTCCCCTACACTCGACTCCCAGCCATCCCAGTGGTTTGCCGACCCCGGGTACGCTTCCACAGTTGGGTGGTGACTGGCAGGGTGGGTTGCCCCTGGGGGGACCACCGGTAATTTCAAACATTGTAGCACCTTCACCTCCTCCAGGGTTAACTCCAGAATTATTGTATCAGCTCGAATTAGCTAAGATCGAAGAGAGAAAGGCTATCAGGGTATCTGAGCTTCAGCTTCAGCAGCAACAAAGGGCAGGTGAGCTTCAGCAGCAATTAGAATTAGCCAAGATAGAAGAGAGAGCCAAGCTAGCAAAAATCCAAGCTGATTTAGAGTCGACTAGGTACTGTGCCGACATGGACGTAGAGAAGTCGCGAGTAGAGGCAACGGGACAGCGACTTGGGGCTGGTAACCGTGTTCATGAGCAGTCTCTCTCGCACTTATTGAAACTGGTTCCGGTGTTTGATGAGAGTGGTGTAACAGAATTTTTCACACGCTTTGAGAAGAAGTGCCAGGAACACCAGTGGCCAGAGAATAAATGGGCAGCACTTGTATCCTCTAGATTAATAGGCAAGGGTCTTACAGCCTACGATGCGTTACCTTTGGAGTTATGTATTGTGTAGGAGGATCTCAAGGAGGCTGTCCTGAGGGCTTACGAACTGCAACCAGAAACGTACCGTTTGAAGTTCCGGGTGTAACTAAGGGAAGAGATAGCACCTTTTTGGAACACGCCCGGGACTTGTCCGATGCTATGGGGAACTGGCTCCGATCTGAGAAGGTCACAACATTTGATGAAATTAAGCAGTTAATGATGTTGGAGCAGTTCTTTAAGAGCACGGGCGGTGATCTAACTTTGAACTTGAAGGAGAAAAACCCAAGAACTCTAGTCGAAGCAGCAGAAATGACTGATCGACGGCTGTCGTTGATTCAGGGTTGCGGGTCCTCACAGAAGTACGATGTAAGTGCTAAGGACCGTTATCCTCCCCCTCCCCGTAACAATGACACATTTAAACAGAAGAGCCATGAAACTAAAACTGAATCCAAACCTTACACCACACCGTATGTGAAAAGTCAGGGGCCTTTTACATCACAGTATAAGCCGAAACCGAAATTTATGTGTTTTAGTTGCCACCAGGAGGGTCATAAGGCAAATGAGTGCCCTAGTCGACCTCCTCCGGCAGCCGTGTCTTTTGCTCACGGCATTGGAGTGTTCAACAGGACATCGGAGTTTGTTAGAGGCATTTCTTCCGAGGTAAATACACTGCCAGTGCAGAAGGATCCGGAAGGCTTATTCCCTGTCCGTGATGCCTTTAGTGACCACAGGGGACTCGGTTGTGTGGAGTTGGGGGGTAGAAGAAATGAGGTGAGAATTTTGCGTGACACTGGGGCATCGCAAACACTGTTGAGAAATTTCACTGGTAAACCTGTCAATACGGCGCGGGTGGTTGTGGTTCTTACAGTTTCTTCCAGTTTCTTACAGTAGATCCTCTGGAAAAAGGCAAACTATGCCTGTGTATCCAGCTCAGTACCAGTACTTGCACTGCTGCGGTCGTTCACGGTGTTCAGGGAGTTAATGCGACAAGGTCATACCCGCTTGTAAGAATGAAGGTGGAAGTTGATGGTGTGACTCGGGACCTGGATGTAGGAATTGTGGAGAAGTTACCTGTTGGGGGCGTCGACCTCCTTCTCGGCAACGACTTTGCGGGACCTACTTCTGAGGCTCCACCCTTGGTCGTTGCCGAGAAGCCGGCCGACGTGAGTAGGGAGGAGCAGGAGTGGGTTGAGAAGTGTCCGGTGCAGCCTATGGCGTGTGTTGTCACCGGAGATCCTGCATCCAGGGAGTCACATTCTGGTCAACAATCTTTAGATCAGCGGAGGAAGGGTACCGAGAAGGGGTTGAAAGTTGATGCGGTTGAGAGTTTAGTGACAACGGCCCTTCTCGGGCACTCAGTATTAGGACCAAATATCGAGTATGAAGAAGACCCAGTAACTGTTGTGGAAAAGGCAGAGGATGGGCTTAAAAAGACGAAAGAGTTGATGGAGGACAGTGATGCACAGTCGGGAGATGTGGCAACAAGGTACCCTGACGCGTACCCTATGAGCAATGGGTCGGCGAAGACGGTGGTCCGAAGCTTGCTAGTGTATTTTTCCCGGTATGGTTACCCGCAGGGGATTCAGTCAGTCCAGGGACCCAACTTCACTTCTAGGCTCTTTGTTCAAGCAATGCCGCAGCATGAGATTGTTGGGGTTGTGTCATCTGCGTATCATCCGGAGAGCCAGGGTGTGTTAGAGCGATGGCACTCAGCCTTGAAATCTGTGCTTCGTTGTTGTTGCTTTGAGAGGGGGAAGGATTGGGATCTTGGCCTGCCATGTGTTTTGTGTGCTGTGCGGGAGGTACCTGGGGAGAGTTTGGGATTCAGCCCTAATGAGCTCGTCTTTGGACACCGTGTCAGAGGGCCTTTCCATATGGTTAAAGAAATATGGGAGGGTGCAGAAAAACCTTGTTCTATGCTCAAGTATGTCCTCGACAGTCGGGAACGGATGTTGCGCAGTCTGGAGTTGGCTGGCCGTAATTTGACTAGCTCTCAGGCCCTCAGGAAGGACAGGTACGACCTCAAGGTTGAACTCAGGGAGTTTCACGTGGGTCAGGAGGTGTTGATTCTACTGCCCCTTGTAGGTCACCCCTTATCCGCGAAGTACGCTGGTCCTTATAGGGTGGTGGAGGAGCTATCAGACCTGGATTACTTGGTAGCCACTCCAGACAGATGGAAGCGCAATCAGTTATGTCATGTTAATCCCATGAAGGAGTATGGGAGGCACCCCCCTGAGCCTCTCACTGTGCCTGTGATGACGTTTAGCAGTCAAGGTGGAGAAGGAGAACGGGACAGTCAAGCTCTGGTGGAGGATAACTGGAAGGATAAGAAGTTCAAATGGGCGCCTGAGTGTGAGAAGGTGTTTAGAGAAGTAAAACACCTGTTGTGCACTCACCCGATCCTCAGGGCCCCTGACGTTAGCCTACCTTTCCAACTAGCAACGGAGGCTAGTGGTGTGGGGGCTGGTGCCGTCCTTGTGGAAAAGGACGATGATGGGCTGGAGCATCCTGTTAGTTTCTTCTCGGAGAAGTACAACTCGGCCCAGGGGAGCTGCTCTGTTGTCGAGGATGAGCTGCTGGCGGTTGTACTTGCTCTGAGGCATTTCGAGGTCTGTGTTCCAGCCTATGGTCCGGTCGTTGTAGTTTACCCAGATCATCACCCTCTCAAGTTCTTGGACCAGTTTCACAATCGGAATATGAGGCTAACCAGGTGGTCACTAAGGTTACTGGTATATAACCTGGACATACGCCATATTGACGGTTGTGACAACGTAGTTGCAGATGGTCGTTCAAGGGTATATGATCCTGGGTAGATTGACACACGGGTAGCCTCCTGCTTTAGTTTGGATAGTATTTTGTGCTTGGTGCTTGTTGGCTCGCGGTTGTAGCCCAGCGTATTAGGTCGTAAAGCAGGAGTTGAGCGTTTGGTATAGAAGAAAAAACTAGGCTTGCCCCTATAGTGCAGCCGAAATAAACAAATTATAAACATCAAAATCAAATAAAAACTCTTTCTTTGATAGTTGATTTTTTTTAGTATGTTATAGCAGTAATTCTGAGTTGCACTCCTCTCAGAATGCTGGGCTAGAGAAGCTCGCTCTTGAGGAGCATAACTACATATAATTTAACCTATTGTGTTGGGGAGGGTTATAATTTTGAATTTTTTTTTGTTGAAGAACTGTGCCAGATATTTTACTGCCGCTGGGTGATGGGAAGTGGAGATATAGCATGGGTTCTAACCATCAGATTTTTTGTGAGCCTTGGGGCTTCTGAGAAAAATCTTGGGGGGGGTGTGACGTTAACCACTCCGTTAGAACCGCATGGCTTGTCCTACAGTGACTCACTAGGATCGCCAGGGCAGTGGATGGGGCTACAGTTTATGTATTAGAGTGTGCTTTATTTCATATGAAAGCTCGTGTCATGGGCAGTCCAGAAAGGCTCTTTGTTTTCACCCTTGTCAAGGCTTTATATATTTAATTGTAAAGTATATGTTTTATCATTAACTAGTAATGATGGGATCTGGGAGAGAGAGAGAGAGTAGAACAGAGTGAGAGGGAGCGCGCAGTGTTTTTGTCCCGCTCGATGACGTCACGGCTGGCTGCCTCGTGGGGGTTGGTGGAGAGAGGTCCTTACCATGCTGCTAGCTCCCTTGCTAGTGGCTAGAGGACTTGTAACCGCTTTTTTCCCACGCGCCTCGAGCTAGTGCGACTATATATACAGTTCCTCGCCACTCTCTCCCTCAGATCTGGTTTCTAGAACGCATCTATCTTATCCCTTGCTATCTGTCCCCCGCTCTGTACCTGAGAATCTTTTCCTCTGCCTACCTCTCTCTTTTTCCATATCTTTCACCACCTTTTATTAACTATATCCCCTCTGGTTAACTCTGCAAAATCAGCTTCATGCTGGCCAGTTGTATTGTGCGTTAAGGTCTGATATAACCTATGTATGTTTAGTTGTTAAGATAAGTTGATCACGAAGCATTGGTTGGCATTCATATTGTTTAGTAGCGCTTCCTAGAATTATTAGTGTTCTGCTGGATTAGATAATGCTAGACTAGGGGTCTGATATTATAAGGTATTGTTTCCTATGAGTGCTAGCTTTAGGTAAAAGCTGCACGACATACCTGAGAACTGGAGTTGATTGAGTAAATTCTAGTCTGTGTACCATTGAGAATAGAGCATGCACGAATGAGGGCTTTTTGCCTATACCATTCTGCACTGTTCTAAGCTCGTTGTTTGTCTTTGAGGTACGCCAGGAGAACGCTTAATACTTCGGTATTAAGGTTTCTCAAGAGAGCTACCCTTCCCTATAACGTAATATTTGACGCACAGACTTGAGATTTGCACTAGGCTATGCGGCATGCCATGCGCACCAGTATCTCGTATCATTGACTCTAGCTAGACTTTATCAGTCACCGTAGACATTAAGTATATTAACCTAATTACTCTTTTTATGCATACCCATTTATGATTACACAAGTATTTCGCAGCCTAGTTTGATGTATGGAGACACAAACGACTTAGGCTCTTTTTGTTGATAGGAATACTGCATTGTCGTGGCAATTATTATTGTTGTAGTGTTTAGGATATTCTTGGCTCCGACGGCATTATATATTCTGCCTTTTTGTGTGCATAGCCTGCACGAGCATTGTTCCGCTGCCTGCCTTTTTGGGTTCCATTTCCGATACGAGCATCTTTATAGCATCTAACATTTAAAGAAGATTCCTTGTTAGTGTTGAAGGACTTTAGTGCACTTTCTTTCATGCAGGAGTGCCTGACATTTATTGATTAAAGTAACGTAAGCTGTAACTTCTCTTACCACCTTACTTTGCATACCATAACCAAGCACCTTCGGTTATAAGTAGTAATAGGCTGTTTTCACATAACATTAAGCCTAGAGTAGATGCACATTTATTGAGAGTTTGATAGCCTATTATTGCATATAGAACTCTGGAGAGTATTTGTGTTCTTTGTTCACTGGGAATATACATCAGAGGTTGGATCTAGCGCTTTCCGTTGTAGCATTTATGCCATTACTAGTCCAATGAATAAGAGCCCTGATATATTTAAACCCCAGTCGTAACAAAATTAACCAAAATACAGTAGCCTAGGCCTAGAAGTTTTTCGGCCAGATCGCCCGGGTACGCCGCACTGTCATTAGGAGAGCTAGCCCGGGCCAGGAGGGTTAAGATGGTAACCTACGAAATACTAACAAAGGTGGAAAATAAGGCTAGTGGCTATCAGGATGATTTGTTTACGCTAAATGCCCTTTTCTTTGCACACGACGGATTGCTTTTGGCACAATCTTTAAAACAAGCCGAAGACATGATCAACGAAATAACCAACATTGGTCAAGAATGTGGCCTAAGTATAAACAAAGACAAGAACAACATAATGATATATAACATGAAAGAAAGGCCAGAAGAAATACTAAATATCGCAGTTGAAAAAGAAATAAAGTACTTGGGAATCATAATTAAGTGACAAAAGAAACTGCTTAAAAAAACAGAAAGAAATATCATTGGTGAAAGCAAAGAAATTGGAAAATCTGACCTATCCAATCATCTCACAGAGCTATAACAAGATCTTAATTGGGAAGACCTACTGGAAGAGTATCGCTTTACCGACAATCCTGTATGGGTCAAGTGTCCTGGATATACTAAGAGTGAAATTCAAAAATTACAAAGCATTGAGAACTCTGTATATAAACAGATTCTTGGTGCACCAAGGTATACCCAAACTGCAGCTCTGAGGGGAGAAATTGGATCATCGTCAATGACTTCCAGAGTTATAGGAGGACAAATTAAATATCTACAATACATAGAATGCGAGAAAGGAGAAGGAAATGAGCTACTGAGGAGAGTGCTATAAGAAAGGAAGACCTTCAAAAACAATTACTGGATAGAGACCATCAAGAATCATATAAAAAACATTGTGACGGACTACAAGCAACTAAGGACAATAACCAAGGACGAACTAAAAATTAAAATCCTAGACTGGGATACTCAAATGTGGAAAAGGGAACTAAACGAAAAATCTAGTCTGAAGATCTACAGAACTTGGAAGCAGACAATTAAAGGAGGAGAGTGACTATATGACAACCGACCAGCATCAGTGATCTTTTTGTCAAAGGAAGAACTAACAACCTACAGCTCAAAAGATAGCAACCGACACAGTGGAGGTGATTCTAAATGTGATTTGTGTGGAGCAGCGATGGAGAATCTAAAGCACTTTTTACTATGGTGCAGGGAATTTACGGAGGAAAGAAGAGAGGAGCCGTTGCTACAACAACCATACATCGAAGACTGTTTTTTGATGAAGAATATGCTACAAGAACCAAAAATTTCATCTACAAGATTTGGAGGAAACATAAGCGACTAAGAAAAGAATCACAGTGAAAGAGCAGAACACATAAATAATTAAAACTAAAACCAAAACCCTAGGAAAGCGCCGTTGTAAAGGTTTAGTCTTTCCGACCATCAATTGAACTGAACTGAACAAAGTGAATGTTGAAAGAGACCGCAGAATGGTGAGATGTCGAGTAGGGTTAAATCTCAAGAAAGAGAGAAACACGCTAGTTAGAAGAACCAAACCAAACTTATGCACACTGAGAGAAAGAACTGAAGAGCTTAGCTTAGATATTCTAAATAGATATTCGCAGTTGACAGACTTAGAGGAGACAGTACAAGAAATTAATACAACTTTACCAGGATCATAACCGAAGCATCTTTACGTGTAGCAGGAAAAGCAGACAAGAGCACTTGTGGTAAACTTTCAGAGGAAACGAAAGATCTTCTAAAGAAGAGAAATAATATAACAAGTATAAACGCCAGAGACACTATTGAAGCAGCGGAACTAACTAAAACCATTAACAAGAAAAAGACCGAAGATATCCGAACATTTATTATAACCAATATTGAAGAAACTCGCAGAAATGGTGGAAGTATGAAAACAATTAAGATAAGGTTTGGTACAGGGCAAAGTTAAATGGTTAGCCTAATAAATTCGAATTGTGAAGTAGCTAACAACAGAGATGAAATAATCAAGGTAAATGAAGTATTACAGGATATACTAAGCTATATATCAGTGAGGACAGACTCGAAGGTAAATGAAGTATTACAGTATATACTAAGCTATATATCAGTGAGGACAGACTCGAAGGTAAATGAAGTATTACAGTATATACTAAGCTATATGTCAGTGAGGACAGACTCGAAGGTAAATGAAGTATTACAGTATAATTATACTAAGCTATATGTCAGTGAGGACAGACTCGAAGGCACTATTCAGGGACATGTAAACATTTATGTACCAATACCCGCGGTAGCAATAGGAGACATAAGGACAGCTTTAAGAGATGCAAAGATAGGTAAAGCAAATGGTGATGACAATGTTACTATTGACCAAATCAAACATGCAGGCGATATTGCACTTAACAAACTAGCCAAACTATACACAAAATGTCTGCAATGTCGAAAGGTTTCTAAAGCCTGGAAAAATGCCACCATTATTTTTATTCACAAAACAGGAGATGCTAAAGACCTAGTCTACGACTAGCGGGGCTAGGAGAAGGACCTGTCCACTTCCTGCTCGAACCCTGGCGCTGCTTTGTTGGCTGCCGCGGCGATGTTTTGTGTTCGCTTTTTTTACACTATTTTAGTACCTTCTTTACTCATCTACTATGGAAAGACGACGGAATTTATAGTGATCATGGCTGAGCAAATGAACGGATCGGATACAGCTTATACAGGTTTATGGAGACACCAACAAAACACCAGGATAACGACCCAGGAAGATCGGGAACACACCAACCAAGATCACGAACACAACAACGAAACACCAAACCAAATAGGTGTTCTCTCATATTCAAGATGGCAGCTTTTAAAACTACGCCGCACAGGTAAAACAAAATTTAACTACGAAGTGGTTAAGACTTTGAAAGAAAATAATATTTTTAAAGCAAGAGGAAAGAAAGCAGGAAAGAGACAAAAGCACAAAATACCAGTTCGAATCACACAGAGAAAGAAACAAAACAAACAACTTCGAAAATGCAATGTTCATAAAAACTTGAGTGAGATTCCGAGACTGTATTATTCCTTCCCGACCTTTATAAATTTGAATGCAACCTCTATTAGAAATAAAGAAGATGAATTAGTTGTTTTAATGAAGGATAATAATGTTGATATAGCCTGTATTAGTGAAGTTTGGCAAGTGTCAGAAGAATCTTTTACTATCCCGAACTATGAAGTGTACCTACAAACTCGACAGCGACAACGTGGTGGTGGGGTGGGAATATTTGTTCGAGAAGATATTCAATCCCGCCGCCTCTTTCCACCACATGATGTTCAGTTGGAGACATTATGGGTGTGGTGCCGGCCCAAACATCTACCTAGGGAGGTGTCCTGCATTATTGTAGGGTGCATATACTATCCTCCAAGATCACCTCTCCATCAAGACCTCATCGATCATATCGTTACTTACGCAGATGAATTACGATCCCTTTATAATGGATGCAAATTTGTTATTTGTGGCGATTTCAACGATTTAAACATTGAAGACATCATCGACAACACTCATCTTCAGCAAATTGTAAACTTTCCAACACATCAAAATAATATCCTAGACCTAATCTTCACTGACCTTAGCCAGCACTACAAATCACCTCAACGTTTAGCACCCCTCGGCCGTACCCAGCACCTCACTGTGTTATGGCAACCTATTTCAACATTTCCACCTTGTCATCACTCCAAGCTGGTCACCGTTCGTCCCATCAAGCAGTCAAGTGTCATTGCGTTCGGCCAACATATTAATAACTACCCATGGGTAGAAGTGTACCATGAACAGTGCGTCATAAATAAGCTAAATAACTTTCTTAGTTCGGTAAATATTTTAATTGACCATTACTTCCCCACGAAACAAGTTTTAATTCAGTCTAACGATCATCCTTGGATTACTCCCTATGTGAAAGAAATTTTATCTCTACGTCAAAGTAATTTTAACAGTGGTAACATGGTTTTATTTAGACATTATAGGAATAAAGCAATTCGGGAAATAAAGAAAGCTAAACAACAGTATTTCAAGTCAAACGTGTCAGATTTGCGTACAACAAAGCCAAGTGAATGGTACAGAGTAATTAGTAAGTTAACTGGAGACAACTCACAGCGTAAATTTCATTTTCTTATTGACGAAGACCCTAACCAAGCTGCAAATACCATAAATGATCATTTTTCAACAATCTGCCAAAGTCTACCCCCCTTAGACCAGTCAAGATTACCTGAGCCTGTGGATAATTTACCACCTTTACCTTCTGTTGAGCCCTACCAAGTGTATGAAAAACTGTGTGAGGTAAATGTAAACAAATCTGTAACCCCCTTTGATCCCCCACTTCGTATTATCAATTCATTTGCATATGAGTTTGCTTCTCCTATTGCTAGCATCATTAATTCGTCATTCAGTTCAGGGATCGTACCTCCCCTTTGGAAACGTGGCTTCATCACTCCCTTGCCCAAGATTCCCAAACCCGAAACTTGTAATGATCTTCGACCAGTGACTATAACATCAATTTTTGCACGTATTGCCGAGAAGTTTGTTGCATCTTGGGTGCGTGATGACACACAGGTAAACCTTGATCCATATCAGTTTGGTAATCGGAAAAATACTTCTACCACCCATTATTTATTGTACTTAATGAATTTTCTTTATAAACGACTGACATTAGGGGAGAATGTGTAGCTGTGCTTAGCATTGATTTTTCAAAAGCATTTGACCGAGTAGACAACACAATAGCAATGAGACATTTACTTCATAATGGCATGAGACCTGAACTAGTTCCTTGGATGTCTTCTTTCCTTACATCTCGTGGTCAGGTTGTACGTTATAGTGGTGCTACCTCTGAGGAGCACACCACTACATGTGGTGTTCCGCAGGGTACCGTACTGGGACCTCGTATTTTTAATAATCATATAAATAGTGCCGGTTTGGATGAAGATGTTCAGTGTAAATTCGTGGATGACATTACTTTTGCTTGTGCATATAACAGTACACATATACCAAAATGTCAGGAGCAAGCCAATAAGATCGATCATTGGTCTAACGAGAACAACATGAAAATAAATGAAAGTAAGTCGAAATTAATGTTAGTGGACTTTCAGAAAATTAAGACAAATGTAAATGCTGTTAGTTTAGGTAATGAATCTGTTCCATTTGTTAATGAGATGAAGCTGTTGGGTGTTATTATTTCGAGTAACCTTCAGTGGAAGGCGAACACCAAGTATATTGTCTCGCGTGCAAGTAAACGAATTTTTGCAGTTAGTAAATTGAAACTTTTTAAGGCTAATTTGTCTGATTTAAAGAATTATTATTGTTGTTATATTAGGCCTGTACTTGAATATGCATCGACGGTTTGGTGTTCGTCACTCACACACGCAGAAGTAAATTCTATTGAGAGAATACAAAAAAGATTCTGTAGAATTTCATTAGGACCTAGTTATATAAATTACGAGTCTGCTTTGGAGTTATTAAATTTGGAATCATTGGAAGAGAGACGAAGAAAGAAGTTTGAAGAAGACAGCCTTAAGTTGTTGCACGATAAACAGCATAGACATATACTTCCACCGGACAACACCAACACTTACACACACAAATTACGAGCAAGAAACTTTCTAGTTGAAGAAAAATGTAACACCAAGAGACACCAAAACAGTGCCATTCCACAGATGACCAGGTATATAAACAATTACTTGAGGAAGTAGGTAGTCAGTGTTTTGAAATTATATTATATTTTGCCAATACATGATCATTATTGCGGCAAATTGTTCTTAATATTTGTATTTTATGTGTATTTTATGTGTAATGACACTTTGTATGTATGTTTTACTCACTGTATATTTTCAACTCTATGGTTGCAATTGTAAAAATGATATTAAATAAACCTATTATTATTATTATTATTATTACCTGAAAAACTATCGACTAATCAGCTTATTTTCTGTTTTGTATAAACTGTTCATTCAAATATTCACCAACCGGATAGGTACAACACTAGATTCAAATCAGCCAAGAGAACAAGCAGGTTTCCGAAGTGGGTATTCGACAACAGAACGTATGCAAGTTGTTAACCATGTAATTGAGGAAACAGATGAGTTAAAAGAAGCCCCTGTGAATGGCATTTATAGATTAGGAAAAGGTATTTGACTCGGTTGAAATTTCTGCTGTAATGAGAGCTATTTAAAAACAAGGAGTAGAAGATAATAATATACAAGTTTTAGAAGATATATATAACGATGGAACAGCAACAATAAAGCTCCACAGGGAAAGTGAGAAAATACCAATTAAGAAGGGTGAAAGCGACATACATTTTTAACTAAACTGTTTATAGCGTGCTTGGAAGACATATTTAGGAATCTTGAATGGGACAGTAAGGGAATAAATGTTAACGGAGAATACTTAACCCACTGAGCCCAAGCTAGTTATTAATATATGTACCACCAGGGACCAGCCGGTTTTGATTTTTTTTTTTATCCAGAAACAATAGCGAATGGGTTAGGAATGAAGGAAAAACCACAAAAAAACTATCAAAAAAATAAAAAATTGGTCATACGGAGCCCCCGAAAACGGATTTTACAAGAGTACAAAATTGAAGGCAGTAACACCCCAAATTCCGGTTTTTGCACGCTCACGCGCACGAAGTTGGACTTTGAGAATTTTCAACCATTGTTATGGTTGTGTGGGATACTTACACAGCTTCCATACAAATCTGAGCCCTCTAGGTGCCATAGGACCGAAGTAATTGGGACCCTAGTAACACTGACACAACTGTTGCGTCGCTGGGGTTTAGCGTTACATACATTGCTGACGCAAACGCTGCGTCGCTGGGGCTCAGTGGGTTCAGCAACCTCAGATATGCTGATGACATATTTCTTTTCAGTAACTCAGGGGAAGAGTTACAACAAATGATGGAAGATTTAAACAGAGAAAGCTTTAACCCTTAAAGATCGGGGCCGGACTTAAGTCCGGCTCCAATTTGCAGCAAGTTAAGGAGCATTATTAAGGTAAAATGGAAAATTACTAAAAATAAATACAAAACTATGTTTTATCATCTTGTGCAACTACAAAAAATAAAGATAGAAGATGAAGTGGTAGAATCAGTTGAAGAATATATATTCCTAGGCCAGGTTATAAATGCAAACCCAGAGAAATCAAGCGAATGATAGGTATGGGATGGAGCGCATTTGGTAAACAGAGATTTGTTATGAAAAGCAAGCTGTCCCCTTCAGTAAATAGGAAATTATAAAACTAATGTGTCATTCCTGTACTAATTTTTGGATCAGAAACTTGGAGTATAAAAAAGTGTCTATAACGTAAACTTAAGGGTACCCAAGAGGAATGGAGAGGATAATGTTAGGCATAACTTGGAGAGACAAGAAGAGAGCTACTTGAATAAGAGAACAAACAAAGGTAGAAGATATTCTCAAGACTATAAAACAGTGGAAATTATCCTGGGCAGGAAATTATAACAGATGGACAACTGGAACAACAGAATGGGAACCTAGAGATAGAGCTAGAGGAAGGGGACGAGTTGGAGGGATGAGATCCGAAAGTTTTCTGGGGTAGGATGGAACAGGCTAACATCTGATCAGTTAGAGTGGAAACGTTTGGGAGAGGCCTTTGTCCTGTAGTAGACTAACTCAGGCTGTTGATGATGGTGATGATGAATACTAATGTAAAGGGAATGTCAGTATAAAGACAAAGTAGAAGAAGGAAGATACAAAAATGTGGTTATACTTGCATTTCAATATGAAGTTTAATAGAACAATAGTATGCACAAGTAGATCATAGTTTAAAGTTACATGACCAATATTTACATGAGAGGTACAAACATGAGAGAATGAATGAAGATTTGAGGGGAGGTACGAGAGGAGGTTGACATGGTGAAACAGCAACTCAGAGATTCAATCAGTAGACAATTTCAACCAGTATGTTTGTTCTATGTGTATGAAGGAGACAAAATGCAAAAATGCCTGTAACAAGTATCTCCCCCAATGTTGAAAGAGTGACAGAGAGCCAAATTCAAGTTACGTTAGTCAAAATGTCTGGACACATGGAGCTTGAAGCAGTTTAAGTCATAGGATGAAGGAAAGACAGATTTAAGGAGAGAGTTGCAAATCTTGTTGAGTAATAAAATGACAGAAAACCGGTTCACTCTTGGATTAGAGAGTTGGACAGAATAGGGGTTGCAGTAACGCTCTGTAGGAGAGGAGGTATACACTGAGTATATACTGTACACACATATATGTTTACAGGATGTACATAATGTCTTGAACCAAATATGGGGACAGATGAAGTAGTAGGTGGTAAAAAAGAGGAATTGTAGAAGAAGGGAGAGTTTACGGGCTTGCCCAATATGCTACTGCAGGAGGTTTTTGTCGAGAAAAGAGAGTATGACACACACAGGACGGACAATAAATAACTCTTAAACAGTGTCTAATCAACAATTATTGTTGATTAGTTTAATTTAGGTTAGGACTATAATTATCAAGGCGCTGTTTTAGTTGGTCCTGGTAGAGTTGGTGCTACTTGAGACCTGATGATTGACATTTTCTGTTGATTAAGTTGTCAAGACTCCGGAGGCCAATGCAATATTTACTGTACAACCTCGTGTAGAAAAGAAAGTATTTTTAACGCGACGAATTCTACACTTCTAATACCTTTATCTCATATACTGTAGATGGCAACATAATTTTACACTTCTAATACCTTTATCTCATATACTGTAGATGGCAACATAATTTTACACTTCTAATACCTTTATCTCATATACTGTAGATGGCAACATAATTCTACACTTCTAATACCTTTATCTCATATACTGTAGATGGCAACATAATTCTACACTTCTAATACCTTTATCTCATATACTGTAGATGGCAACATAATTTTACACTTCTAATACCTTTATCTCATATACTGTAGATGGCAACATAATTCTACACTTCTAATACCTTTATCTCATATACTGTAGATGGCAACATAATTCTACACTTCTAATACCTTTATCTCATATACTGTAGATGGCAACATAATTCTACACTTCTAATACCTTTATCTCATATACTGTAGATGGCAACATAATTCTACACTTCTAATACCTTTATCTCATATACTGTAGATGGCAACATAATTCTACACTTCTAATACCTTTATCTCATATACTGTAGATGGCAACATAATTCTACACTTCTAATACCTTTATCTCATATACTGTAGATGGCAACATAATTCTACACTTCTAATACCTTTATCTCATATACTGTAGATGGCAACATAATTCTACACTTCTAATACCTTTATCTCATATACTGTAGATGGCAACATAATGAGTCAAACTGTTCTGGCAATACAATAGTCAGGTATATTTGATTTTAGGACCTAATTGGTATAAATTAAAATATATTTCAAAAAGGAAAAGAAAGACGGAGGAATCAGGTAGACAAAAAATGGGTGCTGGTTCAATGTGAGAATGAAAATTGTAAGAAAAAATTGAGAGACGCATATTATAAATTGAAATACTTGGTATAACACACTGAAAGGAAAAGAAGAAAAAAAAGAAAACACTGAAAAGACCAGAAAAAGATATTTCTATACTGAATATCTTTTTAACACCTTAAGAGCGGGTGGTGGAGTATATTTCACTGTGCCGCCCAGTGGGGGTTTTTACCATAAATGGGGTTGTTTCCGTGCTCTTTTTCATGCATAAACAAGACCCAGAGCATAATACAAGTATGTATCCCTGAAAGGGCGTAAATTTAGCTTTCCAATGACACCCGAACCATCCTTCTACGATCACTAGTTGTCTTGCAACGATCGTGCAACCGAAGGGCAAAATCGCTAAAATACGGTAATTTCTTTATATAATTACGTATGTAGCGAGGGAGTGAGGGTGGATGTAAGTGGAGTACATCTCAGTCGGTCCACGGCGGCCGTGGCGAGCGGTCATGAGGTAACTCAGGCTCCTCCCATCGCTCGTCTCTCTCTCAAAGCCAATATTGCGCCAAAATTGCACACAGACTTAAGTCGGGCCCCGCCACATAGTCAAAAATTTTCGATACAGACTTAAGTCGGGCCCAGATAGACAAGGGTTAATTGTCTATGTGTATGAAAGAGACAAAAGGCAAAGCTGCCAGTAACAAATGCCACTCCCAAAGTTGAAAGAGTGATAGAGAGTCAACTTCAAGATACGTTAGAGTTAAAATGTCCGGACCTGCAGACCTTGAAGCAGTCTAAATCATAGGATGAGGAAAAGAAAGATTGATATAAATATATATGTTATGCCCAGTGTTGAAATAGCAGCAGTAGAATCATCCCCTATAACAACGAAAACAACAGCATTCGCCACCAAAAATAACACACAAAGCAAGAGCGTAAAAGGAGGTATCAGCCACCCACGAGCCATACTTAGGGAGCATTCTGATCAGGTAAGCGCGGTTCCCATACCTCCGTTTGGGACGGACCTACGTTATCGATGACGTAGGTCCCGTTGGCCGTGAGTGCTCTCCCAGGAGTTAAAACTTCACGAGCGTGAAATCCAATGTTGCCACACTACCTCTTAGCTTGCCCAGTTGGGCTTTCTTTAAGTATAAATGGCAAATTATTCGTCTTTGTGGTACTGCTTGACACAATTTATCATGATGTGCACTATGTAAACAGTCAAAATATTGGAGAGTATTTAAAAAACATGAAATCCAAGTCAAACTAACGAGCACTAGCATCAAAAGAGGCAATGTACTTCAAGCCTAAATTTGTTGATTTCGGAATAAATATTACACAATATCCATAATTGGTCGTCGTGACAACATGCACAGCTATCAAATTACACTTTCTATACAACTCTGGCCTCACAAAATTGAAAGTATGAGACTATATAAAAATGTGGGCTACCTTTTCGCTTTACTCCTGGGCTATAAACATTGGCAGTACTTCAGAACTCGCCCAAAATTGTGTCCGTGGCGGAGAGGGCTAGTGTTTATCTTGTTTACATTATAAATACGCACTATACGTACATTCTGTGTGTGTATGCATAGGCTATAGGGTGTGTACTATTCATTGGCGACCAGTACATGCCAATATAATATATCATGGGTACCATAAATATACGTAATTGTCTTCCGTCGTCCGTCCAAAGTTAAATCCAAGTCAACTTCTCTGTGACAGGATCCGGGATCAGAAGCGAGCGAAACGGAGAACAATAGACCTCGGGTCCCGCTCGCCAGAGCCCACGCGTGAAGGGGCCTACATCATCGATGACATAGGTCCATCCCTAACGGAGGTCAAAATGGAGGTATGGGAACCGCGCTGTAGACTATGGTCAGTCCCTCTATTCACACCTAGGTGCTCTCTCATCAATACCATCAGAGAAAGGGGAGCTATCAATGCCCTTACTACCCTAGGAGGAAAAGATCCCAACCTATCAGGAAAAGTCATAACTATGGCAGAAAAAGTAAGAGTAAAAAGTAACCCCTTCTCCCACTCTAGGCACGACGCTAGTTCTCCAGGTCACTCAACTGGATCCCAACCAATGTTTGATACTAGGTCTCCTTCTATGTTAGATACTAGGGATAGCTCTATGCTCGAGGCTAGATTTGTGACTTGTGCAACTGACACAAGGGCAGTCTTTCTTTTCTGAGATTCACCTCTACACTGTCTGCTGTTATGAGTGGTCCGATACCTCCTTGGGATTACAGTCCATTACCTTTGCCATTCGAGACCCAGAACAAGGAAGAGAAAAGACCCCTGACCCCTCACGCAGAGAAAAGCCTGTCCGAGAATCCTCTCCACCCCACCTAGAGTAGAAGTTCTGCTTCCCCGCCCTCGACACCAGGAAAATCTATCGTGTTTGAATAAGTATAAATTGTCTCTGTTTCATAAAGTCTCTCTTTTACTAAGCGAATATCGACCCTTCAGGTAACACATCACATCCTCTATCCTTGCCTAGATATATTATATTCTATACGTACCATGATCACACACCTTCTATGCCGACTTCGTTGAGCATATAATATAATTAGTTAACTTCATCATTACAACACCCGAGAAACATACGATTTGAGCTAATTCATGATAATAAATTCCTGAGAGAGAAACCTCTGTCTAAGAGGACAGACTGTGCTGTAAACATAGAATATAGATATATTTGAGACGAGAGAGAAAACCGTAATGAACGAGAGACTAATCTAAAATATATAGATAGCTAAGAAGTGCAAGTCATAATAGTTGTAGTAAATCTATCTAATTCGCAAATTACCATTTCCCTGTGCAGTAATCTATTAAGTTTATTTATTAGTAAATAATCACAAACGTATATTAGAGTAAACTTGTTCAGGCGTTGACCAGACCACGTGTAGACCCCAAGTATATTCCACTATTAATGTTATGTATTCTATTGCTTGTATATTATTATGAAGTTTATGTTGTATGTGATATTCTGTTGCTTGTATATTATTATGAAGTTTATGTTGTATGTGATATTCTGTTGCTTGTATATTATTATGAAGTTTATGTTGTATGTGATATTCTGTTGCTTGTATATTATTATGAAGTTTATGTTGTATGTGATATTCTGTTGCTTGTATATTATTATGAAGTTTATGTTGTATGTGATATTCTGTTGCTTGTATATTATCATGAAGTTTATGTTGTATGTGATATTCTGTTGCTTGTATATTATTATGAAGTTTATGTTGTATGTGATATTCTGTTGCTTGTATATTATTATGAAGTTTATGTTGTATGTGATATTCTGTTGCTTGTATATTATTATGAAGTTTATGTTGTATGTGATATTCTGTTGCTTGTATATTATTATGAAGTTTATGTTGTATGTGATATTCTGTTGCTTGTATATTATTATGAAGTTTATGTTGTATGTGATATTCTGTTGCTTGTATATTATTATGAAGTTTATGTTGTATGTGATATTCTTGTGTTATTACCTCCTGTGAATAAAATACGGGTTTGTACTATTAGTATACCTTGATTTCCTGGTGTTTACTCGGAATTGTATACCACTAAATGTACTTCTTTCCGTTGACTGAAGACCACAAGAACAAAAGTCCTAGCACATTAATAAGAATATATATATATATATATATATATATATATATATATATATATATATATATATATATATATATATATATATATATATATATATA
The DNA here is from genome assembly GCA_032716605.1 of Paralithodes platypus. Lineage (NCBI taxonomy): Eukaryota > Metazoa > Arthropoda > Malacostraca > Decapoda > Lithodidae > Paralithodes > Paralithodes platypus. The sequence goes on along the minus strand of CM064560.1, from coordinate 12,457,864 downwards.
TATATATATATTTTTTTTTTTTTTTTTTTTTTTTTTTTTTTTATTATTACGCTAGGATATATAGAACACTTATCTTCTGATCTAACTACCATTTCCAATTGGGGAAGAGAAAACCTTGTTGCCTTTAATGCTTCCAAAACCCAATGTATCCATCTATCTACCTGTCATGAACTTCCACAGGACTATCCCTTATACTTCAACAATACAAAAATCAACCCTTCATCTTCTCTTAGTATTCTCGGTGTCTCTTTCTCTTCTGTTCTCTCTTGGAAGGACCATATTACCAGTCTTGCTAAGGCGGCCTCTCAGAAGCTGGGAGTGCTCAACCACCTCAATGGGTTCTTTACCCATGCACAGTTTCCTTCTTTCTACAGAGGCACTGTGGGTCCTTGTATTGAGTATTGTTCACATGTGTGGGGAGGTTCCTCTCACACTGCACTCCTAGACAAAGTAGAAAGGACATCGTTTTGTAACATTAACTCCCGTCCACTCACCGACTCTCTGCAATCTCTCTCTCTTCGCCGCAATGTTGCATCTCTCTCGCTATTCTATCACTACAATAATAATTAGTGTTCCTCAGAGCTCTCTCAGTGCACACCACCTCCTCTAAGTAGGGTATATGTAGTACCCGTCTTCCAACACAATCCCACCTCTACTCTGTGCAACTCTCCAACTCAAGAGTGAAACAATACTCCCAATCTTTCTTCTATTCAACAGTGGAGCTCTGGAACTCCCTCCCTGAATCTATCTTTCCCTCATCCTATGACTTAAATTGATTCAAATTCCATGTGTCCAGGCATTTTGGCTCAACTGTTGATTGATTTTGGCCCTGTCACTCTATCAACTTTGGGGGAGGCACTCGTCACAGGCAGTTTTGCTTTTTGTCTACCTCATCCACATAGAAAGAAACAATATATATATATATATATATATATATATATATATATATATATATATATATATATATATATATATATATATATATATATCTATATATATATATATATATATATATATATATATATATATATATATATATATATATATATATATATATATATATATATATATATATATATATATATATAATAATAATGAAGAAATGACAATTAACACGCCATTATTTTTAGATAGTGGTAGAGCACTGTCGTCCTGTTTGTGGGTCCCGATTTCGACTCCCGGTAGTTGCAATCATTTCGACTCCCGGTAGTTGCAATCATTTATTATTTCGACTCCCGGTAGTTGCAATCATTTCGACTCCCGGTAGTTGCAATCATTCATTATTTCGACCCCCGGTAATTGCAATAATTTCGACTCCCGGTAGTTGCAATCATTCATTATTTATTAACCCTACACATCACATTGTGTAAGTGGTTAAATGTTAAGGACGTTTGTAGAAATAATTATATATATATATATATATATATATATATATATATATATATATATTAAGTTATCTCACAAATACACGTGAGCCACTAAATGTTTTAATCTCTCAGTGGGGTTCGAACCGCCGACCGTCAGGACGATAGCCGACGCTTTAACCAACTGCCGTGGTGGAGTTGGTTAAAGCATCGGCTATCGTCCTGACGGTCGGCGGTTCGAAACCCACTGAGATATTAAACAAAAAATATATATATATACCCGGTATATTTTATATATATATATATATATATATATATATATATATATATATAGATATAAGTATATATATATATACTGTATATATATATATATATATATATATATATATATATATATATATATATATATATAAATAATTTTATATGTTCCAGTAGATAAAGTATATCTTACAAATATTTGTGAGCTACTAAATGTTTTTATACTCCAAGCCGGACTCGAACCACCGACAGTCAGGACGAGTGTCCATGCTTATATCCACTACATCACTGCGTGATAAAGGATATTTAACCTGTTCCTATTCATTTTAAGGAGAAGGGAAAACCTACTTTGAGGATGTTTTTCTATTCATACACTAGTTGTAGGATCCATATTCCTGGATATCATACAGGGATTTTTACAAATACCCCCAAGCAACTCAGGTTGAAGTGATATAATTTAATTCTCGCCCAGCCAAACACTCGTCCTGCCCGTCGGTGGTTCGAGTCCGTCTGGGAGAATACAAACATTTAGCAGCTCACGTGTATTTGTGAGATATAGGATACTTGATATTTAAGACTCTCGTGTTTGGCTGGACGAGAATTATATGATATCACTTCAACCCGAGTTGCTTGGGAGAACTTGTAAAAATCCCTGTATGGTATCTTGGAATATGGATCCTACGAGTTATGTATGAATTGTAATATATTATCCAAGTAGGATTTCTCTTCTCCTTAATATTAATAGGAAAAAGTTAAGTATCCTTTATCACGCCGTGGTGTTGTGGGTAATGGACACTCGTCCTGACTGTCGGTGGTTGGAGTTCAGCTGGGAGCATAAGGAAAAATATAATAATAGCGTTTAGGCCCTAAATCGCTGCACATCACTAGCTTGTGTATTGACCAACCTATTGTTTACCTCCCTGGTCATGGACTTTGTGGTGCAACTGTACTGTCGTGAGCGTATATACACTTATTCCTATTTTGTAGCCTCCAAAACCAAGCTCTGAAGCTTTTTGCCATTAATAGAGTAGTGTATTGACACGTTTGCGTTCGATGGTTATTCAAATGGGTGCTTCGCCATTTATGTTCTTGACTGTACCTTTGACCTTTCCTCACACTTTCTTCCCTGACTTTCCATTTTGTTACTTTGCGCTTAGGTCTTTGGAAATAAAACCATTTAATTTTATGGCTTTAGATAACTTCGAAGGAATTTGTCCTAATGGCCTTTTCCCTCTATTTCTGATAAAGATCGGTGATATCTTGCCTCCCAATTAGCGGTAAAATTTAGCTAATATCAGCCTGTCTCCCACGGAATTTGCTTTCTATGTGTATGAAGGAAACAAAAGGCAGGAGAAAATTTGCCATTTCTTGAGTTGGAGAGCTGGACAGAATAGGGGTGGCACTGTGTTGAAAGACAGGTGCCTCGCACTCGCCGCACGGGATTGGGTATGCACTGAGAGAGCTCTGAAGAACACTGATTGTTGTAATAGTGATAGACGAGTGAAAGAGATGCAACAATACGGCGTGTAGAATAGATTGTGGGAAACTACTAATAGGAAGTGAATTGATGAGGCGAAAATCTTTTGACTCTACTCTTTCGAGAAGTGTGGTATGGGTGGAACCTCCCCACACATGCGAACAATACTCGATACATGGACGCACCGTGCCCCTATGCAGAACAAAAAGTTGTGCGGGGGTGAAGAACCCACGGAGATGGTTGAGCACACCTAATCTCTTGGAAGCTGTCTTAGCAAGAGTGGTAATATGATCTTTCCATGAAAGGTCTGGTGAAAAACATGCACCATGAGTATTGAGAGAAGATGAAGGATTGATTTGTGTATTGTTGAAGAATAAATTATAGTCTTATGGAAGATTGCGACGATTAGTTAAATGGATAAATTGGGTCTTGGAGCCATTGAAAGTAACAAGAATTTATCTGCCCTAAACAGAAATAATTGTTAGATCAGAAGATAGGCTTTCTATGGCCTCGTTACGTAACCTTTGGAGTGATCCCATGCTTGGTTGATGTGAAAAATTAGTTGAATAGTGTAAGGTAGATTCATCAGCATATGAGTGGATGAGACTAAAGGTACAGTTGAGGAGATCATTAATGAATATTAGAAAGAGAACTGGAAACTACAGAACCCTGAGGAACACCAGACTTGATAGGTTGAGGAAGTGAGTGATGGACGTCCACAACTGCAGCTATGGAACGGTCAGATTGGAAGTTAGAGATAAAGGCACAGATAGAGAGATAAAAACCGAAGGAGCGTAGTTAGGAAATTAGCGATTTGTGTGAGACTCTATCGAATGCTTTCAATATGTCTAGCGCAAAAGAAAAAGTTTCACCGAAGTCCCAAAAGGAGGATGACCAAGAGTTAGTAAGATAAGAAAGGAGATCGCCAGTAGAGCGACCCTAAAGAAAACCATAATGGTGATCTGAAAGTAGACTATGGGAAGAAAAATGCTTAAGAATTTTGAAATAAGGATAGGCCTAGTTTAAAAAACTTGAGAGATGCAAGAAATGAGAGCAATTGTACGATAATATGAGGTTTGAGAGTGGTCACCCTTCTTTGGAATAGGTTGAATGAGAGCAAACTTCCAGCAAGAAAGAAAGACGTTAGAGGAAAGGCAGAGACGAAAGAGATTGCCTAGGCAGGAGGTCAGCACTGAAGAACATTTTTTGAGTGCATCAGGAGGAAAGCTATCCAGTCCGTACGCCTTCTTAGTATTAAGCCCAGAGAGGGCAGAAAGTACATCCGTAGAAGAGATTATGATCTTAGGCATAAGTAAGTGAGAGGAAGGTGGAGAGGGTGCAATAGCACTGGAATCATCCAAGGTGGAGTTGTTGGCGAAAGATTGAGCGAAGAGTTTAGCTTTCTTAGAGGAAGATGTGACGGTGGTGCCGTCAGAGTGGAACAGAAGAGGGAAAGACAAGGAAGTAAAATTGTTGGAGAGGTTTTTGGCTAGATGCCAGAAAGGTTGGGAAGAGCTAGAGTTGGAAAGTTCAGAAAATCTGTTATTGATGAAAGAGTTTTTGGCTAGTCGAAGAACAGATTTGGCTTGATTCCGGGCAGAAACATAAAAAGCACAAGATTCTTGAATTTGAAGGCGACGGTACCGTTTGAATGCTTCCTCCTTATTGCGGACAGCAGTAGAACAAGCGTGAGTAAACCAAGATTTTTTGCATTAGACTGAGAAAAAGAAAATTGAATGTATGCCTCCATGCCTGAGAAGATTAGCTAGTAGATGTGCTCAGTATTCTCCGAGGGTTCCCGGCCAAAAAGTAATTCCATGGGAAATCAAAGAAATACTGCCAAAGAGCCTCCCAGTCGCTAGCGCCAAGATGCCACCGATTAGAGGGGTCAGAAGGCAATACTGGAGAGATAGGACAGGTAACAGAGGTTGTGATCAGAGGAGCCCAACGGAGAGAAAAGATTTACAGTGTAAGCGGAAGGATTAGAGGTTAGAAATAGGTCAAGAATGTTGGGACGATCTCCAGGGCGGTCCAGGATATGGGTTGGGTGTTGAACTAACTGCTCTAGGTCATTTAGGAGAGAAAAGATTTAGGCTTGTTCATCAGGTTGGTCAGTAAAATGAGAGGAGATGCATAGGTGGTGGTGAACATTGAAATCTCCTAAGATGGCGATTTCAAGAAGGATAAGATGGATTGAATGTGTTCCACTTTAGAAGTATGGTAGTCAAAGAATTTTGGAATGTCAGTAACATTAAGGGAGAGATAAACAACACAGATATATTTAGTGAGAGAGTGACAAGATAGCTTAAGCCAGAGAGTTGAAAATTCAGAAGAGCCAAAGTTGGGAACACGAGAGCAAGAAAGATTGTTGCATATGTACACACAACATCCACGTGTGCATTAGAGATAGTAGGAGGTTACAGAAAAGGGTTTGCTGTCAGTAGTCTCAGACAACTGGGTCTCAGTGAAAATGAGAAAATCAGGGTTGGCAGAGGAGAGGTGGTGTTCAACAGAGTGGAAATTAGAGGAAAGGCCACGAATGTTGCAGAGATTTAGTGCAACATCACCTGCATCTTTGATTTGGTCAATAGTAAGATTATCGTCACCACTTGCTTTACCTCTCTTTGCGTCTCTTACAGCTGTCCTAACTTCTCCTATTGTTACGACGGGTACTGGTACATATATGTTTACATGTTCCTGAATTATGTCACTGCTGTATTGCTTAGTATAAAATGATTAAGCTACCTTGATTATTTCACCTCTGTTATTAGTTACTTCGCCATTTGAGTTTCCTTTGGCTAACCATTTGACTTTCCACTATACCAAGCCTTCTCTTAGTTGTTTTCATACGTACACCATTTCTTAAAGTCTCTCCAAAATTGGTCATATTAAGTGATCGGATATATTCAGTCTTTTTCTTGTTGATGGTCTTAGTTAGTTATGCTGCTTCAATCTTGTCTCTGGTTGTTTTAATTGTCATATTCCTTCTCTTCTTCAAAAGATCCTTCGTTTCTTCTGAAAGTTTACTACAAATGTTCTTGCCTGCTTTTTCTGCTACATTCAGAGATCCTTTCTTATATGATTTTGGTAAAGTTTGCATTCATTTCTTCTACCGTCTCCTCTAATCTGCCAACTAAGTCTACATTGGTTAGATATTTTTCCTTTGCCCCTCAACTTTCTCTTCATAATTGCTGAGGGGCACAGGGCCCTGGGTGGGGCTTTGGTTTCCCAGGTGTTTCCGCACCCTCCTCAGCTCCCCGCCATGGAGTGGCTTCGGTCACCCAGGCTTTATTGTGGTCGGCAGGGAGGGTTCTGTGGGGGCGCTCAGTTATGGCCTTGGCCTTGCTCGGGGCCTTGGGGCTGTTCGGCCAGGCAGCTTGGGGAACAACAACAACAACAACATTGGTTAGATTGTAGAAACCAATCGAGCAGAGCAATACCTAGGGGAGGCTGTATGTGCATGTGATAAGGAGTTGGTTGAACTTCTGCTTCATTTGGCTGGCTTTCCTCATTGTTTCAGTTTGTCTCACCTATACAGAGAGTAATCGAGCAAACTCTGACACCTCCTCCTATTTATTTCACTACACTAAACAAGGACACCACACTTCTTTCCAATGAACCAACACAAATGTATTAATTCGTTTAGATTTTGGGGAGACACTTGTTACAGGCAGCTTTGCCTCTTGTCTCCTTCATACACATAGGAATGTTTTCTTTGAATATCTATTCTGAATATCCAAGCTAAACTCTTCAGTGTGCATAAGTTGGGTTTGGTACTTCTAACTAACTTGTTTCTTTCTTTCTTGAGGCTTAGCCCTACTGGACATCTCACCATTGTGTGGTCACTTCCAACATTCACTTTGTTCAGTACTCCTACGTCTCTCATAGTACCTGGTTTGTCGGTAAGGATAAAGTCATTTTCATTCTCGGTTATTTCATTAGGACCTTTTCATGTCCATTTCCTGCTAGCTATCTTTTGGAATAATTTATTCGTGATCTTTAGCCGGTTTCATTCTGCAAAGTCCACAAGCGTGACTCCTCTGTCATTCTGCAAAGTCCACAAGCGTGACTCCTCTGTCATTCTGCAAAGTCCACAAGCGTGACTCCTCTGTCATTCTGCAAAGTCCACAAGCGTGACTCCTCTGTCATTCTGCAAAGTCCACAAGCGTGACTCCTCTGTCATTCTGCAAAGTCCACAAGCGTGACTCCTCTGTCATTCTGCAAAGTCCACAAGCGTGACTCCTCTGTCATTCTGCAAAGTCCACAAGCGTGACTCCTCTGTCATTCTGCAAAGTCCACAAGCGTGACTCCTCTGTCATTCTGCAAAGTCCACAAGCGTGACTCCTCTGTCATTCTGCAAAGTCCACAAGCGTGACTCCTCTGTCATTCTGCAAAGTCCACAAGCGTGACTCCTCTGTCATTCTGCAAAGTCCACAAGCGTGACTCCTCTGTCATTCTGCAAAGTCCACAAGCGTGACTCCTCTGTCATTCTGCAAAGTCCACAAGCGTGACTCCTCTGTCATTCTGCAAAGTCCACAAGCGTGACTCCTCTGTCATTCTGCAAAGTCCACAAGCGTGACTCCTCTGTCATTCTGCAAAGTCCACAATCGTGACTCCTCTGTCATTCTGCAAAGTCCACAATCGTGACTCCTCTGTCATTCTGCAAAGTCCACAATCGTGACTCCTCTGTCATTCTGCAAAGTCCACAATCGTGACTCCTCTGTCATTCTGCAAAGTCCACAATCGTGACTCCTCTGTCATTTCCATAATATATTCCAAAGTTAAATATAACTGTTTTACCAACTTCTATCTGACCTACTTTTTCATTAAAGTCTCCGATTAACCAAATGTTGTCAATCCGAGTCCTTGTGGAATGCCAGGTGGAGATTTGAGAGGGACTGCATGCAGTTTATGTATATATCAAAAGGGCATTTCAGTCAGTGTATCAGGAAACATTGTGGTAGCTTTACTGACTCTGTGGGATAGATGCAGTGATTAATGATCTGGTGTCAACTCGTGCATGGACTGGATACTCTGTCTCCATTCTTGCTTCCAGACATTCGACCAACCAGTTTGCCTGTCATCCCTGGATGGATGAATGCATGTATGTATGTATGTATGACAATAAAATATAGCGTAAGTAAAGTATGTAAATTAATATATATATTTTTCCATTAAATAAACATATTAACCTTAGGCACAGATTTGATTAATATTAGGAAGCATAATGTTCTTCGCACGTTTAGAGTAAGACAAAATGCAGCTGAACATTGTGTGTACATGAAAGTGTAGTGAAGAAATACAGTTACAACGTTTTATGGGGGGTCACCGGATTTTTTTTATCTTTCTCTCCTTTTTTCTCTTTCCCTGGCTTGTATCCATTCGGCCCCATTCAGACAACTGTTTTAAGACGTTTATCCCCATCCAGGTGTCGATTTCTTCCTGGCGAGCGATAGCGAGTCAGCATTGTATGGATAAATCCGGCTTCGCCAGAGACATTTTTCTATCGAAAAATGTACAATTTTAGCTTGCTGTCAAAACAAATATATATATATATGCTGGCTCGCTACCACTCGCCAGGAAAATATTGACACCTGGATGGGGGTAAACGTTTTAAAATAGTAGGCTGAATGGGGCCGAATGGATACAAGCCAGAGAGAGAGGGAGAGAAAGAGAAAAAAGCGAGGTGGGCTCCCTTAAAAGTATCAGTGCATGGGGCCCATGTTAGTTGATCAATATAATATAATTGGGTCAATGATGCGGTGGTCGGTCGTTGATCAATAATATAATATAATGGGGTCAATGATGCGGTGGTCGGTCGTTGATCAATAATATAATATAATGGGGTCAATGATGCGGTGGTCGGTCGTTGATCAATAATATAATATAATGGGGTCAATGATGCGGTGGTCGGTCGTTGATCAATAATATAATATAATGGGGTCAATGATGCGGTGGTCGGTCGTTGATCAATAATATAATATAATGGGGTCAATGATGCGGTGGTCGGTCGTTGATCAATAATATAATATAATATAATGGGGTCAATGATGCGGTGGTCGGTCGTTGATCAATAATATAATATAATGGGGTCAATGATGCGGTGGTCGGTCGTTGATCAATAATATAATATAATATAATGGGGTCAATGATGCGGTGGTCGGTCGTTGATCAATAATATAATATAATGGGGTCAATGATGCGGTGGTCGGTCGTTGATCAATAATATAATATAATATAATGGGGTCAATGATGCGGTGGTCGGTCGTTGATCAATAATATAATATAATGGGGTCAATGATGCGGTGGTCGGTCGTTGATCAATAATATAATATAATATAATGGGGTCAATGATGCGGTGGTCGGTCGTTGATCAATAATATAATATAATATAATGGGGTCAATGATGCGGTGGTCGGTCGTTGATCAATAATATAATATAATAATGGGGTCAATGATGCGGTGGTCGGTCGTTGATCAATAATAATATAATATAATGGGGTCAATGATGCGGTGGTCGGTCGTTGATCAATAATATTTAATATAATGGGGTCAATGATGCGGTGGTCGGTCGTTGATCAATAATATAATATAATATAATGGGGTCAATGATGCGGTGGTCGGTCGTTGATCAATAATATAATATAATATAATGGGGTCAATGATGCGGTGGTCGGTCGTTGATCAATAATATAATAATAATGGGGTCAATGATGCGGTGGTCGGTCGTTGATCAATAATATAATATAATGGGGTCAATGATGCGGTGGTCGTCGGTCGTTGATCAATAATATAATATAATATAATGGGGTCAATGATGCGGTGGTCGGTCGTTGATCAATAATATAATATAATATAATGGGGTCAATGATGCGGTGGTCGGTCGTTGATCAATAATATAATATAATGGGGTCAATGATGCGGTGGTCGGTCGTTGATCAATAATATAATATAATATAATGGGGTCAATGATGCGGTGGTCGGTCGTGTCGGTCGTTGATCAATAATATAATATAATATAATGGGGTCAATGATGCGGTGGTCGGTCGTTGATCAATAATATAATATAATGGGGTCAATGATGCGGTGGTCGGTCGTTGATCAATAATATAATATAATATAATGGGGTCAATGATGCGGTGGTCGGTCGTTGATCAATAATATAAATATAATGGGGTCAATGATGCGGTGGTCGGTCGTTGATCAATAATATAATATAATATAATGGGGTCAATGATGCGGTGGTCGGTCGTTGATCAATAATATAATATAATATAATGGGGTCAATGATGCGGTGGTCGGTCGTTGATCAATAATATAATATAATATAATGGGGTCAATGATGCGGTGGTCGGTCGTTGATCAATAATATAATATAATATAATGGGGTCAATGATGCGGTGGTCGGTCGTTGATCAATAATATAATATAATATAATGGGGTCAATGATGCGGTGGTCGGTCGTTGATCAATAATATAATATAATATAATGGGGTCAATGATGCGGTGGTCGGTCGTTGAAAGTATTCTACAATATACTTGATAATAATTATGTGAGCTCATTTGGCAAAAACAATCGATACCTTAAAACGAAAATATATTGCTATAGGTGGCTTAAGGGGACTACACACCCTCCGACACAAATATATTCCAATAGGTGGCTTAAGGGGACTACACACCCTCCGACACAAATATATTGCTATAGGTGGCTTAAGGGGACTACACACCCTCCGACACAAAATATAGGTGGCTTAAGGGGACTACACACCCTCCGACACAAATATATTGCTATAGGTGGCTTAAGGGGACTACACACCCTCCGACACAAATATATTGCTATAGGTGGCTTAAGGGGACTACACACCCTCCGACACAAATATATTGCTATAGGTGGCTTAAGGGGACTACACACCCTCCGACACAAAAAATAATACTAACAAATCAAATATTATATCTTTCATCTCGATACTTTTAGGGTATAATCAAATTATCAATGCCGACTTTGTGGGAGCATGAGAATGTGGTACGTCATGACATCATGACGTCACAACGTCATGATGTCATGATGTTGTCACAACTTCTTGCGGTCTTATTATTTGTCCTAGAGACACCTGCTGTTACATGTAAATACTCGAATACCATACGAAGAGCATGTAATTTAGTTTGCTTAAAATGTCCAATACATCATGAGATATCGAGGTCATAAAATGTACGTCGTGCGCGACGTCGCGAAAATCGCGATTTTGTTTAATAAAATTCCCCCTGATACTCAAGTTTTTCACTTTATCGAAAAAAGAAAAAAAATTACACGATGAAGGCACAACCAATATGTGTTAACATGAGCGTTTACAAGCAGCTCCAATACAATACAATGGAGTTGTTACACTTGGAAGTTTCCAATATAATATACAATACAATGGAGTTGTTACACTTGGAAGTTTCCAATATAATATGATTGTCGGAAATCGCAGACGAAAATAAAATATATATAACATCTCAATTATTTGGTGGTGTGTCATGACAAAATGGCTAAGTTACTCATAAAAACTAAGTTTTATGATTTAGGTATTAGAAGAAAAAGTAAACTAGCCAGTAGTTTAGGGTAAACTAGGAATTGTCTATATGGAACCTCTTATATTACGTACCATAGGCGTATATCAGTGTTTTTTTTTGGGGGGTGGGGGTATTGATGTCATAGTGATGGCATATGGGTGTTTATGCCCTCTTATGTTATTCTCCATTGTTGAAAGAAGCATTTTAGACCCGCCCCCAAAAAACAAATCATGACATTTTGGTTGTGTGTGTCTGGGGGGGGGGGGGGGGGGGGGGGTCATACGGTTGTGTATGCCCTCCTATGCTATTCTCCTATGTTGAAAGTAGCATTTTAGAAAAACAAAAAAAATCATGAAATTTTGGACTGGGGGTGTGTGTAGCCAGCCACCTTAAGGGGATATGGACCGTTTTTTTTTGGACTATTAATTCCTGTATTCCTTTATTTCTTAGTTTCCTCGCTACACCTCCATCAAACTAAGAAAAACACCCCCTAGACCCCCTTTTAAGATAAATTTGTAAATTTTTCGGCAGAAAAATGTCCCGGCCGAAGGCCGGTTCCTCTTAAAATTACAGGCTCGCTATCGCTCGCCTGGAAAAAATCGACACCTAAATGGCACAAAAAGTCTTAAAATTGACAACTAAATTGGGCGAAAGGTGTTAAAATCGCCAAACAATGACCGAAACTATAATCTCAAAACAAATGGGGCTGAACACGAGGGAGAAAGGGGATCAGAAAAACGGCCCACCTCCCCTTAAACATGAATGATGATTGATAGAATGAGACGGAATGGGAAGGAGTAGTAGTAGACAGGGAAAAATCTATAACAACAACAACAACAACAACAACAACAACAACGACAACAACAACAACAACAACAACAACAACGACAACAACAACAACACCAACAACAACAACAACAACAACACGTACTATATTAACCCGTGCAGTACCGGTGACGTCCTCTTCATTATATTCTGGCAACTATTAGACGCTATTTATTCAGTTTAGAAATTACCTCGACCCATTAAAAGACTACAGACAATCTCAATTAATCATTTTAGCTGCCATCTATCCTTCCTAAGCTTCATAAAAACGTCTAAATACAGCTATAATATAATACAACACACGTCCCTGGTACTCAAAGGGTTAATACAGCTATAATATAATACAACACACGTCCCTGGTACTCAAAGGGTTAATACAGCTATAATATAATACAACACAAGTCCCTGGTACTCAAAGGGTTAATACAGCTATAATATAATACAACACACGTCCCTGGTACTCAAAGGGTTAATACAGCTATAATATATACAACACACGTCCCTGGTACTCAAAGGGTTAATACAGCTATAATATAATACAACACACGTCCCTGGTACTCAAAGGGTTAATACAGCACACGTCGCTGGTACTCAAAGGGTTAATACAGCTATAATATAATATAAGACACGTCGCTGGTACTGAAAGGGTTAATACAGCTATAATATAATATAAGACACGTCGCTGGTACTGAAAGGGTTAATACAGCTATAATATAATACAACACACGTCCCTGGTACTCAAAGGGTTAATACAGCTATAATATAATACAACACACGTCCCTGGTACTCAAAGGGTTAATACAGCTATAATATAATACAACACACGTCCCTGGTACTCAAAGGGTTAATACAGCTATAATATAATACAACACACGTCCCTGGTACTCAAAGGGTTAATACAGCTATAATATAATACAACACACGTCCCTGGTACTCAAAGGGTTAATACAGCACACGTCCCTGGTACTCAAAGGGTTAATACAGCTATAATATAATACAACACACGTCCCTGAACTCAAAGGGTTAATACAGCTATAATATAATACAACACACGTCCCTGGTACTCAAAGGGTTAATACAGCTAGAATATAATATAACACACGTCGCTGGTACTCAAAGGGTTAATACAGCTATAATATAATACAACACACGTCCCTGGTACTCAAAGGGTTAATACAGCTATAATATAATACAACACACGTCCCTGGTACTCAAAGGGTTAATACAGCTATAATATAATACAACACACGTCCCTGGTACTCAAAGGGTTAATACAGCTATAATATAATACAACACACGTCCCTGGTACTCAAAGGGTTAATACAGCTATAATATAATACAACACACGTCCCTGGTACTCAAAGGGTTATACAGCTTATAATACACATGTCCCTGGTACTCAAAGGGTTAATACAGCTATAATATAATACAACACACGTCCCTGGTACTCAAAGGGTTAATACAGCTATAATATAATACAACACACGTCCCTGGTACTCAAAGGGTTAATAACACAATTATTGTTGTGTACACCGAATAGATAATACAGTAATTGATGATATACTGTATATGATAGTAGTAATTGATGATATACTGTATATGATAGTAGTAATTACATTAATAACACACCTAAAGACACATATTTAGTAATACAATATATATTTGTTAATCATAGGTATAATTCTCCAGTGGCATAGTCTGCTTACCTACCGACGAATATCTACCATATATCAAGACAGTACTTGATACAATAATTGTTCCTCATGGGAAAACATACATACACATATTATTCAAACGAAAAGTATGTGTATGTTACAATTACAGCTGACTGGAACATTATGTTTAATACTACAGATAACGAGTAGAAGCGGATGGGAGTATCAACTAATTATAAATTATATTTTTCGTATGATATTCATATGAAAGCATAAAAGTGACTATTTGCCATGATTAATAGATCAAATTAAGAGTTGCAAATTAAATTAGTTATATTCTAGAAGTCTATGGCATACATTAAATTATAATCCGCATTAACATGAGGTCAGGAGACATCCTGACGACGTATACAGACTAAACACACATACCAAAGCCACTCCAACAGCTTCCTATCTCTCCAACTCTCCCCTCTCCCCCTATCTCCCCTCTCTACACTCTTCAGAAAAATAGGAAATGTAGAATGCAGATAGGAGGTGCCGTTGTAAAGGCTTATCCCTCAATACCTTCATCTGATATGATCTGAAGAAGACAATTCTTGAATACACTGTTAGAGAAAAAATATATAACTTTATTTTAATCCATCCCAGTTTAACTAATTGCAATATCTGAACTCACCTGGTGAATACAAACAAATATATATATAGAGAGAGGAAACACATAATTGAGCACTACCGTCAATCTCCTAAGTACTTTCATAAATTATCATATATTATTATTCAACAAAAAAATAACTCCCTCAGCCTCACAAAAACTGTTTAAAAGATTTTGCCAAAGTTTGATTAATTGATACCCATGACTGGCAATATATTCATTATATTGTAGTGTATTAACCGTATCACAGATCCAATACATGGACACTCAACAGTGATTTAGAGAGACACACCAACTCCTTTGGTAATAAGTGTTTTCGCAGGATCATGGGACACCATTGATATGATCACATAACAAACCAGAAACTACTCTCTGAAACTGGTCCGAGATACATTGGGTGGCTCGCCTCCCTGAAGTTGATCCTGCTCAAGTGGTGGTTTGTATGGGTATCAACCCTGAGTGGAGGAGACCTTTGAGTAAACCATGCATGTGGTTCAATGGCTGAGGAAACTCAGTAATTAATGTTGGGACTTACACTTGGTTAATATCGAATCGTGGCATGATCCCTCGTGCAGAGAGAACCTTGAGAGTCGGAAGGTGAGTGCAGCTACGGCGTAGAACTCTTTGACTGGTTGATTGATTGATAATAAAGTATCATAGATAAGTTATTATTTAATCTAAATTGGAAAGACAAATCATGTAAGAAAGGCATAGCAACACAATTATTGTCGGTATTATTGTGGTGAACATATTTGCATAACACATAACGCTGAGCTTCTTTAAACAAAAATAACACTTACAAATAGCGAATGAATAAAGCTGGGTAGAGGATTAACTTATCTGTATGAGATCGAAACACCTGTGAAGATTGTGTCTAACGCTATTATAACAGTTCTTGATCTAAAAGTAATACCTAGGCAATTCCCTTATCATGAAGCAAGCATAATGAGTGCATCAATGTTAATAATAAAGCAAATTTAATGTATTAGGACACATTGATATTCCACACATGTAGTTTTCACAAACATAAATCTTCAGTAATGTTTAATTATACATTTAACTCAGTAAAAAAAAACCACAAGTTGGCGAAGATATTTTACTTGCTTTCTGTATTATACAGTACATGCTAAATAAGTGTGTAGTGCTCAGGTGTACCGTACTATATCTCTTCTCTATGATTGCTTAATACAAATGTTACCCCTCTTGTAATATATAGTTGTCAACAACCACTAATATAAGACCTTGTAAAGCAAACTATTTATTTTAACAAAACTTTGGAAGGAATGTGAGAAAGAAAATATTTTGTAAGCAATGTAATTTATGTTAATTGAAAACAAAATATATTATGATGATAATTATTTATAAGCTTATTGACTGAAAATAACCTATTTTCAACAGCAGTGAACGATTTAATTGGAACATATTAATTAAGTGTTTCAAATTAAGGATGTGAACGATTCCTAAGTTGAAAATATAATATTTACCTTGAATGGAAAAGCGATGCAGTGAAATGTGAACATAGATGTGAAGCATGCTGGAAAGGAAAACGAGATATTTACCGTAACCTGTAACTGAAAGAAAATGCAGCTGGACAAAAAAAAAAACAAAAAAAACAACAAGTGTACGTGAGCGAGCTGTGAAGGAGAAATAGTTAGGAGTCTTTTAAAGGTCGCAGTAAGTGGAGTGTGTGCTGGGGGTCCTATAAGACTGCCACCTGGGGAGACCTCGGACCTTGGGAACTTTACCTGACCGAACCTCTACTACTAAAATATCATTACATTCTCACTTTACACTACCACTCAAACCACACAGTCACACCTTCACTACCACACTTACCTTATACTCACCACTACATCCACCACACACACTTATACCACCAGCACCACACTCTTACTTTCCTAACATACTACACATCCACAACATAATCGTCATAAGCAGATAACGCACATCACCACACTCATATTTATCAGCACCACACAAATACCACCACCAACACACTCTTACCTTCCCCACCCACCAGTACACACGTCACACATTCAACCTCCATTATGGTAACACACCCAGTTTTTCTTCTACTCGACAAGTAAGCTTTGGAACTCTCTCCTTCAACCTGTCATTCCCTTATCCTATGACTTAAACTGCTTGAAGCTCGGTGTGTTCAGACATTTTAATTCTAACATACCTTGAAGTTGGCTCTGTTACTATCAACTTTGAGGGAGACACTTGTTACAGGCAGCTTTGCATTTTGTCTTTCATTAACATAGAAAATACAAAAGACAGAACAACTTCTACCGCAAACTCCCTTCAGTCTGACCACCCCCCTCACAGCCTTCCCAGTACCACCTTGAGCCACTCCTACAGCCAACCCCTCACCGCCACGCCACCATCATGGACCCCGCCAGGATACTTCAGATCATCACCAACAGTACCTGGATGGGTGAGTGCCAGAACTGCTTGTTTTTGTCTATATACTAATTAATAATTTTCTTAATAATACCGTCACTCACAAAAAGGACTCCTGGAAACTCTATGATGTTCAACGAACATGCAAATAAACAAACACTCTTGCACATTCGTCCAAGTTTTTGGTCATCACTTTAAAACAAAACTTTTACCGGGTAATATAATATTTCTGTAGATATATTGACTATCTGAACAGAAGAAAGTACGAGTATTTATGAGTGGCTGAATTATTTATATGATCCTGTTTTTATTTGTTTATGTCTGATGTGTACTCCTGTTTTTATTTGTTTATGTCTGATGTGTACTCCTGTTTTTTATTTAATATAAATACCATATTAGGAAGATCTTTTAGATGATATTTAATGCCTACCATATTCACGAAAATGAAGCTGAAACAGCTGCAGCATACAGTGAACTGTGGCCCACATGGAAGCTGAAACAGCTGCAGCATACAGTGAACTGTGGCCCACATGGAAGTTTCCTTTCGCATGCATCTTCTCTTCATAGCAAATTTGTAAATCCATTATATCAACAGGCATTCTATGATCCATGTACAGAAAACAAATATAAAACACATTATTTTTTTCATGCAGTGAGAATTCGTAGCCTTTTTTAAGCAAAAAAAAAAAAAAAAAAAAAAATCTGTAATAATTTCCCTTACTTGACAATCAAACCTTCCTCAATGAGTCTCTTTGTTAGGCTTGATTTATAGTTAAGCTGTTAGTTCTGAGGGTGTTTTTTAGCTCGGTTGTAAGGTGCACCTCAGCCTCTTGTCATAAATGTTTATTTTCAGAATGGAAATAAATGCATCTAATATTTGTTTTGTTCAATTACAACCAGATTATGAAATTGATTACCATATGTCAATATTGGTGTTCAACTTATTTTAATGTGCAAAGACAACATTTTAAAAAAGAACACACATACAGATACCATCACATCATACAGAGCATATATTACCAGGTGATAGACACTCAACGACTACTCTTAGTGAACAGAGTATATTGAAGATCA
This sequence comes from Paralithodes platypus, assembly GCA_032716605.1. Lineage (NCBI taxonomy): Eukaryota > Metazoa > Arthropoda > Malacostraca > Decapoda > Lithodidae > Paralithodes > Paralithodes platypus. Next base: position 12,439,603 of record CM064560.1, on the reverse strand, counting down.
ATAAAACATGAATGTCTAAGATTATCGGGTAATTTCTTTGTCCACGTACCAATTAAATGATTGAATCAAATGTACTGGAGACGAAATTAATCCGACTATTGAATAGGATCTCGCTTTATATAGTAAATGAACGAAAGTTATAATCCACCATGACACTCTTAATTGACTTTACATAACACAACAAATATCCATCTCTGGGTATATATATATATATATATATATATATATATATATATATATATATATATATATATATATATATATATTGTATATATATATATATATATATATATATATATATATATATACACTATATATATATTTGTTAGTAGTCTTGGCAAATCCAACGTCAAGGCTATTAACCTAATTGCAATGACGACTTGTCTATTTTGACTGCTATGTCGTCATTCCAACCGCGGTTAAAAAAGAAAACGTCTAGAGTCTACTCCTTATCTTGCTCTAGGAGACGTTGTACATTAACCAAAACTGCCACCGAAGGTGAAAAAAGCATAGAAGAGAAGAAAAAGGGGTTTACCTTAGTTACCGCTTAAGGCCCATCCCGTGTTCCGTCATGTGCAGATCCCTGTCGAACGTGCGCATGAGCGACCCTCTCTTGTCATCATTTTTTCACGCGCCGCCATTTGCTTGAGTCCGCTTTTTTTGTGCTCCTTTCAATTCACCCTGTTTAGGTTCGTTTCGGCTTATCTGGCCTTCTTTTTTTGTTAGACAGATGTTACGTGATCTAAGGCACACGTAAATGGGCTCCTAAGTGTGTCAAATGGAGACGCGTGTGGAAATAGCCTACCAAAGGTACGGGGGCGCCTGGCGTTCCTCGTGTATGTTTTTCATTCTTTCTCTTTTCATATTCTTTTTCCTGTTAGTCTGGGCATAGTTTAGCTTTTAGCTTATTTTAGCCTAGCTCGTTTTCTCATTCAGGAATTGCTATGCCCCTTTGAGTTTTCATATTTTCATAGCCTACGGTGTAATGTTTGGTAAACGTTCTGGGATTTCGATGGTGGCGGTGCTGTTTGTAGAGTTTGTGTCGGCCGCATTATAGCGTTATTCCCGAGTCCCCCCTTTCGAGCCTTCACTGTGTCTCAAGGGCCTGGGCGACAGGTGGTTCGTGATATTTCAGGGGTACCCCAGGGGGGCCCCTCCATCACACCACAGGGTTTTTTCGCCCCTGACACATTCTCTGCTCACGGCTAGGCCACCCTTTTTCTCACCAGTTTCGTTTACTGGTTTTTGTTTTCTCTTCATGTTTCACCTCCATCCTTTCATTGTCTTTTTGCCCAATCCAGGGGTACCCCAGGGGGGCCCCTGTTTGTGCTAAACCACCCTCCCTGCCACTTCTCCTCATGGGCTTTGCTCTATCTCTGTGGGTTGGGTGGTTCCTGGGGGATGTGCCTCCTCTCCCCTGGTGTGTCTTCCTTGCCTCTCCCTTTACCGGTTGAGTTAGGTTTATATATCAAGGAAGACACTGCTCAGCTTGATGGCCATCCAAGCTTGGAGTTCCTAAGGAGATAACGAATTTTTGTGGCCTATTTTGGTATTCCCTAGACGCTCCTCTCGCTTTTCTGGCGCCGGACCATCTCGGCCGGTCCCGCAAATTTGCGGGAGCTCGATTCGGTCCTCTGGGACGTTTCGGCTCCCCGCAAATTTGCGGTGATTGCTGGGGGGTTCCGCAAATTTGCGGGAGGGTTGTGTCGGTACGGTTATGCCTCAATAGGCCCGCAAATTTGCGGAAATAGTTGGCTTTCACTGTTGACCTTTTTTAGGTCATTTTGTTGCCTGAAACTATATTGGTGTGTGCACTTTACTGGTGTTATAGGCCCTGCATGTAAGGTGTTGAGTGGTGGTTAACACTTTCTCCATCTTTGCAGGTTTTGCTAGTGCTCTTCCACCTCGCCCGCCCTACTCACCTACCTCTGTGCTCCCGATTTAGGGTGAGTACGGATACCGGTTTGCATGTGTGTTCCTGTTTCCCCATGCTCATTCCCTGGTTCTTATTGGACATTCTCTACACTTACTCCGTCGACGTGCTGATTCTGGTGTGTGTTCTTCCAGTGCAGGTAGGATGCCTTGCTTTCGCCGTGGATGTAGCTCCCCGTGCTTGGAGAGCCACAAGTCCTGCTTGCGCCACTCGCAATGTGTGTCCTCTACGGCCTACCTCCCTGCTCTGTGTGGCCCGTGTATGGCCCTGGTGGATGTGGTGACCCATAGCCCTGGTTCCTCAGCGGCGGCAGTGGCCTCTGCTTCCCTTCAGTAGGTGTGGGCGGTAGTCTCCCACCACATTAGGACTGTGGGCCATCGTTCCCTGGCCTTTGTTGACGACCGGATCCACGTCGCCCTGGGTATCCCTGACCCGACTGAAGGCCGTTCACCTGGCCCTCTCCCCTGGGTCCCGCGGCCAGTCGTCACATCGTCGGGAGGATCCCCAGCTCCGTCCACGCTCTCGCTCGCCTCATTGCCCGTCCTCTACTGCCCCTCGTCGTCCTCCTGATCGCCTTGATGCCGCCCGTCGCCCTCGTCATGGTTCTCGCCCTGAGGCCGGGGTTAGCGGCTCTGCCCCTGTGCGCCCTCCCCTGGCCTCTACGGATAGGGGCTCTACTCCCTTCCGCCCGCTTCCCCAGCCCAGACGACATCCTCTTACGTTGTCCTCTCCGCGCGCGGGTGTTCATGCTGTAGCTGGCCCTCTGCTCTCTCCTCCTACACTGTCCAGGAGGGTCCGCCAGGATGTAGTTGCTTCTCCTCCTCCTACTTCACCTGCTTCAGTGCCTATTCTTCCTTCACGGTCTCGTCCCACGGTGGAGGTCCCTCCCTCCTCCGCCTCGGTGTCGGGCCGCCCTGTTATCTCAGCCCTGGGGATCCTTGCTCTGTTTCCCCCCGCGGCTCCTTCTGACCTCTTTTCACCCGGCCAGCCTTCCCACTCCCGTCATCCTGCTCCTCCTCATTCTTCTCTCCCTGACCTTCACTTAACGTCTCGCCAGGGGGGTACCCCTCCTCTTGCCTCGGTGGGGTATAGCGAGGTTTCGGGGTCCCCTTTCTCAGGAGCTGACGTGTTGCTGGACGAGGGGGATGGTGCTGGGAAACCTCGGGCGTTCGTGATCGGGGACGAGTCCCTCAGCCGCGACACAGCCGTCGTCACTCGCCTTCCTTGGGCCGCGACGCTGCTGGTTCGTGTCGTGGGTCTCGCTCCCGCTCACGCTCGCCCCTGCGGGCCGACCAATCTTGGGGGGGGTCGCCTCTCTCGGATCGATTGTCGGCTATGCAGGGATCAGTTGTGTCACGCATCGACGGGCGCTTGGAGTCGATGCAAGACTCCCTCTTATCGCGCTTCTTGGCGGTGACACACCCTCAGCGCCTCACCCTACCTACCCCTGCTACGGTCCCCCTCCCTCCTGCAGGCCTACGCTCTGGTCAGACTTCAGCTGCCGGACATCCTTCAGTTCAGTCCCTGGCGGTGTTGACGGGACTGTCCTCCTATGGGACAGGTTTGTGCGACGACGGTACGCCTGGCTTAGCGATCATGCTCGATAACACTCTCCCATTGAAGGCCTGGTTTGCTGAGGCCTTGGACTTCGCCAACCGATCCGTCGACGGCTCTCCTTCAGTCCCATCCCCCGGAGTCATCACTGCTTTTGCCTCCTCTTGTGTCTGTCGGCGGGTTGGACGGCACGTTCTGGTCCTGGATAAGCGCGCCCGTACTTGAACTTTGTTCTATTGCTCACCCGTTCTTCGCTCACCCAGATAAGTCCTATGTCGACAAGGATTTTCCCTTGCGACAAAGGGTGGCAAACTTATTATCTTGTCTTTTAGGTTCCCTCCAGACATCTGTTCACCACCTGCGGCTTATCGAGGCGTCTGCACCAGGCGATCTTCGCGAGGGTTTGGACCACGTTCGGCGGATCCACCTTCGGCTCGCGGTGTCTTTGGTTCCCGAGCTGAAGGCGGTTTTGTGCGAGGCAACTCGGCAACGCCAGACGGTACGGTCCTCGTTCTGCCGGACAGCCCCCTTGGATATTCGTCAGGGTTTGTTGTACTCTGCGCTATATACGTCGGGGCTTTTTGAGCAGGATGCTTGGGAACGCTACGCTTCTCTGTCGGCGGACCCTGCTTACGACACGCAATGACGCGCTGTGTCGCAAGCAGGATCTTCTCAGTCCCGTCCTTCTGACGGTCCTCTTTGGGGTGCCGCCGCAAGTGCTGCCGCCAAGCACGGGCGCAGGACAGGGACGTTGTTGGCCAGTGCGTCGGTTCCGCCTCGCACTTCTGTTCTTGCTCCCTTTCATCCCCACCGTGAAGGAGCTGGAGCCTTCCTCTTCCGGCCGCCCTTCGACGGGGTCTGACCCGCGACGGACAGGGGTTGGGGTGGCCCGCCCTTTTCGACGAAGTTGGGGGGGGGGTAGAGGAGGTCAACGTCGCGCTCATGACCGCAAGGACCGTACCGGGGGAACCTCCACGTCCAAACAATGTGTAGGTTCTCCAGGTCGGTCTCCTCCTTGTTCTCCTTCTCGCCTTGCCGAACGGGTCACTCCCCTCCTCTCGGGAGCTACCACAGGTTGTTTTCGCCCTTGCGCCCCTCGATGGCCGCGAGGGACGTGGGAGCGGACGATTGCGCGGAGGGGTCTAACCTGGAGATGGAAGTCCAGACCCCCACTCCGCTCTTGTCACCGACGCCGGCCCATGTCTTCAGAGGTGGCCAACGTGTTCACATCCATGCACGAGCAGGGCATCGTCAAGGGGGTGAACGCCGGTCACCCGGTTTTCCTCTCCCGTGTATTTCTGGTACCGAAGAAGAACTGCGACGCGATGCGACCGGTGGTGGATCTGTCGGCCCTCAACGGGCACATTGTGCACACACGGTTTCGGGTGCTGCCGGTACCCCAGGTACGCCGGGCCCTGCGACCTCTGTCGTGGGTAGTGTCGCTGGACCTCAAGGATGCGTCTTGGCTCGTTCCTCTCCATCCTCGATTCCAGCGATTCTTGGCCGTTCAGACTTCCGATCGTGTGTTCCTGTTCGACAGACTTCCCTTCGGTGTCCACATCGCGCCGCGGATCTTCTCCAAACTGGTGGTGCAGGCTCTGGATCCTCTCCTCAGGAGCGGGCTCCAGATCCTGTTTTACTTGGCCGATTGGTTGTTAGTTTCCGACACCCTAGAACTGTGCGTACACGACACCCTCACAGTCGTTCACCACATCACACAGATAGGGTTCACCATCATTGTTCCCAAGTCACGCTTGACCCCGTCGCGTGTCGTGCCGTGGGTCGGTCTCGAATGGGATTTGACCAGCGCTACGGTGACCCAGAGTCTGCCAAACGCGGTGAAACTTCGACGGAAGGTCTTCGCCGTGTTGCACTCAGTCTCCCTCACGGGGAGGGTCTGGGACTCGTTAGTGGGTTCACTGAATTGGGCCGCTCTGACCATTCCCTTAGGGGGACTCAGGCTATGCCGCCTAATCCTCATGGGCAACGAGGTGTTTCCGTTGACCCCTATGGATCGGCTCATGCCGATCCCGCGTACCATTCGCAGACACTTCGGCCACTGGGTTGCTCGGGGCACGCTCTCTGCGGCTGTGCCCTGGACCGCCCCCCCGCCGACGATCTGGGTAGACACAGATGCGTCGCGGGAGGTAGGGTGAGGTTACCAATCAAACCTGGGACATCATCTTCACGGCAGGTTGGTGGGACACACGCACCTACACATAAATGCCCTAGAACTGTTGGTTCCTTTGTTCTTCCTGAGGGACCACGCGCTGGCCCTTCGCGGCCAGTCGGTGGCCTTCAGGATGGACAATCAGACAGCTGTCCACTGTCTCCAAAAGCAGGGGTCCTCCAGGTCATTGACTCTGTTGGGGATCTCGGAGAAGTTGTTCTTCCTCGCGAACCGACACACCTTCTCCCTGCGCGCCTCCTACCTGCCCGGAACTGCCACTCTGTGGGCGGACGCCCTGTCGAGAGGACAGGGCGTTCTTGTAGAATGGGCAATGGACCAGACTGTGTTCGACGACCTCGCGGCTTCTTGGGGTGTTCCGGAGGTCGACTTGTTCGCATCGACAGAGACGCACAAGATGCCTCGGTCCCTCTCCCTCCGGCCTCGCTCTCCGGAGGGGGGTCCGGATGCTTTCATGGAAGACTAGAACAGGTGGCAGTCGATATACATTTTCCGCCACCAGACGCACTGTTCATGTGCAAAGTCCTCGCGGAGCTGCACCGCAGAAGAGTCTGGCTAATAGCGCCTCTGTGGCCGGCTCAGGCTTGGTACACCCAGTTGACACGGTGGTGCCCGAGTCCGGTCCCTCTACCTGTATCCGACTTCCACTTGAGCCAGGTTGGCGACCTGCGGACCTCGTTGGCCTTCGCATCGTGGATGTTCGTGCGGCACGGTGGCTCCCAGTCCACGGACGGGACCGGACTGACTTCCTGATGCGTTCATGGCCGACTTCGACTTGGGGTACTTACGAGTCCCACTGGAGGTCTTTTACTGGGTGGATACGGGACCCTCGCCAGACAGTTCGCTCTCCTTCCCTCGTCCTACACCCCTTGTTTCACCTCTTCCGTACACGTCACTTTCAAGTCAACACTATACGTAACCACTTGTCTGCCATCCGGGAGGTCTTTGCGTCCGTCACTGGGCTGGTCGTTCCGCCGCAGGAGCTGGATTCCTTCATGACGGCTGCCTTCCGGGAACGACCGCCTCCGCGCCAGATCCCTCCACAGTGGGTTCTGGGGCGGGCTCTGGACCTTCTGGCTTCACACACGTATACACGGGACACTACGCCGGTTCCGTTGCTCGGGCGTACACTCTTCCTTGTCGCTCTGGCCACTGGGGATAGGGTGTCTGCACTAGCAGCCTTGTCACGGTCCCAGAAATGCGTACGATTCTCCCCGTCCTTGAATGTCGTCACGTTAGCCCCCTCCCCTCAGTTTGTTGCCATGAATGAGAGAGAGACCCACATTTTCCAGCCTTTCATCATCCAGGCTTTAAAGTGTGGGCATACTCGCCATGTGTTGTGCCCGGTGTCAGCCTTGCACTCCTATGTTGAGTCTGTGGCGCCACCTTCGGGTACTGCTGTGTGGGTGTCTCCTCGGACAGGTGGGAGGCTCTCGAAGGTGCCGATAGGACGCCACAATTGTCGGGCCATTCGTGCCAGTAACCCTGTTTGAAGGGGTTCTGCGCACGATGTGCGATCCTTTGCTGCCTCCTTACGGTTCCTGCAAAGTCGATCCTTACCTGACATCGCCTCAGCGGGTTTGTGGTCTTCTATCAATTCCTTCGTCTCCTCCTACCTCTCCATGTCCATTGTTCGACCCCCTCGGCCGGTGATAGCTCTCGGGAGTCGTGTTTCCTAGAGCTCTGTTGAAGATACCTGGTCTTCCCCCCTTGTCACTCTTTCTGTTACTTTGTTTTATTTGAAACAGGGGGGGGGAGTACGGGTTTGCAACACTTGATTGCAAGTTTGGGATTATGTATTATGTATACAGTACATAAGTGTTTTTACCGAATTGAAAATTGTGTTTTGCTATTGTGTTCAATGTTTTTGTTGGTTTTGGAAGAAAAGGGATTTTGGGTACAGTACTTTTTTGGTTTAAGACAAGTCTATGTTTTGCATTACTATGAATGACGGGCACGTGTTAAAACTGTTCTTTATAGCTACTCCTCAGTTTTTCACTCTTTTATTAAACTCTCTTGTTTACATTGTGTTTCTTTGTCATTCATAATTTTGTTTTATGCATTGTTTGTTTTTTTATATGTTGGGCTTGGATGTCCTCCTCCTATTTGTTACGCAGCCTTGACGTTGGATTTGCCAAGACTACTAACAAATTGGGAGGTTTGACTTACCTCCCAACCTACCAAATAGGAAAACCTACTATTTGGTAGTAGTCTTGGAAAATCTAACGTACATAATACCCTCCCTCACGCCGGACCCCAGCCCATCCGCGTTCTTCTGCTGACGTGAGATGTGATGACAAGAGAGGGTCGCTCATGCGCACGTTCGACAGGGATCTGCACATGACGGAACACGGGATAGGCCTTAAGCGGTAACTAAGGTAAACCCCTTTTTCTTCTCTTCTATGCTTTTTTCACCTTCGGTGGTAGTTTTGGTTAATGTACAACGTCTCCTAGAGCAAGATAAGGAGTAGACTCTAGACGTTTTCTTTTTTAACCGCGGTTGGAATGACGACATAGCAGTCAAAATAGACAAGTCGTCATTGCAATTAGGTTAATAGCCTTGACGTTGGATTTTCCAAGACTACTACCAAATAGTAGGTTTTCCTATTTGGTAGGTTGGGAGGTACGTCAAACCTCCCAATATATATATATATATATATATATATATATATATATATATATATATATCGGTATATATATACGGTATATATAATATATAATATATAATATATGTGTAATAATACAAGAGAAAATAATTGCAAAAAAAAAAAAAAAAAAAAAAAAATATATATATATATATATAATTATATATTATATATATATATATATATATATATATAATATATTTTTTTTTGCGCAACTATTTTCTCTTGTATTATTACACAGCACTGCCCTGCTCCCCTAACCCCACCCCACTCTCTTTCTCTCTCTCTCTCTCTCTCTCAGTGTTTGGCACTTCCTCCAGCCACCCACCACATTATCAGTTATCCTCACACGTTTCCCCTCCTCTCTTGTATTGTCCTCTCCCTACCAAGTCACCCGTAATCGATTCTCATATACTAAATTTCCCATCTCTGTTGAAGATGGAGTTTTTATCTATTTTATTTTGTTATTTTTGTTATTGTTTATAATCGATCGGGAGTTATATTCCGTCAACCTTTGGGGACTCCTGCGCATCGGTTTCAGCAATTAGTTTCAAGGCAAATTAAGGAAGTCGGTGGAAGCCTTATAATGTTTTAATTTAGAACTTGCTCAACACGGATTCAAGGAAACTAAAACACAAATGATGTAAACACGTTCTTATGACTCCCGATTCACCCTCTCCCTCACCTCATTCTTGCCCCCATTGTTTTCCTTCAGCCTAGACCACAAATAGAGAATTAGTTTCCAGTCCAAGTATCAAACGTTATTCTTGATCCCACTATTAATATTTCCATTGTTTATTGTTATGTTAATGCATTCAGTCACGATCCATGTAATTAATTATAAGTTTATAGGCAAATAGGTATGACTATAACAATGAGGTCGCTTGCTATGTCGTAGATATACCTGTATATATACATTATTGTAACAATGAGGTCGCTTGCTATGTCGTAGATATACCTGTATATATACATTATATACCTGTATATATACATTATTGTAACAAGAAAACAAGTTCAATTGCTTTGTACAAATAAAAATGCACAAAACAATATTTAGATATACAGTATATGTAACATGTACAGTTTATGATATGGTATAAAGTACATATAATCTAACATTATTATTTAACATGTTATTATGAATATTATTGGTGATAGAATATAGATGTGCTGGAAAGTGTGAAGAGGAACACCTTGAGATGGTTCGGCCATGTGGAAAGTATGGGAAGCGAGAGAATGACTAAGAGAGTGTACGAGAGTGAATTGGAAGGACAGATAGGGAGAGGTAAATAAACCGAGAGCGAGGTGGAAGGATGGAGTTAAGAAGTATATGCGTGAAAGCGGTGCTGGATGGGAGGAGGGGCGTCAACTGACTGGGGACAGAGGTGCATGGGGGCGATTAGTTCGCGGCCATCCCTTCGGGGATCACCGTGCGGCGTCCGGCAATAGATAGATTATAATTATTTTGTTTTCTTTTCTTTTATATTCCAACTACTCCCTCTCGGGCATAGGCTGAGAGCCTGTACATTCAACCGTTCTACATTGAATGGTGAAGCCTGTGAGGTCTCGTTCCACTCTAGGGGGTGAGACATGTGAAGCATATTTTGCTGCAACCAGCCCCTGCCATCTAGCCTTCGCCGGATGCATTAGGCTTAGTTGCTCACTCACGACTTGAAGCAGCCCCATCTCTGAAGCTGCCTCGCTCCAGTGCTTCACTGTCTCACCTCCTAGACTTAAACCCTCACTCTCAGAACGCCACCTATTGAGCAATGAACTCACTAGGCATTGCCCCCCTATAGCATATTTTGAATATGGGAATATTCATACAGTGCTCTTTAATCAGGGAACAATGTGGGTATTTATTTGGGTTTTCGATGGGCTTTGTGGTAATGCACTGATACTAGGTACAGTACAAATTCCATCCCAATAATATCTTCCCATTGACATATCGGGATTGGAACCCGAGTCCATTGGAATACCATTCCAGTGGTAAGAGCACTCCACCACACCTCCCCTTTGTATTATTACTATTACTATTACCATTCCAGTGGTAAGAGCACTCCACCACACCTCCCCTTTGTATTATTACTATTACTATTACCATTCCAGTGGTAAGAGCACTCCACCACACCTCCCCTTTGTATTATTACTATTACTATTAATAATATCATCATTGTCATTATTTGCATGTATGTATGTTCCAAGTGTGATTATGTATAGCTAGTGCTAGATGATCTCCATACCTTAATTCCATAGGTGATATTGTGATATATAAAGCTATAGTGTAGTTATTTCAATTTAGATATATTATATATTTCTCTTGCTTTACACAAAATATCTATGACATAATATTAAAAGTATTTTAAAGATTCTGTATGTTCCGATCGGGACAAAGAAGAATTAATTGATAATCGCCCATAGCTAGTATTGTCAACCTTTGCTTACATTTCTATTGCATATGGTAACATTTGCCATATCAGTTGTTGTAGATATATGGGCAAGGGAACGCGAAAGTGGTTCTGAACCCGATGAATTGGAACTGTAAATGTTCGTGGCTGTGGAATATATGAGAAGCGAGAGACATTGGCAGGTTGTTTGAAAGAAGAAAGTATGACGTGCTTGCGCTGAGTGAAACAAAGATGAAAGGAGACGGTGAAGTGGGTTTTGGAAATGTGAAAGGTAGAAAATCTGGAGTATATGAGAGAGTCAGAGTGAAAGAGGGTGTGGCTATTATTGTGAAGGAGGGGCTGGGAGGGTTCATATAAGAATGGAGAGATGTGTCATCAAGGCTACAGTGGTTGCGAATGTGGTTTAAGGGTATAAGGTGGTTATTTGTGAGTGCATATGGGCCAGGAAGTGAGAGGACGATAGAGGAGGTGGAGGGTTTTGGGGACGATATTAGGGATTGTCTACAATGGTTTGAGGAAAATGAAAATGTGATAACTTTAGGGGACCTGCATGCTAGGGTAGGAAATTAATCTGTTGAGGGAGTGATAGGTAGTTTTGGTGTGGATGGTGTAAACTAGAGTGGAGAACAAATACTTAATATTATCTGGAGAGTGTAGAATGAGTGTAGGTAATACGTTATTCAAAAAGACGTATACACAAGTATACATGGCATAGACTTGTGAGGGGAGAGATTGTAGAAAGGGAGTTAATTTATTATCTGTTGGTGATAAGGGAAAGAATATGTAGACTGCTGGATGTGCATGTGATGAGAGATGTGGCTGAGGGTATGTCTGATCATTATCTTCTGGAGAGAAAGCTGAGTGTGAGGAGTTACAGGAGAATGTGAGACAAGCGAGAAGTAAGAGAGGTAGTAGAAGTTAGTGAGTTAGAGAAAAGTACTACAGAGAGGGAGTACCAGGAGAGGCTAAATGAGAAATGGATTAAAGTGAGAGAGATGGAAGAGAGAGAAATAGAAGATGAATGGCAACAGTAAGAGACGGAAGAGAGGCAGTGATTGAAGCAGTGGCTGATGGAGGCAGGGTATCCAGACTACCCAGGTAGGAGGGAATGAATGAAAGGATTGAGAAAAATGAGGAGATAGAAGCAGTAAAACAAACGAGAGTGGGAAAAGCAGAAGGTATGGATGGTATTGCTGTGGAGTGTATTAAGAAGGGTGGAAATGTGATACACAAATTGGCTGGTGAGATTATTCGATGTTTGCCTTGCTGTGTCAACGGTACCATTAGACTGGAGGAGTGCATGTATTGTGCCTTTGTACAAGGGGAAGGGAGACCAGTAGGAGTGTTCAAGTTATAGGGGTATTAGTTTATTATCAGTTGTTGGAAAGCTGTATGGTAATGTATTGAAGGAGAGGGTAATATAGGGTAGGCTACAGAAGGTGCAATAGGAAAAGAGCAGTGCAGTTTTCGGAGGGGAAGAGGGTGTGTGGATAATATTTTTGCAGTAAGACAGCTATGCTAAAAGTATTTATATAAAAGTAAGGAGGTATTTTGGGTTTTATGGATTGGAAAAAGCACATGATTATGTGAATAGAGAGGCAATGTGGAAGGTGCTAAGGATTTATAAAATTGGAGGACATTTGTTAACCCATAAATGGTGACCGTCCTCAATAGAGGTTTTTTCTGGTGCACTGCGACCGTACTCAATAGATCCAGAGCATAATTTAAAAAAAAAAACACCCCAGTAGAGAGTGTTTGCTATGTCGAAAGAGAGAGAGAGAGAGAGAGAGAGAGAGAGAGAGAGAGTTACAAGGAATAGTTAATATATCAAAGACCTTGTGGTCCATTCCGGTGAGATACTCGAAGTGTAAGGGGAGACATTGTTTAGTGCACTGCACTCATTAAAGAATGTGCAAAATACTATCTGCTAACTTCTTGAACTGCTCTACCGAGGAAATTTTTACAACTTCTGAAGGAAGTTTGTTTCAGGTAGAACAGATCTTATATGTGAAATAGACCACAATAGCAAGTGCTGAACCTTTTCTATTCTAACTTTGAGCCATGATTGCGTGTTATATTTATATTGAGGCTAAGCATTTTGCTAGAATCCACATTGTCAAACCCATTAAGTATCATATAAACTTCAATAAGCTGAGCTCGTAGTCTGCGTGTTGAGAGGAGAGAGAGAGAGAGAAAGAGAGAGAGAAGCAGTAGACCACTACAGTCGAAATTTGTGTAACCCACGTTGTGTGTATACTAATGTTTGAGAATACAATAACATATTGTGTTAATACATTTCCAATAAATTTTAAATGTCAGCCATTGTAAGCATATGCAATGATGGTTTAGCTATAATTTACAAGACATGAGAACAAGCGTCGCTGATCACTAACTGGCAGCTAGAGGAGGAAAGTTGGGGATAGTTTGGGGGTGGAAGGTAGGGTAGACAAACCCGACTCCTACCTTCCACCTGCCCAGGGTGGAGAAGGGGAAGGAAGGATATAACCCTGAGCAGCTTCTAGTATGTGTGTGTCGTGTGAGTGTACAGAAGTTGTTAAGCAACCAAACAAAATTATAAATTTTATAGGCAGATCTTTTGAGCATAAATCCAAAGATGCATTCCTCATTCTTTACCATTCATTAGTCCGTCCACTTCTGGAATATTGCGTTCAGTCCTGGTGTCCCTACTACCAAAAAGATATAGACAAATTGCAGCAAGTTCAACGTAGAGTTACCAAAATTATACCATGTTTGAGGAGCAAACCATATGAGGAGCATCCTAAGGAATTGAATCTTTTCCCCCTAACACAGCAGAGATTAGGAGGTGACTTAATTTAAGTTTTCAAGATCATCAAAGGCATCGACAATTTGAACTGCAGTAAGTACTTTACAATAAACTTGTCAAATTACGCAAGGGAAATGGTTACAGAATCATTGGTATATCATTCAACGCACATGAATCTAAGAACTTCTTTAACCCTTTCACTACCAAGGAAGTTTGTGGCTTTATTTCAACTATATTTAGACGATTTTGCGCAGTTTAAGAAGGATCTGTGGTAGTAAAAAGGGGTAAAGGAGATATTTCGAAGCCTGTTAATCGCTGGAGGACCTTTTTAAACTGAATATAATCGTCTGAAACTACCCAGAGTAAAATGAAAAAGTCGTCGCCGGTACAGAATGGGTGAATCGAGTTGTCAATATGTGGAATGGTCTTCCCCGAGATATTATAGACTGCAACAACTTTGATTCTTTTAACCCCTTCTGTGCGGTTAGGGAGGCTCCAACCGCTCGCAACACAGCCAGCAGGGGCACACTAAGTGTGAAAGAAGGCTGTCTCACTCATGTGCAGTGTCACACATAGCAAAAACAGCAAAGATTGTCCCTTTTTTACAGATTATGGCCTTCGTTTACAAGATCGTTGCAAGATAACCAGATGGCCTACAGGGATGATTCAGATATCACTGGAAAGCTCTATCATTGTACTTTCACGGATATATAATTGTATTACACTCTGGCTCTTGCTTATGCATGAAAATGAGCATGGAATGAAGGTATTTTTGGGCAATTATGCCCGCAGCGTGGGTGTTAAAGTTTGCGTAGACAAGCACTTTGCCCAAAACCCACAGAGAAATGAATTTGTAAATTAATAAATTTTGTCCTTAGTACTGTATTGTTTTTTTATCAACCTAATTGAATTCACACTTTATCGTACCCTCTCAGAGAAACTGTTGGGTGCTTAGCACAGCAGTAACGTAGAGAGCAAGTAACCTAGGGGTTGCAAGATCTGTTGTTGCTTGATTTCCTTTGTACTCATTTTGGCTCTGTGAACAACTTTGGTTCAATGTCATGGAGGCAGCTGTTTAGGAAGATTAGTGTATCAAAAGTTCCGGAGACGACAAAACGCAGCGAAACGACCTACTTGGCAAGCTTTGTAGCGGAAATCTGGCATGTTAATTTTGTTTATTAATTCTACCTTCTACTATTCTTGCCTGTCATAGTAAGTTGACCTCACTTGTGGTGCGGTCTTCATTAATGTAGATTACCTGTCTGTTGGGAGCACTGGAAGTGTGTAATAACTTGGACCGCTTGCCTTGTAATCTACCAACAGTAACTCATGTACGCCTTAGAGGTTCCCTCACAATTATGGATGATATTGCACGCCCATAAACATACTGATGGAGTCAGAGAATCTATTTACTGTCCTTTTGCCTGCTATCTCTCTTTTCACACACACACACACATATACACACAATACCCTTTTATAAATGCGTAACTATTATATCTTTCAGCATACCTTGTACATAATGTGTACTGGTCAAATAGCTCCTATGCAATCTATTATCTCAATCTGGAAAATCATCTGCCAACCTAGTACATAATATTGATCTCGTCAAACAGTTCTTATACAACCTCATGCTTTGGTCCTTATTATAAGATAATATAAGTTAGAGTTAAGCTAAATACTGTACCTCTGTACATTTTCAGCCTACGGCTGCAATTATCAATACACCGTTTATTATTATTATTATAATTATACAAGGCTAAAATGCAAAGCCATAATAATTGAAACCCTCATTTGTGTATAATAATCTCATTCTCAGTGTTTATATGAACACTTTATCATTATTAATAATTACCTCTAATATATTTGAAATTGATTTCTATAAATGTAATATATATACGGTATATATAGATACAGTATATATATATATATATATATATATATATATATATATATAATACTTTATATATATATATATAATAAATATATTATACAGTATATATATATATTATATATATATATATATATATATATATCTATACAGTATACTGTATACTATACATATGTATATAATTTTCCCCCTGTAAATTTAAAAATTGTGTTCACGAACGATTTCAAATTAGGAAACTTCTTTACTATCAAGGATAGGGCGCCGGAACCATTATGTTCGAATATCGTTTACTTGTTTACTTGTCCAAGTCGGCGCTAGGCTCGGTATGTGGGAAGTTCGGGACTTTCTTTCAGAATGAGGATATTTGAGCACATTGGGAAAAGCTTCGGAATCGGCTTTCTCAGTAATTACGAATCATTGTCGAGCTGAAGATCATCCATTTTCACAGAAAGATAATACAATAATTGTTCGTTTCGGGAATCAGTATGATACGATAATAGGTGAAAAGCTTCTCATAACAAATCATAGTCCTGAGCTTTAACGTTTCCAACACTAATTAGCTTTAGTTCATAATATTTCAGTTGAGTGTGCTATGTATCTTTTGTCTTTACTAGTACTCTGTGTAGATTTCTTATTAGTTTAATAATTGGTGTCTGTTAGTTGCTCTGATATCTCCGTGGGTAAAGGACGGTCCAGTAAATAAGATATGTTTTTAATGTGTTTGTACTTTACTAGGCTTAATCTGAGTGTATATATTATTAGGTTTCATGTCATGTTTATTTGACTTTAGGGGTCGCTATTGATTTTCCTAACTTTTTATAAATATAAGATAATTATTTTTGTCAGATTGATTCAAATTCAGTGTGTAAATGCCTGTTTGTTCACTTGTACACTTAATTAGGCATATTTTAAGTGTTGAGATGGTTCTTGGTGAATTTTTCTTCTCTTTTTATGCCAAACGATTGTTTTAGAAACTAGTTATTTTTATTAAGTATTTGGTTTATGTGTCTGCTTAATTTTTAACCCTTGTCTAGCGGGGGGTTTTGGGCTTATTCAGGCCCTCCTGAATGATCAATCAAGTATCTGCATGAAAAGAAATGTATTCAGCAAAAAACTAGGCGCTAAAAGCTTCAAAATGAGACCAGAACGAGCTACGTAGCACTCGTGGTTCTCATACAGTGGTACCAGTAACATGGAGTTTAGCGTATAGCGGTATATTTTTACCAGCTACGCTCACTACTGGCTACACTGCCGGCCTCTCGAGAACACAGGGAGGGTGAGTCAGTGAGCAGCGGTAGGCCCTGGGAGTCGGACATGTGGCCCGGTGCACTCCCGGCCATTTGCACTCGATTTTAACCCTTTAAAAGCCATAATAATGCTCCTAACTTGCTGCAAATTGGCGCCCGGCTATAGCCAGGCGCCGCTCTTTAAGGGTTAATAAGCGAGTTATTTTAAAGGTATTATTCTAGATCCGGTTTCACAGCACACTCATTAATTTATATGGCTTCTATAAATTTGTTATATACCATACTTCATTCCTATATCGGTCAGTAGCGGCGCAAATGAAAATATAATTACTGTGAAAAAGTTAATGTTTACCTCCGGTTATCCACAGCCAAAGCTGAAGATTGGGGAGTAAATACCATAGACTTCATCGCCTTTTTTTTTCTCGGCGACTGTCAATCTTTTATAATTTTAATACCAAACCAGCGGGGGTGTGCGGGCGGCAGCCCCCACCTATAATACTAGGATAGGTTAGGTAAGGTTGTTAGGTTAGGCTAATATTACTCCTTATTTTCGTCTTTTACCCCGCAATTTCCCTGATCTTCCTAGCCCTCCCCACTAGTGGAGGCTGTGTTTTTAGATTGTTGGATAATGGGTAAATACTAATTTCTGCCAGTCCTTAGTAAAACAACACTGTATATTTAAAGAAAACTGAGAAAAACAAAAACACAAAATGCTAGATTCGCTGTGAAACCGGATCTAGAATTTTACCATTTTAAACGACTATCCAGCTTAATTGTGAAGATCCACGATTATATACGTTTTTCTTAAAGTTGTCTGCTCTGTTTTTAGGATCATGATGTGTACCTGAAGATGGCTGCTTGTTGATAGCCGATTTTTTTGTATAATAAAGATGGCCTTGTATGGATTAGGCTTACTGTCCCTATTTTTCCTGTTGTTATATATATATATATATATATATATATATATATATATATAACTCGCATCCACTCACCAATTCTCTGCAGTCTGTCTCTCTTCGCCGCAATGTTGCATCTCTCACTATTGTATCGCTATTGTTACGACTGGGGTTCAAATATATCAGGGCTCTTATTCATTGGACTAGTAATGGCATAAATGTTACAACGGAAAGCGCTAGCTCCAACCTCTGATGTATATTCCCAGTGAACAAAGAACACAAATACTCTACAGAGTTCTATATGCAATAATAGGCTATCAAACTCTCAATAAATGTGCGTCTACTCTAGGCTTAATGTTATGTGAAAACAGCCTATTACTACCTATAACCGAAGGTGCTTGGTTATGGTATGCAAAGTAAGGTGGTAAGAGAAGTTACAGCTTACGTTACTTTAATTAATAAATGTCAGGCACTCCTGCATGAAAGAAAGTACACTAAAGTCCTTCAACACTAACAAGGAATCTTCTTTAAATGTTAGATGCTATAAAGATGCTCGTATCGGAAATGGAACCCAAAAAGGCAGGCAGCGGAACAATGCTCGTGCAGGCTATGCACACAAAAAGGCAGAATATATATATAATGCCGTCGGAGCCAAGAATATCCTAAACACAACAACAATAATAATAATCGCCACGACAATGCAGTATTCCTATCAACAAAAAGAGCCTAAGTCGTTTGTGTCTCAATACATCAAACTAGGCTGCGAAATGCTTGTGTAATCATAAATGGGTATGCATAAAAAGAGTAATTAGGTTAATATACTTAATGTCTACGGTGACTGATAAAGTCTAGCTAGAGTCAATGATACGAGATACTGGTGCGCATGGCATGCTGCATAGCCTAGTGCAAATCTCAAGTCTGTGCGTCAAATATTACGTTATAATGAAGGGTAGCTCTCTTGAGAAACCTTAATACCGAAGTATTAAGCGTTCTCCTGGCGTACCTCAAAGACAAACAATCGAGACTAGAACAGTGCAGAATGGTATAGGCAAAAAACCCTCATTCGTGCATGCTCTACTCTCAATGGCACACAGACTAGAATTTACTCAATCAACTCCAGTTCTCAGGTATGTCGTGCCGCTTTTAACTGATGCCAGCACTCATAGGAAACAATACCTATAATATCAGACTCCTAGTCTAGCATAATCTAATCCAGCAGAACACTAATAACTAAAGGAAGCAGTACTAAACAATATAAATGCCAACCAATGCTTCGTGATCCACTTATCTTAACAACTAACATACATAGGCTATATCAGACCTTAACACAATACAACTGGCCAGCATGAAGCTGATATTGCAGAGTTAACCAGAGGGGGTATAATATTAATAAAAGGTGGTGAAGGATATGGAAAATGAGAGAGATAGGCAGAGGAAAAGATTCTCAGGTACGGAGCGGGGACAGATAGCAAGGGAAAAAAGATGGGTGTGTTCTAGAAACCAGATCTGAGGGAGAGAGTGGCGAGGAACTGTATATATACTCGCACCAGCTCGAGCCGCGTGGGAAAAAAGCGGTTACAAGTCCTTTAGCCACTACCAAAGTAGCTAGCAAAACATTACGTCACCAAGCATGGTAAAGAACTCCCTCAACCAATCCCCACGAGGCCAGCCAGCTGTGACGTCATCGAGCGGGGCAAAGACACTACGCGCCCCCTCTCACTCTGTTCTACTCTCTCTCTCTCTCTGATCTTATCATTACTAGTTAAGGATAAAACATATACTTTACAATTAAATATATAAAGCCTTGACATGGGTGAAAACAAAAAGCCTTTCTGGACTGCCCATGACACAAGCTTTCATATGAAATAAAGCACACTCTAATACACAAACTGTAGCCCCATCCACTGCCCTGGCGATCCTAGCGAGTCACTGTAGGACAAGCCATGCGGTTCTAACGGAGTGGTTAACGTCACACCCCCCCAAGATTTTTCTCAGAGGCCCCAAGGCTCACAAAAAATCTGATGGTTAGAACCCATGCTATATCTCCACTTCCCATCACCCAGCGGCAGTAAAATATCTGGCACAGTTCTTCAACAAAACATTTTTCAAAATTATAATCCTCCCCAACACCATAGGTTAAATTATATGTAGTTATGCTCCTCAAGAGCGAGCTTCTCTAGCCCAGCATTCTGAGAGGAGTGCAACTCAGAATTACTGCTATAACATACTAAAAAAATCAACTATCAAAGAAAGAGTTTTTATTTGATGTTTTTATGTTTATAATTTGTTTATTTCGGCTGCACTATAGGGGCAAGCCTAGTTTTTTCTTCTATACCAAACGCTCAACTCCTGCTTTACGACCCAATACGCTGGGCTACAACCGCGAGCCAACAAGCACCAAGCGCAAAATACTATTCAAACTAAAGCAGGAGGCTACCCGTGTGTCAATCTACCCAGGATCATATACCCTTGAACGACCATCTGCAACCACGTTGTCACAACCGGCAATATGGCGTATGTCCAGGTTATATACCAATAACCTTAGTGACCACCTGGTCAGCCTCATATTCCGATTGTGAAACTGGTCCAAGAACTTGAGAGGGTGATGATCTGAGTAAACTACAACGACCGGACCATAGGCTGGAACATAGACCTCGAAATGCCTCAGAACAAGTACAACCGCCAGCAGCTCCTCCTTGACAACAGAGCAGCTCCCCTGGACCGAATTGTACTTCTCCGAGCAGAAACTAACAGGATGCTCCAGCCCATCATCGTCCTTTTCCACAAGGACGGCACCAGCCCCCACACCACTAGCCTCCGTTGCTAGTTGGAAAGGTAGGCTAAAGTCAGGGGCCCTGAGGATCGGGTGAGTGCACAACAGGTGTTTTACTTCTCTAAACACCTTCTCACACTCAGGCGCCCATTTGAACTTCTTATCCTTCCAGTTATCCTCCACCTGAGCTTGACTGTCCCGTTCTCCTTCTCCACCTTGACTGCTAAACGTCATCACAGGCACAGTGAGAGGCTCAGGGGGGTGCCTCCCATACTCCTTCATGGGATTAACATGACATAACTGATTGTGCTTCCGCCTGTCTGGAGTGGCTACCAAGTAAACCAGGTCCGATAGCTCCTCCACCACCCTATAAGGACCAGCGTACTTCGCGGATAAGGGGTGACCTACAAGGGGCAGTAGAATCAACACCTCCTGACCCACGTGAAACTCCCTGAGTTCAACCTTGAAGTCGTACCTGTCCTTCCTGAGTGCCTGAGAGCTAGTCAAATTTCGGCCAGCCAACTCCAGACTGCGCAACATCCGTTCTCGACTGTTGAGGACACAATTGAGCATAGAACAAGGTTTTTCTGCGCCCTCCCATACTTCTTCAACCATATGGAGAGGCCCTCTGACACGGTGTCCAAAGACGAGCTCATTAGGGCTGAATCCCAAACTCTCCCCAGGTACCTCCCACACAGCAAACAAAACACATGGCCGGCCAAGATCCCAATCCCTCCCACTCTCAAAGCAACAACAACGAAGCACAGATTTCAAGGCTGAGTGCCATCGCTCTAACACACCCTGGCTCTCCGGATGATATGCAGATGACACAACCCCAACAATCCCATGCTGCGGCATTGCTTGTACAAAGAGGCTAGAAGTGAAGTTGGGTCCCCGGACCGACTGAATCCCCTGCGGGTAACCATACCGGGAAAAATACACAAACAAGCTTCGGACCACCGGCTTCGCCGACCCATTGCTCATAGGGTACGCGTCAGGGTACCTTGTTGCTACATCTCCCGACTGTGCATCACTGTCCTCCTTCAACTCTTTCGTCTTTTTAAGCCCATCCTCTGCCCCTTCAGGAACAGTTACTGGGTCTTCTCCAGACTCGAAATGTGGTCCTAATAATGAGTCCCCGAGAAGGTCCGTTGATACTAAACTCTCAACCGCATCAACTTCCAACCCCTTCTCGGTACCCTTCCTCCGCTGATCTAAAGATTGTTGACCAGAATGTGACTCCCTGGATGCAGAATCTCCGGTGACAACACACGCCATAGGCTGCACCGGACACTTCTCAACCCACTCCTGCTCCTCCCTACTCACGTCGGCCGGCTTCTCGACAACGACTAAGGGTGGAGCCTCAGAAGTAGGCCCCGCAAAGTCGTTGCCAAGAAGGAGGTCGACGCCCCCAACAGGCAACTTCTCCACAATTCCTACATCCAGGTCACGAGTCACACCATCAACTTCCACCTTCATTCTTACAAGCGGGTATGACCTTGTCGCATTAACTCCCTGAACCACAACCACCCGCGCCGTATTGACAGGTTTACCAGTGAAATTTCTCAACAGTGTTTGCGATGCCCCAGTGTCACGCAAAATTCTCACCTCATGTCTTCTACCCCCCCACTCCACACAACCGAGTCCCCTGTGGTCACTAAAGGCATCACGGACAGGGAATAAGCCTTCCGGATCCTTCTGCACTGGCAGTGTATTTACCTCGGAAGAAATGCCTCTAACAAACTCCGATGTCCTCTTGAACACTCCAATGCCGTGAGCAAAAGACACGGCTGCCGGAGGAGGTCGACTAGGGCACTCATTTGCCTTATGACCCTCCTGGTGGCACCTAAAACACATAAATTTCGGTTTCGGCTTATACTGTGATGTAAAAGGCCCCTGACTTTTCACATACGGTGTGGTGGTAGGTTTGGCTTCAGTTTTAGTTTCATTGCTCTTTGGTTTAAATGTGTCATTGCTACGGGGAGGGGGAGGATAACGGTCCCTAGCACTTGCATCGTACTTCTGTGAGGACCCGCAACCCCGAATCAACGACAGCCGTAGATCAGCCATTTCTGCTGCTTCTACTAGAGTTCTTGGGTTTTTCTCCTTCAAGTTCAAAGTTAGATCACCGCCCGTGCTCTTAAAGAACTGCTCCAACATCATTAACTGCTTAACTCCATCAAACGTTGTTACCTTCTCAGATCGGAGCCAGTTCCCCATAGCATCGGACAAGTCCCGGGCGTGTTCCAAAAAGGTGCTATCTCTTCCCTTAGTTACACCCCGGAACTTCAAACGGTACGTTTCTGGTTGCAGTTCGTAAGCCCTCAGGACAGCCTCCTTGAGATCCTCGTACACAATACATAACTCCAAAGGTAATGCATCGTAGGCTTTAAGACCCTTGCCTATTAATCTAGAGGATACAAGTGCTGCCCATTTATTCTCTGGCCACTGATGTTCCTGGCACTTCTTCTCAAAGCATGTGAAAAATTCTGTTACACCACTCTCATCAAACACCGGAACCAGTTTCAATAAGTGCGAGAGAGACTGCTCATGAACACGGTTACCAGCCCCAAGTCGCTGTCCCGTTGCCTCTACTCGCGACTTCTCTACGTCCATGTCGGCACAGTACCTAGTCGACTCTAAATCCGCTTGGATTTTTGCTAGCTCTATGTGCTGAGACTGACTGATAGATTTTCTCTCATCTATCTTGGCTAATTCTAATTGCTGCTGCTGAAGCTCACATGCCCTTTGTTGCTGCTGAAGCTTAGCTAATTCGAGCTGAAGCAATAATTCTGGAGTTAACCCTTGAGGAGGTGAAGGTGCTACAATATTTGAAATTACCGGTGGTCCCCCCAGGGGCAACCCACCCTGCCAGTCACCACCCAACTGCGGAAGCGTACCCGGGGTCGGCAAACTACTGGGATGGCTGGGAGTCGAGTGTAGGGGAAGCATGGCCGAAGGGCTCTGAGCACTCAACCCATCTCGCTCACCAGTCACCCTGCCCAGTACACACGTTATCAAGTTATCCCTGGTCATGCTGCTAGTACCCGCATGACCGATAGCTGTGGCCAGGCATTGAAGACCGTACCGATCCATACCCACCAACCGCTCGGCAGTAACAGGCCATTGCAAAAATATCCTAGCATCCTCCTCACAGTTCACCCGATTAACCCTTTCATCATGCTGCTGTTCCTCAGTTTCGACATTACGTACTGTGTCTCCATTCTCCTCTGACCCGGTATAAGACATGATGCTCACAAAAATTTCTCACCACAATATTCAGAAAAGAAGTACCCCAAACTCTTATACCTCAATATACACACAAAAATTCTCGGAAATACTCAAGGGCTATACTATGTTGCGAAAAAAAAATTATTCTTGCTGATCCCCGCAAAATATTCTCCAAAACAACAAATGTTCCCTGCTAATAAATGTAGGTTCACCAAATCCTAGGTAAGGTCGCCATTTGTTACGACTGGGGTTCAAATATATCAGGGCTCTTATTCATTGGACTAGTAATGGCATAAATGTTACAACGGAAAGCGCTAGCTCCAACCTCTGATGTATATTCCCAGTGAACAAAGAACACAAATACTCTACAGAGTTCTATATGCAATAATAGGCTATCAAACTCTCAATAAATGTGCGTCTACTCTAGGCTTAATGTTATGTGAAAACAGCCTATTACTACCTATAACCGAAGGTGCTTGGTTATGGTATGCAAAGTAAGGTGGTAAGAGAAGTTACAGCTTACGTTACTTTAATTAATAAATGTCAGGCACTCCTGCATGAAAGAAAGTACACTAAAGTCCTTCAACACTAACAAGGAATCTTCTTTAAATGTTAGATGCTATAAAGATGCTCGTATCGGAAATGGAACCCAAAAAGGCAGGCAGCGGAACAATGCTCGTGCAGGCTATGCACACAAAAAGGCAGAATATATATAATGCCGTCGGAGCCAAGAATATCCTAAACACAACAACAATAATAATAATCGCCACGAAAATGCAGTATTCCTATCAACAAAAAGAGCCTAAGTCGTTTGTGTCTCAATACATCAAACTAGGCTGCGAAATGCTTGTGTAATCATAAATGGGTATGCATAAAAAAAGAGTAATTAGGTAAATATACTTAATGTCTACTGTGACTGATAAAGTCTAGCTAGAGTCAATGATACGAGATACTGGTGCGCATGGCATGCTGCATAGCCTAGTGCAAATCTCAAGTCTGTGCGTCAAATATTACGTTATAATGAAGGGTAGCTCTCTTGAGAAACCTTAATACCGAAGTATTAAGCGTTCTCCTGGCGTACCTCAAAGACAAACAATCGAGACTAGAACAGTGCAGAATGGTATAGGCAAAAAACCCTCATTCGTGCATGCTCTACTCTCAATGGCACACAGACTAGAATTTACTCAATCAACTCCAGTTCTCAGGTATGTCGTGCCGCTTTTAACTGACGCCAGCACTCATAGGAAACAATACCTATAATATCAGACTCCTAGTCTAGCATTATCTAATCCAGCAGAACACTAATAACTAAAGGAAGCAGTACTAAACAATATAAATGCCAACCAATGCTTCGTGATCCACTTATCTTAACAACTAACATACATAGGCTATATCAGACCTTAACACACAATACAACTGGCCAGCATGAAGCTGATTTTGCAGAGTTAACCAGAGGGGGTATAATATTAATGAAAAGCGGCTCGCTTGGTGTAGTGACTAGCGTCTCGGACTTCCACCCAGAAGGCCCGGGTTCGCACCCACGCTCGGCGCGTTAAAGATTTTTCACAAGCACAGAGTCGTTACCATCCCTCATGAGCAAAGGGATGGGGTAGTAGTACAGGACCCCAATGGAAATACGCCTAATCGGCCTTATTGAGCTATCCTTAGCTAGCTTAGCATGCGCTAGCTTTAAGAACTATTATTATTATTATTATTATTATATGGGAAATGAGAGAGATAGGCAGAGGAAAAGATTCTCAGGTACGGAGCGGGGACAGATAGCAAGGGAAAAAAGATGGGTGTGTTCTAGAAACCAGATCTGAGGGAGAGAGTGGCGAGGAACTGTATATATACTCGCACCAGCTCGAGCCGCGTGGGAAAAAAGCGGTTACAAGTCCTTTAGCCACTACCAAAGTAGCTAGCAAAACATTACGTCACCAAGCATGGTAAAGAACTCCCTCAACCAATCCCCACGAGGCCAGCCAGCTGTGACGTCATCGAGCGGGGCAAAAACACTATGCGCCCCCTCTCACTCTGTTCTACTCTCTCTCTCTCTCTGATCTTATCATTACTAGTTAAGGCTAAAACATATACTTTACAATTAAATATATAAAGCCTTGACATGGGTGAAAACAAAAAGCCTTTCTGGACTGCCCATGACACAAGCTTTCATATGAAATAAAGCACACTCTAATACACAAACTGTAGCCCCATCCACTGCCCTGGCGATCCTAGCGAGTCACTGTAGGACAAGCCATGCGGTTCTAACGGAGTGGTTAACGTCACACTATTACAATAATCAGTGTTCCTCAGAGCTCTCTCAGTGTGTACCACCCCCTATTCGTAGAGCACGTAGCACGTGTCTTGCAACACAATCCCACCCCTACTCTGTGGAACTCTCCAACCCAAAAGTAAAACGTTATTCTAAAACAAAAATTATTCAACATCTGAGCACTGGAACTCTCTCCCAGAATCAGTTTGTCCCGCTTGTTATGACTTAAATTGCTTCAAACTAAAAATGTCCAGGCATTTTGGCTCGAACGTCCCTTGATTTTGGTCCTGTCACTCTTTCAACTCTGGGGGAGGCACTCGCTACAGGCAATTCTGCCTTTTGTCTCCCTCGCTCACATAAAAAAAAAAAAAAATCTCTCTCTCTCTCTCTCTATATATATATATATATATACTGTATTATGTACGCAGTTCATTCGTCTTTGTGTTCTGCTGTACTCTATCGGGTTAACAAATATTAAGTTGATTTAATATATTTCTACCATTGTTGCGTCCTTAAGATGAGCCATTGTGATATTAATGTAAGCTTACTTTGCATAGATTTAATTTATAATTGCGGTAATTAAAGTTGTTAATCTTAATGCTCGGCAACCTCCTCCCTGCTTGAGCCTCCACTCATTTATCTCTATCTTATCGCACTGCAAACACCTCCGATTGTTTGCTCTTGGCTTTCTCCTATTTGTGGGCTGTCAATACGTAACTTAAAACTATCACACTCTATATTATTGATCCATAAGCTTGTCTCTGAGTGGTGAAGCAGTTGCCTGACCTCTACAACTGAATAATTTGCAATTAACGTAATATTACTCTACTGTGTTGGGCTGAGCACGTTGTAGCACCATCGCATGTGTTGGGCTGAGCACGTTGTAGCACCATCGCATGTGTTGGGCTGAGCACGTTGTAGCACCATCTACTGTGTTGGGCTGAGCACGTTGTAGCACCATCTACTGTGTTGGGCTGAGCACGTTGTAGCACCATCTACTGTGTTGGGCTGAGCACGTTGTAGCACCATCTACTGTGTTGAGCTGAGCACGTTGTAGCACCATCTACTGTGTTGGGCTGAGCACGTTGTAGCACCATCTACTGTGTTGGGCTGAGCACGTTGTAGCACCATCTACTGTGTTGGGCTGAGCACGTTGTAGCACCATCTACTGTGTTGGGCTGAGCACGTTGTAGCACCATCTACTGTGTTGGGCTGAGCACGTTGTAGCACCATCTACTGTGTTGGGCTGAGCACGTTGTAGCACCATCTACTGCGTTGGGCTGAGCACGTTGTAGCACCATCTACTGTGTTGGGCTGAGCACGTTGTAGCACCATCTACTGTGTTGGGCTGAGCACGTTGTAGCACCATCTACTGTGTTGGGCTCAGCACGTTGTAGCACCATCTACTGTGTTGAGCACGTTGTAGCACCATCTACTGTGTTGGGCTGAGCACGTTGTAGCACCATCTACTGTGTTGGGCTGAGCACGTTGTAGCACCATCTACTGTGTTGGGCTGAGCACGTTGTAGCACCATCTACTGTGTTGGGCTGAGCATGTTGTAGCACCATCTACTGTGTTGGGCTGAGCACGTTGTAGCACCATCTACTGTGTTGGGCTGAGCACGTTGTAGCACCATCGCATGTGTTGGGCTGAGCACGTTGTAGCACCATCGCATTTGTTGGGCTGAGCACGTTGTAGCACCATCGCATGTGTTGGGCTGAGCACGTTGTAGCACCATCTACTGTGTTGGGCTGAGCACGTTGTAGCACCATCGCATTTGTTGGGCTGAGCACGTTGTAGCACCATCGCATTTGTTGGGCTGAGCACGTTGTAGCACCATCGCATGTGTTGGGCTGAGCACGTTGTAGCACCACGCATTTGTTGGGCTGAGCACGTTGTATCACCATCACATTTGTTGGGCTGAGCACGTTGTAGCACCATCGCATGTGTTGGGCTGAGCACGTTGTAGCACCACGCATTTGTTGGGCTGAGCACGTTGTAGCACCATCTACTGTGTTGGGCTGAGCACGTTGTAGCACCACGCATTTGTTGGGCTGAGCACGTTGTAGCACCATCGCATGTGTTGGGCTGAGCACGTTGTAGCACCACGCATTTGTTGGGCTGAGCACGTTGTAGCACCATCGCATTTGTTGGGCTGAGCACGTTGTAGCACCACGCATTTGTTGGGCTGAGCACGTTGTAGCATCATCTACTGTGTTGGGCTGAGCACGTTGTAGCACCATCGCATTTGTTTGCTAGTAAACAATTTGTTATGCGACGCTATAATCCAGCACGCTTCTATTGGTCTGTACTATTCCTCTTTTTAGGAAATTCAGAACTTGAGACTATTCGACAGGAACACAACTAGCATTGACATAAATAGTATTTGCTTCACTCAATCTCCACCAAAGACAATGAATACACAGGTTTGGTACACAAGTTTTATTCCTTAATAGCGGGTACAGTTTATATACATAAGGGTCATAAGTATATTGACCTAAGCCCAAATGCTATGAGAATAATTATGGTTTATTCCCACGTAACAAATCCTAGCATTACAACATAGAATAAAAAGTAACTCACAATAATACATGAAATGCAACCTGAAACTGATGACAATATTTATATATCTGAAAATAAGTGCACACAGAGAGATACAAAGACAAAGTAGATATTGGCAAATGATACTGCGTCTTCAAAATATATGAGAGTTAGAGCGTGGTGAGCTAAAGCGGGACGCGCTATAGGTAGGTAGGTGGTCAAAGGATCCTGCGGCAGGGGGGATAGGTCAAGGTTACTGCGGGTTGTATAAATAAATACTTTAAAATATGTAAAGATATTCTAGGACAGAAAGGTATAAATATAACGTTAGTCCTAGGTATAAGGCAATCAAATTTAGAATTACTTTACAAAGGAAATCTGATGAATAATTATACACCAAATATACAAGAAATAATCTTAGCCGTAATGGGGCTTAAAAAGAACAGTAATAAAGGAACTTCATTTCACAGAGTACGTGTAGTGAATACATATAGCTGAAAGTAGTTAATAATACAGTAAATAATAATACATATAGCTGAAAGTAGTTAATAATACAGTAAATATTAATACATATAGCTGAAAGTAGTTAATAATACAGTAAATATTAATACATATAGCTGAAAGTAGTTAATAATACAGTAAATATTAATTAATATTCAAAGCACTGCTAATAAAATAAGAATCACCAATTAAGTGGCTGAATGAATTATAAAATAAAATGAAGTCACAGAACTCAGTAGTGATTCAAAATTAGCCAGCAAGGTAGGCTGGGAATATAAGACAAAATTAATTCACAGAACTGTAGTAGTGAATCAAAATTAGCCAGAAATGTAGGCTAGGAATATAAAATAAAATGAATTCACAGAACCATAGTAGTGAATCAAAATTAGCCAGAACTATAGGCTAGAAACATAGTAAGGTAGAATAGACATTCCTGAACTGATAAGTAAATGTTATTAACCGTATAACGCGGTTGACCGAATTATTCACGAGACTTTGCACACAATAAGATTATTCAAAATTGAATGTATAAAGTACTCGTACAGAGTTGTAATTATATAAGGGGGAAGAAATCAAACTGTCTTCGTGGTGCGATGCATAAGGTGTTGATTTTCGGTGTGAGCGTCATGGGTTCGAATCCACGGACTGCCACATGTGTTTGTAAATTTCATTAATCGATTTTAGGAGTATAGTTGGTTGTTGGAAGGAACATAATAAATGATGTAAAAATGGCCTTAGAAACGTCCGTAAATCAAATTTAGATTAATAATACAACAGGAATGAAAATTACGCTCTCTATGAACACTTATTCACCCACAGATAATAACACAATTGCAAATAAGATGTGAGAGTGCTCACGGGTAGTTACGTATTGTGTAGGGTATAAATCTTAGGTATCATACATATATAACATGTATAATTATGGAATATAAATAAATTATATCCAGAGTGTTATAGATATAGCAAACCGTAATTTGAGTGTGTTTTGTTCTCTTAACGCGAGGGAAAAGGTATGGCAAGGAGAGTCCGAATGTGGCCTCTAAGTTACATTAATTCGAACACCAACATATCTTATATAAATCCTTCGCAACAATTCCAAAACACAGTAACACAGAAACACTTAGTCTGGGGGAGGGGAGGAGAAGTAGAATCCGTGAGAGATCTGGGCGACGTGACACAGGTAAGTTCCTCCTTCTGTTGGCACCAGAGGGGGACGTTGCTCTCCACGCAAGACTAGAAAGGGCACTTCTAGTTGGCCTACACACACTCACTCCCACCACTGCTGCCAGGACTCAACCAGTGTACACGATCCGTTCCACCCGAAAGTTAACAGGGAAAGTATTGTTGGTTGAATTGCCTACCTTTCATTTTTTCCAGGTAGGTAATATTCAGTTTTTAAATTGGGTTAATTGGTTTCGGAATATTAGGGGCATTTGGATTCTGGTTTTTGAATTATTGTGTAGTTATTAATGGTCTTAAAAATATAATAGACATAGGGATACATGGGTAATGTTATTCTTTATATATTAAAATTAACCTTATATTTTAGAAAGCTTGCCTGTTGGAAGGATAATTGTTTTACATTTATTTGGACTTTCATCTATTAGTGATGATATATGTAAAGCTTTCGTTACCCGTGGTTTATCGTCTCTTTTGGTTGTTGGTGGCCTTCATCGCGGTAGAGGTGGTTATTCTGGTCGAAAGCATTGCGGTAGAATGTTGGAGGTTGGCGAGTCATTTGCATTGTTACGTCCTGGGATATATAAACACGGGGCTCTTTCTATTGGACTAGGTATGCGGCAACCAGCAACAACGGAAAACGCTAGATCCAACCCTTATCTATAAACCCAGGCAACAAACCACCCTAAACCGTCAAGAGTCCTGCCTGGACAACGAGGTATCCTATGACTCGGTTACAGGGTGCACGCACTATAGACTGCTGATAGTCAAGCAGGCTATATAAAAGATCACACAATTAAGTTGACTTAAAGCTTCAAGGAAAAGATAGATAACGGAATTAAATTGCAGAAACAATTTAATAACAAACTAGAAGAAAGTACATTTAACGTTACGTTAATTAATACAACTAATCACCCCTGCGTGAAAGAAGGTGAAAGCAAACAGTCCTAAAAACATCGTACCGGTAGACAAGATGCGGGTTTCTAAACTGCATGCGGCTACTGTAGGATCGGATGCTTAGCAAAGAAAGTACGTTACGGATTTAGAGAACTCTTAACTCATAAGCAGGAATAAATACTAGTGATAGGACCTACAGTGTATAATGGCATAGGTATAATTAAATAAAGGCAGCAACTCGCAACATAACCACATACAGGTGTGCTTCTCACTCTTAGTCAGGCAAGCCTGCTCGGACAGTCTCTAAGCCACACCCTGACTCACAATGCTCGCAAAAACGGTAAACTGTGGCACAATAACAAGCATACAGAGATGATAAACCCCTAGCTGTTAATCTGCCAGGCGGCAGAGGTCTAGCCGGAAGGATATAGGCTTCGGATACCCGGGCTGAGCCACCTGCTCTAGCCTAGGGACGTTCCCAAGTCTGTGCGCCATTATTACTCTAATTGAAAGGGTGCTCTCTTGAGAGACTCAGATCGCAAGTATCTGACTCTCTCCTGGCGACCCTAAAACAAAAGCAAGACGTGCTAGCGCAGTGCTGAGTGGATTAGGCAAGGGCCCTCACACAACGCAACACTAGTCACACAGGGACACAGACAAGAAAATGCCCCCAGACTCCCACGGGTATCCTATTAAAGTCGTGCGGGTCCACAGGACTCGCACCAGCAGACTTTACTTAAAGGATCGCAAAAAGCCTCCCCTCCGGTCTAGCCCATGCTAACCTGACACAAGAACACACTAGCAAGCATGAAACCACCAAATATGAGACAACAAAAAGCTTCCTAGGTCTCATTAACAATTACATCTCTGCATAAGGCCCAAAATTCTATCTAGTTATCTGAGAGCTCGTCGTTAATACAATAATAGATATAAGGTCTATCAAGGGGATGGGATAATTAAATAGATTGGTGAAGTATTGGAAGGAAGGTATACAAAGTAAGAGAGAAAGTTTCTAAGTGGGGTTGAGAGGGATAGCTATCAAGGGGGTCCGAAGGGTACGACAGTGAGGTGAGCTCTGAGTCTTGAATCTGTCTGGACCCCACCCTAGGCATGCAGAATACATCCCAGGCTTGGCAACACTCAACACAGTTGCCGGGTCAAAATCCTCTACCCCGTGCGTGAGTCGAAACTAAGCCTAACGTTGCAATCAAATGCAGGTGGCAACATCAGGCTCGTCCCAAGCTGGACTCTCCGCGCGAAGCAACGTCCCCCAGCCGGTCTCTCTCTCCCGCTCGTCTCCTCCCACTCTCACTAGACTTACATCTTATATATTATAATGAAACAATCAACTATCGAGAATAAAATATACTAAGATGCGTTGGTTAAGAATAAGGGCAGCTACAAGCTGTGAAACAACATAAGAATATCCCAGACATTAGTTACATTGTCGTAGGATATATACTAAGGAAAAGCCGGCCGGCCGGCTGCCACCAGCCGGTTTCTAAACGGCTGGGCAGCCGACGCGCGCGCATGCCCGCACGTGGCTACTATGCAGAAGCGTCACACCTCCCCCAAGATATAAGACCCTTGACTAAGTTCTTCATATCTAACAGAAAGCTTCTCATAGTACCACACACAGTTGCGACACAAGGCACTATATATAAAAACAAATAAAGACTGTTGCGCTCCACCGAGCAAGTTCAACTAACTTAGCGACAATAAGCGAAAACATTCAACTTAGATACTGCTACAACATCTTATACAAAATTCTACACGTTATATAAAGTAAAGAGTTTTTTATAAGGTTTTTGCTTTTTTAATTTGTTTTTTTTCGGCTGAACTACAGTGACAGCCTATTTTCCTCCACACTCAACCCTCAATCCTGTGGCAGTCTAACCAACATCATCCACCCTTGATAGACAATCCGTAATCACGTTATCAGAACCGGCAATATGGCGTATGTCCAGATTATACTCCTGAAGCATGAGTGACCACCTGGTCAGCCTCATATTCCGGTTATGAAACTGATTCAAGAATTTCAGAGGGTGATGATCGGTATAAACCACTACGACTGGTCCGAAAGCAGGAACATATACATCGAAGTGCCTGAGCGCCAGCACTATCGCCAGGAGTCCTTTTTCAATTACAGAGTAATTCCTTTGTGCACTATTGAATTTTTTACTGTACAAAATTACTGGATGTTCGATACCTTCATCATCTGAGTATGGGGTGGGTACATAACTGGTGTTTCACCAAGGAAAACGCCTCTGCACACTCAGGAGACCACCGGAACTTCTTGTCCTTAGATAATAAGTCAGTTAAAGGTGCAAGTACAGTCGAATAGCCTTTGATGAAGCGACGATAATAGCCTATCATACCTAGAAACCGCATGATTTGTTTCTTAGTCGTAGGCTGGGGAAACTGATCGATGGCTTTGATCTTTGTCTGTGGAGGGCACACCTGACCCATCCCCACCTCGAACCCCAGGTACAAAACTGTGGCTTTGACAAAATCGCACTTACCCAGGTTTACCACCAAACCTGCTTCATTCAGTTTATTAAAAAGCTGTCCGATGTGAGCACAGTGACTGTTAAAATCATCGTCGTATATTATGACATCATCTAGGTACACCGTACAGTTGGGAATGTCGGCTACAATGTCGTTCATTAATTTCTGAAACGTTGCAGGGGCATTTTTCAGCCCGTATGGCATAACATGGCAACGATATGTGGCACCGTCCACCACAAACCCACACACCTCTCGCGCTCGCTCAGACAAGGGCACTTGCCAATAACCCTTAACAAGGTCTATCTTAGTGAGGAACTTGGCCTTTCCTATCTTATCCACACTGTCGTCGACGCGAGGGAGAGGGTAGGCATTTGTGGGGGTTAAACCATTCAACCTGCGGAAATCTATACAAAACCGCACCTTGCCATCTGGTTTGGGCTGCAGTGTGACTGGGGAAGTCCACCTTACTGCACCCTCAGAAATCAGCCCACGTTTCAGCATATAATCCAGCTCTTCCCTAAGTGCTGGTAATTTAATAGGGGGAACACGGTATGGCACTGATTTAAAGGGCGGGTGGTCCCCAACATCGACATCGTGCACCGCTTGAGTAGTGAGGCCAGGATGCTCCGCGAAAACAGCTGGGTTTGAATCAAACAAGTGCTGCACAGCTACACGCTGTTGCTCAGGCAGGTGCAATATCAACTCGTGAGCCACTTGTCTAGAATTCCCCGCCCACTGATCCGCGGAAACATGACAATCCCAATTATCCTCCCCCGCAGCTTGACTGTCCCTTCCTCCTTCTCCACCACGATCGCTGCAGATCAACACCGGGACAGTGAGAGGCTCGGAGGGGCGCCTCACATACTCTTTCATCAGATTTACATGGCAAAGTTGGTTCTTTTTCTTACGATCAGGAGTAGCTACTAAATAGTCGAGATCAGAAACCTTCCTTACAACCCGATACGGACCAGAATACTTGGCAGACAAGGGGTGTCCCACCA
This sequence comes from Paralithodes platypus, assembly GCA_032716605.1. Lineage (NCBI taxonomy): Eukaryota > Metazoa > Arthropoda > Malacostraca > Decapoda > Lithodidae > Paralithodes > Paralithodes platypus. Next base: position 12,405,156 of record CM064560.1, on the reverse strand, counting down.
GAGGCAGTAGTATCAGTACCTCCTGATCTACTTCAAACTCCCTCAGCTTCACCTTCTGGTCGTATCTGTCCTTCATCTGAGCTTGTGAACTCTTAAGGTTCCGACCTGCTACCTCCAAGCTCTTTAGCATTCTCTCACGGCTTTCAACTACATACTTTAGAAGCGAGCATGGCTTTGTGACTCCCTCCCAGATCTCTTTGACTATGTGGAGGGGCCCCCTGACCCTGTGTCCAAAAACCAACTCGTTCGGGCTAAATCCCAAGCTCTCCCCAGGTACTTCTCTCGCAGCAAATAAAACGTATGGGAGACCTAGATCCCAGTCCTTCCCATTTTCCATGCAATAACACCGCAACATACTGTTGAGAGTCGAGTGCCACCTTTCCAAAACTCCCTGACTCTCGGGATGGTAGGCAGATGACACCACAGACACTATCCCATGTTGCTGCATGGTCTGCTTAAACAGAGCAGAAGTAAAAGTGGATCCCTGATCAGACTGGATCTCCTGAGGGTAGCCATAACGAGAGAAATAGACAAGTAGGTTTTTGACAACAGTCTTAGCCATCCCGTTGCGCATGGGGTAAGCATCTGGATACCGTGTTGCTACATCCATTACAGTTAGTAAAAATGTATTGCCGGCACTAGTGGGGGGCAATGGGCCAACCATATCGATAACTACTTTGCTGAAGGGCGGCCCAATGACAGGGATGGGTTGTAACGGGGCTCTCGGGATGACCTGATTGGGTTTCCCAACAACTTGACAAGTGTGACACTGTGACACCCATGACACGACACTCGCCTTTAACCCAGGCCACCAGAAAATCTTGCTCAGAGCTGCCTCCGTCTTACGTGCCCCCAGGTGCCCTGCCAAAGGCACATCATGAGCTAATCTCAATAAGCTCTCACGGCACACCCTCGGTACTACTAACTGGTCCACTAATCCTGACCCGCCATCCCACTTTTTCTTGGGATCCTGATGTCTCCGATACAAGATCCCCTCGGACAAGAAAAAATCACCAGGCTGCGCATCCCCATCGCTCTCCAGTTCGACAGCACCATTACCACACGCCCTGACTTCAGGATCTTCCAGCTGCAAGGAACATATATCAGCAGGTGCGAGATTATCCAAGTTCATCTTAAATAATTTATTTCCACCTCCAATGTCCCGCTGAGCCATCCTTTCCTCACGCTGCGCATAACGATGCTGTCGCAGAGTCTCTTCCCCTGCACCTGCACTAGCGGTGACAGGCCCCGGGGCCTCTCCAGACTCTAACATAGGTGGCAATAATGAGTCACCAAGAAACACTGCCGGCTCAAAACTCTCCAATTGACCAACACTTTCCGTTTTCTTGTGACCTTTCCTCCACGGTTTGATAGACTGAGGTGGTGGCTGCAAGGCTCCGGATGTCTGAGAACGCGTCACAACACACGCCATGGTTTGTACGCTACACTTCTCAACCCACTCCTGTTCCTCCCTACTAACGTCGGCCGCCTTCTCGGCAACGACCAAGGGTGAAACCTTAGAAGCAGGCACCGCAAAGTCGTTGCCGAGGAGGAGGTCGACGCCCCCAACAGGCAAGTTCTCTACAATTCCGACATCCAGCTCCTTCGCCACACCACCCACCTCCAGCTCCATCCGCACCAGCGGTTAGGACTTCGTAGCATTGATCCCCTGAACTACCACCACCCGAGCAGCGTTAATCGGTCTACCAGTAAAGTTCCTTAACAAGGTCTGAGAAGCCCCAGTATCATGCAATAGCTTAACTCCTCGCCTTTCGCCAGCCCACCTCACAAAACCATGCCCTCTATGACCCCCAAAGACATCGCGGACAGGGTTCGAGCCTTCCGGACTCTTGAACACAGGCTGTGTCCCAACCTCTGACGAACTACTCTTGGCAAACTCAGAAGATATAGGCGACACCTCTATGCTGCGGGCCAATGACACAACCTTGTTTGGTGGCTTGTTCGGACAAGCATTTGCAAAGTGACCCTCCTTGTGACATGCAAAGCACTCTTTACTCTTTGGTTTCCCTTGGGAGTGGGAGGTACCATTAGACTTCTTATACGGGACGGTATTTGGTTTATGTTCAGTTTTATTGTCAGTGCTAGATGGTTTTGTGTATTTATGTGTATCAAAATTCTTGGGAGGGGGAGGGGTACGATCCTTTGCACCCGACTCACTCCTAGCTGCTGCTCCGCACCCTCGAATTAATGACAGTCGGAGGTCAGCCATTTCTGCTGCCTCCTGGAGAGTTCTAGAATTGTTTTCCTTTATATATAATGTTAAGTCCCCGCCTGTGCACTTAAAGAACTGCTCCAAGAGAACCAGCTCACTCAACTCCTCAAAAGTAGCTGCCCTCTCAGAACGCAGCCAATGTCGTAGTGCATCAAACAAGTCCCGGGCGTGTTCTAGGAAGGTACTATCCTTGCCCTTAGTAACACCCCGAAACTTCAAGCGGTAAGTTTCTGGTTGTAACTCATAGGCCCGTAGCACAGCCTTCTTTAGCTCATCATAAACTACACAGGACTCTAAAGGTAGTGCATCATACGCTTTTAGCCCCTTTCCTAGGAGTCTTGATGAAACTAATGCTGCCCACTTTTCCTGAGGCCACTGGTGTTCCTGACACTTCTTCTCAAATTGCATAAAAAACTCAGCCACACATAATTCATCGAACACAGGAACTAGTTTAAGCAGGTGCGACAATGATTGGTCCCGATGTCTGTTACCTCCCCCAATATTTCGCCCTGTTACCTCCACTCGAGATCTCTCCAGCTCCCTGTCAGCCCGATACCTAGTAGACTCTGCCTGCAGTTCAGCTTCTCGTATAGCAACCTCAGCCTGCACACTAACCTGTCTTTCGGCGGCCTCAACCTGAGCTCTAGCGGCCTCAACCTTGGCCATCTCAAGCCGAAACAACAAATCTGGAGTCAACTCTTGAGGAGGGGAAGGTGCATTTAATGGAGAGGGTCCCTGAGATTGAATTCCACGCTGCCATTGACCATCAACTTGGGGGTATGTACTAAATTCAGGCACCCTGACATTTGATACGGGGGTAGAGTGGAGGGGGGGCTGGGGACCGGGGCCCCCGGTCACCTCTCCACCCAGGTCTCTCCCTTCTAAACCCAATATCAAAGTCCTCAGCTAATCTTTCCTCATGCCACTTAAACCCTGGTGACCCTGAAGATCTGCCACACACTTTAAGCCATACTTATTCAGCTTCAACACCCTGTCAGCGGTAAGGGGCACCTCTAAAAATCTTCTAGCACCCTCCTCGCTATCGACTAACCACTTCACAGGTCTTTCTCTCTCCGAGCCCGTATCGTGGCCTGACCCATCACTGTGTTCTGATGTATTAGACATGCTTGTGTACTGCAGTAATTATCACGGTTAAAGAATGTGCCTTATCTCCTATGCAAGTATGTATATACTAATGTTATTTAAAGTCTTTAATGTGTTACATTGGTTGCTCCAAAAAAAAAACTCTATGTCCACTGTATTCCTCTAATCATAAGGAATCTCAAAACAAATGACCACTATATTCCTCTGTTCAGTAAATCCTATGCAAGGTCGCCATTTGTTACGTCCTGGGATATATAAACACTGGGCTCTTTCTATTGGACTAGGTATGCGGCAACCAGCAACAACGGAAAACGCTAGATCCAACCCTTATCTATAAACCCAGGCAACAAACCACCCTAAACCGTCAAGAGTCCTGCCTGGACAACGAGGTATCCTATGACTCGGTTACAGGGTGCACACACTATAGACTGCTGATAGTCAAGCAGGCTATATATCACACAATTAAGTTGACTTAAAGCTTCAAGGAAAAGATAGATAACGGAATTAAATTGCAGAAACAATTTAATTACAAACTAGAAGAAAGTACATTTAACGTTACGTTAATTAATACAACTAATCACCCCTGCGTGAAAGAAGGTGAAAGCAAACAGTCCTCAAAACATCGTACCGGTAGACATGATGCGGGTTTCTAAACTGCATGCGGCTACTGTAGGATCTGATGCTTAGCAAAGAAAGTACGTTACGGATTTAGAGAACTCTTAACTCATAAGCAGGAATAAATACTAGTGATAGGACCTACAGTGTATAATGGCATAGGTATAATTAAATAAAGGCAGCAACTCGCAACATAACCACATACAGGTGTGCTTCTCACTCTTAGTCAGGCAAGCCTGCTCGGACAGAGTCTCTAAGCCACACCCTGACTCACAATGCTCACAAAACGGTAAACTGTGGCACAATAACAAGCATACAGAGATGATAAACCCCTAGCTGTTAATCTGACAGGCGGCAGAGGTCTAGCCGGAAGGATATAGGCTTCGGATACCCGGGCTGAGCCACCTGCTCTAGCCTAGGGACGTTCCCAGGTCTGTGCGCCAAATTACTCTAATTGAAAGGGTGCTCTCTTGAGAGACTCAGATCGCAAGTATCTGACTCTCTCCTGGCGACCCTAAAACAAAAGCAAGACGTGCTAGCGCAGTGCTGAGTGGATTAGGCAAGGGCCCTCACACAACACAACACTAGACACACAGGGACACAGACAAGAAAATGCCCCCAGACTCCCACGGGTATCCTAGTAAAGTCGTGCGGGTCCACAGGACTCGCACCAGCAGACTTTACTTAAAGGATCGCAAAAAGCCTCCCCTCCGGTCTAGCCCCTGCTAACCTGACACAAGAACACACTAGCAAGCATGAAACCACCAAATATGAGACAACAAAAAAGCTTCCTAGGTCTCATTAACAATTACATCTCTGCATAAGGCCCAAAATCCTATCTAGTTATCTGAGAGCTCGTCGTTAATACAATAATAGATATAAGGTCTATCAAGGGGATGGGATAATTAAATAGATTGGTGAAGTAGTGGAAGGAAGGTATACAAAGTAAGAGAGAAAGTTTCTAAGTGGGGTTGAGAGGGATAGATATCAAGGGGGTCCGAAGGGTACGACAGTGAGGTGAGCTCTGAGTCTTGAATCTGTCTGGACCCCACCCTAGGCATGCAGAATACATCCCAGGCTTGGCAACACTCAACACAGTTGCCGGGTCAAAATCCTCTACCCCGTGCGTGAGTCGAAACTAAGCCTAACGTTGCAATCAAATGCAGGTGGCAACATCAGGCTCGTCCCAAGCTGGACTCTCCGTGCGAAGCAATGTCCCCCAGCTCTCTCTCCCGCTCGTCTCCTCCCACTCTCACTAGACTTACATCTTATATATTATAATGAAACAATCAACTATCGAGAATAAAATATACTAAGATGCGTTGGTTAAGAATAAGGGCAGCTACAAGCTGTGAAACAACATAAGAATATCCCAGACATTAGTTACATTGTCGTAGGATATATACTAAGGAAAAGCCGGCCGGCCGGCTGCCACCAGCCGGTTTCTAAACGGCTGGGCAGCCGACGCGCGCGCATGCCCGCACGTGGCTACTATGCAGAAGCGTCACAGCATAAACTCCTCCTCATCATAATCGAAATCGGGTTCTAGTTTGGGAGATGCACCTGTGTAGTATCACGGGCCGTGTGATCTGCCTGGAAGTACAGGATTATCCCTGATGAGTGGCCTAGGTCCTGTGGGTTCCGGTAGAGGGCGTTGTTTTTGTATGGTATACTGTGATATTTTTTGTTGTTGTGGTATGGGGCACTATGGTATTCCTTCTTCTGTCACAGCCTTGTTCTTATTCCTTCTCTTTCCCCTGATCGATGCTATTCTGGATATTTGTAGAGGTAGTGCTTCATTATGTAGGGGCAGATCTGGTGGTGGTTTTGATCTGGTCCCTTCCAGCCCCGTCATATCACAATTCATGCAATTTTTTTCTATAATGTTCTAACACTCTCCCTCTGCCTCCCCCCTGCACAGAGGTTAAGTGGGTGTTGCCTGGGGTAGACGAACGGTTCTCTCTGTACAGGCAAAGATTAAGTGGCTGGTGCACTGTTGGTCGAGAGGCTGACTTAGGTTTGAAGTGTAGGGCACTCAGGGCTAGTATATACAGTTTTGTTTGAGCAGCCCTCCCCAACAGGGTAACATCAGTATTGAGTAATTTTAGGACCACCTGATGTATTGATGTTCTGTGATATCTAGTTTTGTACTGATTCAGGGTTAAGTTTTGTGAGGTGTGATCTGGTGGTGACGCTGGTTGCATTTTTACTATAACTCTTATAGCCTCATGTGACGTTAACAACTCCGTTAGAACCGCATGGCTTGTCCTACAGTGACTCGCTAGGATCGCCAGGGCAGTGGATGGGGCTACAGTTTGTGTATTAGAGTGTGCTTTATTTCATATGAAAGCTTGTGTCATGGGCAGTCCAGAAAGGCTCTTTGTTTTCAACCTTGTCAAGGCTTTATATATTTAATTGTAAAGTATATGTTTTATCATTAACTAGTAATGATGGGATCTGGGAGAGAGAGAGAGAGTAGAACAGAGTGAGAGAAGCCGTAGTGTTTTTGTCCCGCTCGATGACGTCACGGCTGGCTGCCTCGTTCGCGGGGGTTGGTGGAGAGAGGTCCTTACCATGCTGCAAGCTCTCTTGTTAGTGGTTAGAGGACTTGTAACCGCTTTTTTCCCACGCGGCTCGAGCTGGTGCGAGTATATATACAGTTCCTCGCCACTCTCTCCCTCAGATCTGGTTTCTAGAACGCACCCATCTTTTCCCTTGCTACCTGTACCCCGCTCGCACCTGAGAATCTTTTCCTCTGCCTATCTCTCTCATTTTTCATATCTTTCACCACCTTTTATTAATATTATATCCCCTCTGGTTAACTCTGCAAAATCAGTTTCATGCTGGCCAGTTGTATTGTGTGTTAAGGTCTGATATAGCCTATGTATGTTAGTTGTTAAGATAAGTGGATCACGAAGCATTGGTTGGCATTTATATTGTTTAGTACTGCTTCCTTTAGTTATTAGTGTTCTGCTGGATTAGATAATGCTAGACTAGGAGTCTGATATTATAGGTATTGTTTCCTATGAGTGCTGGCTTCAGTTAAAAGCGGCACGACATACCTGAGAACGAGTTGATTGAGTAAATTCTAGTCTGTGTGCCATTGAGAGTAGAGCATGCACGAATGAGGGTTTTTTGCCTATACCATTCTGCACTGTTCTAATCTCGATTGTTTGTCTTTGAGGTACGCCAGGAGAACGCTTAATACTTCGGTATTAACCTCTGAAGTGCGCATGGGGGTAATTGGAAACGTCCCCCTGTGCTGACGTATTTGAGGTGTTTCCGTCACTAAAATATTCATTGTGCCATTAATAGCATTAATACTTATCCATATGCGCCTATTATGGGTTGATTATAAAGGTATTAACCTGAAACAACAATAAAACGAGTGAAAACAGCGTTTGGATGGTCAAAATCGGAGATATAGCCCGCGAGTTGTATAATGTATGGGTGAGGCAATCTGCTTTCCCGCCAATTTCCCCCAAGGCCACTGAGACACAGTCGATCGATACTCTCTCTCTCTCTCTTGCACTCGCTTGCTATCAGTGATGACCACACCCTCCAATCGGATTTCTAATGTTAGCACGAAAATATACCTCAGAATAAGGGAATAACAGGGAAAATAGGTGATAACTGAAGGAGAGGAGGAAAGTGGGGAAGGAGGGGAGGTAGAGAACTGAGATTTTGCATGGCCCAGGGGCCAAAAAAAAATAAAAAAATAAAAAAAACAAAATATAATTTTTTTTTTTTTTTCGATGTCAAAAGTTGATTTTTTTTTTTCTCTGACTCTTAAGAGTCTCCCTGCAGTGCGCCGGGGGAACTCTTAAGAGTCTCCCCGCAGCTCCCGGGTTAAGGTTTCTCAAGAGAGCTACCCTTCATTATAACGTAATATTTGACGCACAGACTTGAGATTTGCACTAGGCTATGCGGCATGCCATGCGCACCAGTATCTCGTATCATTGACTCTAGCTAGATTTTATCAGTCACAGTAGACATTAAGTATATTAAACCAATTACTCTTTTTATGCATACCCATTTATGATTACACAAGCATTTCGCAGCCTAGTTTGATGTATTGAGACACAAACGACTTAGGCTCTTTTTGTTGATAGGAATACTGCATTGTCGTGGCGATTATTATTATTGTTGTTGTGTTTAGGATATTCTTGGCTCCGACGGCATTATATATTCTGCCTTTTGTGTGCATAGCCTGCACGAGCATTGCTTCCGCTGCCTGCCTTTTTGGATTCCATTTCCGATACGAGCATCTTTATAGCATCTAACATTTAAAGAAGATTCCTTGTTAGTGTTGAAGGACTTTAGTGCACTTTCTTTCATGCAGGAGTGCCTGACATTTATTAATTAAAGTAACGTAAGCTGTAACTTCTCTTACCACCTTACTTTGCATACCATAACCAAGCACCTTCGGTTATAGGTAGTAATAGGCTGTTTTCACATAACATTAAGCCTAGAGTAGACGCACATTTATTGAGAGTTTGATAGCCTATTATTGCATATAGAACTCTGTAGAGTATTTGTGTTCTTTGTTCACTGGGAATATACATCAGAGGTTGGATCTAGCGCTTTCCGTTGTAGCATTTATGCCATTACTAGTCCAATGAATAAGAGCCCTGATATATTTGAACCCCAGTCGTAACAAATGGCGACCTTACCTAGGATTTGGTGAACCTACATTTATTAAGCAGGGAACATTTGTTGTTTTGTGGAATATTTTGCGGGGATCAGCAAGAATAATTTTTTTTTTGCAACATAGTATAGCCCTTGAGTATTTCCGAGAATTTTTGTGTGTATATTGAGGTATAAGAGTTTGGGGTGCTTCTTTTCTGAATATTGTGGTGAGAAATTTTTGTGAGCATCATGTCTTATACCGGGTCAGAGGAGAATGGAGACACAGTACGTAATGTCGAAACTGAAGAACAGCAGCATGATGAAAGGGTTAATCGGGTGAACTGTGAGGAGGATGCTAGGATATTTTTGCAATGGCCTGTTACTGCCGAGCAGTTGGAGGGTATGGATCGGTACGGTCTTCAATGCCTGGCCACAGCTATCGGTCATGCGGTTACTAGCAGCTGACCAAGGATAACTTGATAACGTGTGTACTGGGCAGGGTGACTGGTGAGCGAGATGGGTTGAGTGCTCAGAGCCCTTCGGCCATGCTTCCCCTACACTCGACTCCCAGCCATCCCAGTAGTTTGCCGACCCCGGGTACGCTTCCACAGGTGGGTGGTGACTGGCAGGGTGGGTTGCCCCTGGGGGGACCACCGGTAATTTCAAACATTGTAGCACCTTCACCTCCTCAAGGGTTAACTCCAGAATTACTGCTTCAGCTCGAATTAGCTAAGATCGAAGAGAGAAAGGCTATCAGGGTATCTGAGGTTCAACAGCAACAAAGGGCATGTGAGCTTCAGCAGCAAATAGAATTAGCCAAGATAGAAGAGAGAAAAACTGTCAGTCAGCAGTCTCAGCACATAGAGCTAGCAAAAATCCAAGCGGATTTAGAGTCGACTAGGTACTGTGCCGACATGGACGTAGAGAAGTCGCGAGTAGAGGCAACGGGACAGCGACTTGGGGCTGGTAACCGTGTTCATGAGCAGTCTCTCTCGCACTTATTGAAACTGGTTCCGGTGTTTGATGAGAGTGGTGTAATAGAATTTTTCACACGCTTTGAGAAGAAGTGCCAGGAACACCAGTGGCCAGAGAATAAATGGGCAGCACTTGTATCCTCTAGATTAATAGGCAAGGGTCTTAAAGCCTACGATGCGTTACCTTTGGAGTCGTGTATTGTGTATGAGGATCTCAAGGAGGCTGTCCTGAGGGCTTACGAATTGCAACCAGAAACGTACCGTTTGAAGTTCCGGGGTGTAACTAAGGGAAGAGATAGCACCTTTTTGGAACACGCCCGGGACTTGTCCGATGCTATGGGGAACTGGCTCCGATCTGAGAAGGTAACAACGTTTGATGGAGTTAAGCAGTTGATGATGTTGGAGCAGTTCTTTAAGAGCACGGGCGGTGATCTAACTTTGAACTTAAAGGAGAAAAACCCAAGAACTCTAGTAGAAGCAGCAGAAATGGCTGATCTACGGCTGTCGTTGATTCGGGGTTGCGGGTCCTCACAGAAGTACGATGCAAGTGCTAGGGACCGTTATCCTCCCCCTCCCCGTAGCAATGACACATTTAAACCAAAGAGCAATGAAACTAAAACTGAAGCCAAACCTACCACCACACCGTATGTGAAAAGTCAGGGGCCTTTTACATCACAGTATAAGCCGAAACCGAAATTTATGCGTTTTAGGTGCCACCAGGAGGGTCATAAGGCAAATGAGTGCCCTAGTCGACCTCCTCCGGCAGCCGTGTCTTTTGCTCACGGCATTGGAGTGTTCAAGAGGACATCGGAGTTTGTTAGAGGCATTTCTTCCGAGGTAAATACACTGCCAGTGCAGAAGGATCCGGAAGGCTTATTCCCTGTCCGTGATGCCTTTGGTGACCACAGGGGACTCGGTTGTGTGGAGTGGGGGGGGTAGAAGACATGAGGTGAGAATTTTGCGTGACACTGGGGCATCGCAAACACTGTTGAGAAATTTCACTGGTAAACCTGTCAATACGGTGCGGGTGGTTGTGGTTCAGGGAGTTAATGCGACCATGTCATACCCGCTTGTAAGAATGAAGGTGGAAGTTGATGGTGTGACTCGTGACCTGGATGTAGGAATTGTGGAGAAGTTACCTGTTGGGGGCGTCGACCTCCTTCTTGGCAACGACTTTGCGGGGCCTACTTCTGAGGCTCCACCCTTAGTCGTTGTCGAGAAGCCGGCCGACGTAAGTAGGGAGGAGCAGGAGTGGGTTGGGAAGTGTCCGGGGCAGCCTATGGAGTGTGTTGTCACCGGAGATTCTGCATCCAGGGAGTCGCATTCTGGTCAACAATCTTTAGATCAGCGGAGGAAGGGTACCGAGAAGGGGTTGAAAGTTGATGCGGTTGAGAGTTTAGTGTCAACGGACCTTCTCGGGGACTCATTATTAGGACCACATTTCGAGTCTGGAGAGGACCCAGTAACTGTTCCTGAAGGGGCAGAGGATGGGCTTAAAAAGACGAAAGAGTTGAAGGAGGACAGTGATGCACAGTCGGGAGATGTAGCAACAAGGTACCCTGACGCGTACCCTATGAGAAATGGGTCGGCGAAAACGGTGGTCCGAAGCTTGCTAGTGTATTTTTCCCGGTATGGTTACCCGCAGGGGATTCAGTCAGTCCGGGGACCCAACTTCACTTCTAGCCTCTTTGTACAAGCAATGCCGCAGCATGGGATTGTTGGGGTTGTGTCATCTGCATATCATCCGGAGAGCCAGGGTGTGTTAGAGCGATGGCACTCAGCCTTGAAATCTGTGCTTCGTTGTTGTTGCTTTGAGAGTGGGAGGGATTGGGATCTTGGCCTGCCATGTGTTTTGGTTGCTGTGTGGGAGGTACCTGGGGAGAGTTTGGGATTCAGCCCTAATGAGCTCGTCTTTGGACACCGTGTCAGAAGGCATCTCCATATGGTTGAAGAAGTATGGGAGGGCGCAGAAAAACCTTGTTCTATGCTCAAGTGTGTCCTCAACAGTCGAGAACGGATGTTGCGCAGTCTGGAGTTGGCTGGCCGTAATTTGACTAGCTCTCAGGCCCTCAGGAAGGACAGGTACGACCTCAAGGTTGAACTCAGGGAGTTTCACGAGGGTCAGGAGGTGTTGATTCTACTGCCCCTTGTAGGTCACCCCTTATCCGCGAAGTACGCTGGTCCTTATAGGGTGGTGGAGGAGCTATCGGACCTGGTTTACTTGGTAGCCACTCCAGACAGACGGAAGCGCAATCAGTTATGTCATGATAATCCCGTGAAGGAGTATGGGAGGCACCCCCCTGAGCCTCTCACTGTGCCTGTGATGACGTTTAGCAGTCAAGGTGGAGAAGGAGAACGGGACAGTCAAGCTCAGGTGGAGGATAACTGGAAGGATAAGAAGTTCAAATGGGCGCCTGAGTGTGAGAAGGTGTTTAGAGAAGTAAAACGCCTGTTGTGCACTCACCCGATCCTCAGGGCCCCTGACTTTAGCCTACCTTTCCAACTAGCAACGGAGGCTAGTGGTGTGGGGGCTGGTGCCGTCCTTGTGGAAAAGGACGATGATGGGCTGGAGCATCCTGTTAGTTTCTGCTCGGAGAAGTACAATTCGGCCCAGGGGAGCTGCTCTGTTGTCAAGGAGGAGCTGCTGGCGGTTGTACTTGCTCTGAGGCATTTCGAGGTCTGTGTTCCAGCCTATGGTCCGGTCGTTGTAGTTTACCCAGATCATCACCCTCTCAAGTTCTTGGACCAGTTTCACAATCGGAATATGAGGCTGACCAGGTGGTCACTAAGGTTATTGGTATATAACCTGGACATACGCCATATTGCCGGTTGTGACAACGTGGTTGCAGATGGTCGTTCAAGGGTATATGATCCTGGGTAGATTGACACACGGGTAGCCTCCTGCTTTAGTTTGAATAGTATTTTGCGCTTGGTGCTTGTTGGCTCGCGGTTGTAGCCCAGCGTATTGGGTCGTAAAGCAGGAGTTGAGCGTTTGGTATAGAAGAAAAAACTAGGCTTGCCCCTATAGTGCAGCCGAAATAAACAAATTATACACATAAAAATCAAATAAAAACTCTTTCTTTGATAGTTGATTTTTTTTTAGTATGTTATAGCAGTAATTCTGAGTTGCACTCCTCTCAGAATGCTGGGCTAGAGAAGCTCGCTCTTGAGGAGCATAACTACATATAATTTAACCTATGGTGTTGGGGAGGGTTATAATTTTGAAAACAAAAATTGTTGAAGAACTGTGCCAGATATTTTACTGCCGCTGGGTGATGGGAAGTGGAGATATAGCATGGGTTCTAACCAT